>CM034234.1:19506315-20106315 GCA_019916065.1 Vitellaria paradoxa | reverse complement strand
CCAAATTCTTAAAATATTATAAAGAAACATAGAGTATTCTAATGACTTTTAAAAAATTTTAGACCATAGTAAAGAATTTTGGAACCCTTTAGAATACTCAAAACTATTTTAGGACACTTCAGAAAACAATAGCAAAATTTGATTCAAAATATCATAGATAAATGACAAGAGAATGAGTCTGTAATTTTATTTGAGAGAAATAAAGAGTTTAAAGTGCGAACAATTATTTATATACGCACGTGTTTAACACCAGAAAGTAGAAAGTGAGAGTAAAATGGAGAATATAAAAAATTCATGGAGAAAGAAAAAGTTTGTTTGGTTTAGAAAATATATTTTATTAATTTTTTAAAAATTATATTTTATAATTTTTTATTTTCTGTCAATTAATTTTTAAGAAAATATTCTCTAAATTAAATATATTTTATATTTATTTTATTTTTTTTACAAAAAACACATAAAATACATAAAAAATAGCCAAATTGAAAACGAAAGCTTTGATTGTGTGTTTTTTTTTTTTTTTTTTTGGATAGTCAACGCTTTGATTGTTTCTTTACGAAGAAAAATAAAAATAAAATAAACTAAATGGAAAATAAAAAAATGAGATTTCTTAATTTATATTTTTTCTTTTTATTCACTCGAAATCAAAAAAACCAAACATCGAAATGCAAGAAAATTTTACTTTTTTTTTTTCCAAACTATACTAACATAAGTATTTTTTATTTTAACTTTTTTTTTAACAAAAATAAGTTTTATTTGCAAAACAATTAGTCATAATTTTGGCTCCATTAATTTTAAAATAAAATATTTTTTGAAAAATAATTTTTATATATTTTTTTTAAAATATTTTATAAAAATTATTTTTAAAAAATATTTATATGATAATAAAGCGAGGCTTTATCAAAAGAATATATTATTAAAAAATAAAATTTATCTTCGATTGATTGCAATAATTTTTTGTTAAAGAAACAAATGTTGCATGAAAGTATAAATAAAAAACACATAATAAATAAATAGTGATTATTTTTAAATGACATTTAAGTAAATATTTTGTAATTAAATGATATTTAGAAAAAATAAAAAATGTAAAAATTGTGGGTGGTTAAAAATAACATTTAAGAAATACTAAAATATAAAAAAATAAATTTACTTAATTAAGGGGTAGTTAATAATAATTTTTTTTATTTCTATAAAAATTATTAGTAGTTGTGAGAAGTTGATGGGTATTAATAAAAAAAAAATTACAAAAATTAAAAATTTCATTAAATTTGAAATTTCACTAAATACTCTTAGTATTTAATCTATATAATATAGAAGTGTGTACACCCTCAATGTGTAATTTTTATTAAATTTTTATTTTAATTAAAATAAATTTATAAAAAATAGTAAAAGTGACTCAAATAGTAAATAATAAATAGTTAAAGTTATTTAAGCAAATAGTACCTAATTTAGGAGCATTTATAGGTGTATAACTATAATCAGTCTCATCCAGAAATAATGCTACCCTTCTCCATTAAACTCTATTTTCTTTAAGGTTTCTTTTATACTCTTATCTATACCTAAATTATATTCTTATCCTTTTAATGAATGAGTTTGTCTTTAATATTTTATAACACTATAACAGTTTAAATATTGGGAAAAAAATGTTAGATTGTATATGTAGAACTAATTATGATTATACACACAAAAGTAATAAACAAATCAATTGATCCCCATTTAAATACACAAGCCAATTTATATGACATATCAGATTTCTAAGTTTTTAGCTATTATTATTATCTCTCATCTCAACATATCATGTAATATCATTTTCATTCCACATATGCTATCTCATAACATCTCATCTTATCTCGTATGTTATACATAAACTACATACATTATATCTCAAATCATAATTCTTTCATATCGTTGCCTAGTTCTCCAGTTGAAAACATTATCTTTGAATTCACTTTGGAAAACATTGTACCATTTCCTTTTTAAAACTCCTCTAGTTTTGAAAACATTTTAAGGAATCTAGTGCAGTTCTCTGTTATGCGCACCTGAGGTAGTGCCTCATATGCATGGAGAGGCTTTTAACAAACTATGAGCATTAGATGCAAGGGTAATATGCACGAGAGGGATGTGGTATACTCATGTGCACGAATAAACAATGTCTATGCGCACGGGAAAGCCAAAGGACAAGTCGTGCGCACAAGAATTAGGGCCTTGTGCGCACAAAGCCATCCAATCTAGTTTGTGCAAACGAGGATTCCTTACTTGTACGCACAAGAAGCCAAACTTATAAGTCATGCACACAACTGAGACTAAATGGTGCGCACAACTGACCTCCTACACTAGCAGACAAGTCATGCTTTGTTTTTGGCTTCCAGTTTTGAACTCAATTCTTTTATTTCAAAACCTTTCATGTTTATATTCATTTTCAATCTCCATCAATATACCAACATGACCTAACATCAATTTATTAGTCCATCAAGTGTATGATATGATTTATTTTTACTATTCATCATCTTCTTCCTCAACTAATTTATAAACATATATGCAATATATCAACTTCCATTTCATCCATCAAATAAGCTAAGTAACATTACCAATATTACTGTAAGCAAGGTTATAACATGTAAACAAAGAGAAAGTAGGCAAATCCTACCTTAAGTAGCTTACGGAGGAAAGCTCAAGAAACTTAAAATTGCTAACAATCAACTAGATAAATATCAACACCCCCACACTAAACCAACACTCACTTCATACTCTACTCAATCCTAATTTAACTTTGGAATGGAAAAGGATACTCAACTTGAGGTGAAACTCTCCCTCACTAACTCATCTCCCTTTCTTTGGTTTTCGGCTCAACCCAAATGCACACCTCACGTACATGTGTATATATATATACACATAGAATGCCTCAAAATGGAAGAAAATAGATGGGGTGACGTGTTAGTGTTGTGAGGTTGGCTGCTTAGGTTAGGTAGATTGGGCAGGGGAAATAAATAAAAAAATTACTTCAGTCGAGATTTAGATAAAAAGAAATTTAACTTGTAAGTAAAAACTATCACAATTTGTGTGCACAGATAGCAAAAGGGCATGCGCGCGGGAAACAAATACTAGTGCGCAAAGGAAATCTAAAACTTTATACCAAGCCTAATTTCATCGTGAACAAATTCCAAACTATAAACTGAGTAATTAAGTCCACTCACACATTATGCTACTCATATCATCATATTAAATTGTAATCAAATTCATAACATAATATAAACAAAGATATGAATCATCACAGTTTTGAATTGAAATTAATTCGGTTTCGGGTCCAATTTTCAAGAATCAAAAAAATTATTTAGTTCTAAGTTAAATACGAATCCGAATCGAACTTACCCATGCACCCCCTAAATGTGGGATGGATTGGATCAGAACGATACAAAAAAATAGAGCGAAGTGGGACGGGTCAAAAAATCGAACTAGACCTAATCGACTGGACCCGTTTTACATCTTTATCCGTAAAGGATATTATACCTATTTATTATTTATCTTTGTAAGACCATTATTAGTTATAGTTTTTTTTTTTAATTAAAATTCACTTGAGAAAAAAATGATTAATTTTAGTGACCAATTGGTTAGGAAAAAATAAATCTTTAGCGACACAAAAGTTTATCATTTCCTGACCCATCGATCACGGAAAGTCACTATTAAAAAATTTAATATTAGCGACCAATCTTAATTATTTTGAAAAAAAGTAACACTTTAGTGGCCAAATTTATATTTGATCAGAAAAAGTAATCGCCAATTTTGTTTTTTATTTTTTATTTTTTTGGTAGTGAATCTATATTTTCGAAGTTTTTCAATATCAGACCATTTATTTATAATTTGTGAATTTATTTTTCTTGACAATGGGAAAAAGAAACTAATATAAATTTATTTTATATATTTAAAGAAATTTTCATAAATATTCCTTTAAGCACATATTAACCACTAGTTTTCTTATAATTACTCTATGAATTCAACCGTCTATTACTATATTCCCTTTAAATTTCACATATTTAATTGAATCATCCTAGTAATTAATTTGATTAAGTTATTTCCTAAAAACTTAAGATGTTTTTATAAATACAAATAAATAAATAAATAAATAATTGACATTATGTTAAAGTTAACACATCCTGAGGCCAAGCACTATGGTAAGGCTTCCAGCCGCAAGGGCTTGAAGAATTAAAAATAATTAAATTAAAAAAATAATTTTCTTATGAAATTTTATTTTTATTTTTATTTTCTAATTCAATCAAATGAGAATATGCGTTTAGAATTTTATATTTAGAATTGTCTTCGCTGTTGTGTCAGAATAAAGATAACTATACTAGTTCGATATACTCTAATTCTTCTCTATTTTGTTCCTCCATTATTTTATTTTACTTTCTTTTATTTTTACTCACCAAATCCTTAATCCAAGCGTGTTTAACAGTGTATTTGGATAGTGTACTTCTGAAGGAAAAGAAATGTGAAGCAAAATTGAATAAAAATAAATGAAAACTTTAAATTTACTTCGTTTTAAGTTGCTTTAGATGAATGAGATGATGGGGGATAGATATTTTTCATTTAATTAATTCCTTCCGCTTTATTTTTCCTTTCATCCAAATATAAGATTGTAAATGAATTGAACCGAAATGAGTAACTGATTGTGAAATTTAGGTTTGTTAAACTTTTGAGCTGATTTTGACTAATTTACACTGTGTTTGAAATAGTAGATTTGATAAGATTTGGTTTCTTTAAGTAAGAATTCTTATTAATTCTTATGTTTAGAATCAAAATAAGTTAGATTTAATTTTATTTCATAACTTAAATTTTAAAATTTCTATACCGTTTAAAATTCAAACAAAATAATAGAATTTGAATTTAATGATATTTCATTGTTTTATTAATTTATCTAAGTAAGTGGATAAATTTATCCCTATATATTATCTTTTCTAATAAATAGTATTTTTTTAAAATCAATTCAATTTAATTCAATCCTTAAATTCAAACATGTGTTCAAATACAAAAGTTTATTTATTACATCAAATCAAATTAAATCAATTCTTTAAATCAAGTTTAAAATTAAATAAATTTTAAATTATATTTAAACTTAACTTAATTTTATAACGAACTAGTCTCGAAAGAATTTTTGACAAGGTAAACAGGAACAGAGTTTGGGTTGTTAGATTCGTTTAACCACTCCATCCGAATATAGTGTACATGGGCTTTAAGCATGGGCTGGACTAGGCCCAACACATGGCACATGCCACGAGCCCAAAATTTGGTATATTTTTATATTTTTGGTTTTGGATAAATGTAAAATAATAAAGTTTTGTAGTCCCAGAAGGCAAAGCTGGTAGTGTCCGAGTCCGGAAATGAGTCAAAACCCGAGTCAATATCGGGAGTCATAACTAACTCTTCTATTCGCATGCAAACACTTGGCCATACAACTAGCGAAGCCATTTTGGTCGCAGAGGCTGCCCTAACGGATCTCATCCTCTCTCTCTCTCTCTCTCTCTCGGAATCGTCTCTGTAAAACCCTAGCCAAATTCGAAGATGGATATTTAATATATATACATAAACGGATATACACATAGGTGCAGTTAGTTGCCGGAACGGGGCCCCTTGTTTCGCGCTGCCGATGAAGGGCCTCTTCAAGTCGAAGCCGCGGACGCCGGCGGAGCTCGTCCGACACGCCCGCGAGCTCCTCATCTATGCCGACCGAAACACCGAGCCCCGCCAAGCTAAGCGCCAAGAAAAGGTTTTTAATCGATTGATTCTTCTCTCTCTCTCGATGTTGATCCGTATTCTCGATTGATTTGTTTTTGTTGTTTCCTTTGATACGAATCTTTGTTTGGTTGCTGCGAAAAAGGAGAAAATATAAATAGAAAAGAGTAGAAAATTTGATTCTCTTTCCGTTGTTTATGTGGTCAACAAAGGAATAACTTGATGCTCAAAGGTAATGCATACGCACGCACATATTTGAAAACATATACATATATTATATTTGAAGGACAATCAGATCTTCTCTTATGAAACAGTTTTGCTTCCTCAAGTGTGGCATTTAATTCCAGAGATATGAATTCACCACCCCCCCCCCCCAAAAAAAAAGCACATATCGTGGCCATGATTATCCAATATTGCACGAAAAATTTTCCTAAGTAATGAGGCATAAAATATGGAAACGATTTTTTAGTGAGCTAGAACGAGTCATTTAAGATCACAATTACAGTGACTGATGCCAAAATTGTCCTTGGAGTTGAAGATTGTGATAGTTGTTAACCTTGTTCAGGAAACGTCCCAAATTTGAGATGACTTGGCTGCATAAAATATACCAAACTATTTACTTAGTAAACTATTAAACAGCTTTCAAATTGCCAATGTTGTTCCACTGCAACTGAAAGTAATATATACCTTTGTATTGCCTGTTATTTTGCTGTCTATTAATTTCAGGAAACAAACAATATTGGAAAATTATAAGAAATTCTCGAAGCCTAGCTTAAGTGCACTGAATCCATTTCTGTAAGTCCTTACTGTTTCTAGGAAGCGTACAAGCAAAGGTAGTTTGGTTTCTTCATGATCTTCATGGAGTGAAGATCATTAATTTGTAGGAGTCCAAGGGGGGGGGGAAACAAAAACAAAAAACCAATGTCAATTTCAATTCCAATAGAGCATAAATGATATAACTAGATTCAAGGGTGTGAACCCATTTTTATTCCACATAGCTCTTTGTAAGTATTTCAGAATATTCCGTTTTACGCTGAAATCAAAACTTCATGCAGATGCAAGAATTGCGTAAAGTCATACTGGAGATGAGGACAATACTTTACGGTGACGGTCAAGCAGAGCCAGTAACTGAAACTTGTGCTCAGTTGACACAAGAGTTCTTTAAAGGCGACATGTTTCACCTTCTAATCATTTGTCTTCCTAAACTAGATTTGGGGGTAAGGCTTAGTTAGCATTAGTGTTCTTCAGATTTATATATTGCAGTTTCAAGGTTGTTTACAGATAGTTTCTTTAGGACCTTGGACCTGTAGTATTCCTTTTTATATATATTTTCTTCATATTGCAAACCATGATGATGCATAATTTGCAGACTCGTCAAGATGCCACTCATGTGGTCGCGAATTTGCAAAGACAACGTATTAATTCACGGTTGATTGCATCTGATTACATGGAACAGAATGTAGATCTTGTAGATATTTTGTTATATGGGTAAGCTTTAGGTTATAAAGTTCGGAAATGTTGGGTGACTATTCTATTGCATGTCAATAGGATTCTTATGTTTTCTTGATTTGGTATGTATATTTCAGTTTCTAATGGTAAACTGCAATTTTATATTGTTAGTTATGAAGACTCTGACATTGCACTATCTTATGGTGCCATTTTGAGAGACTGCGTTCGTCATCAAGTTGTAGCAAGGTAAGCAATATTAACACAGTGCTTTAAATTTTTGGATTTTATTGTTAAAGGTAGAGAACTTCATCTAAAATAAAGCTTACTTGGTATAGGATTCATTGTTTCAGAATAATTATGACGTTGTATAATGCTAAAAAATAGGCAATTACATTTCTAGAATCACTTTGAATCTTCAGTTTTTGTAGATTAGAGTTTACACATAAGGAATTGTAATAAAAGAAAAGGAAAATATTAAATGGATAACAAGAAGTTATTATGATAGAATCCTAGCCCACGGTGAACAATTCCAGTGAGCAAGTTTGCTGTGGGGACTTATAATAAAGTTGTATTGCTACACCCAAACACCAACCCCCCCGTTTAGTCTACATTCCGTAATAAAGAGACTCAAGTTTGATTCTCATTTAGTTACTAATCCAATATATATATATTCCAATTCAAGGGGGGACTGCTTTCATAGCCTTTAGGCCTGTGAAATAATGCTACGGCTCATACATCTATCATGTTTATGATGTAGTGATACAACTTTATCAAAATATCACTTCCCGAGATTATTATTTCAAACTATATTGTCTATTATTCTGTGCTTCTTACATCAGATCAGCTTCAATTTTTGGGCATATTCAAATAGAAAGGTGAAGCAAAAAATAAATAAATCTCATATCCTGAGACATAAAATACAGTATGTCTATAATTATGTTCTTTAAAATCATTGTGTTGTAGTTAACTTACATTAGAAGTAAAGAGACCGTGAACTTGAGTTGCATAAGGTAAAAAAGAACTGATGTGTTTTAACTTTTGACATAAAAATAATCACCAACCAACCTCAGCATATTTTTGCAGATTCTTCAAACTCAATGGCCGTTATGTGATTGATAATTCAACCAAAATTGTGTGGCATTGGAGCTAAATTGACAGACATAAGAGATTCATATCTCTTGGCTTTATATACAAAACTAAGTATAAGAGATTGAAATTCAAAGTCATGTCTTTAGATATAAAACTAAGTGATCATAGAGCAGGGGATTTCAGTTGTAGAGCTCTGACTTCTCTGTGTCTGAGTCTGGATTGGTGTTTGTCGAGTACATTGCTGCATATTTCTATCCAAGTCCAATAGTGACCAGTGTTTTAGACAAGAAAAGGCTCTCTAGTAAATATTCATTCCTCTTCATATGGATATTTATGTCCATTTCACATGTTACTGCCTAGTCAAAGAAAAATAGTAATTTAACTAGTCTTGTTCAAGTTCTTTTTGTCCTTAAGTTGACTCGTGGAAGGTCCATAATGTATGCTTTGCTTAAAAATGTGTACTTTACTGATATGTGCAGATTCTGTATTTTGGATTTGATTTCTCTGTTGTTTCCACAGATATATCTTAGAGTCAGAGAATATGAAGAAGTTTTTCAATTATATACAAAATCCAAACTTTGAGATCGCATCAGATGCTGGGGCAACATTTAAGGTAAGCTTTACATGTTTTAATATTTAAAAATTACAGCATAGTCTTGGTGTTTTCTACTCCTTTCTTTTTTTGCTAAGCCTGCTTTCATGAAAATAAAATCAGTAAAATGGCGGGTAATTTTGTTGTTTTGGCATCTCTGTTGTTCCTTTGATACATTCTCCAATTCAAACTTATTTGAATTGCCTTTTAGCCTTACATGCTACTTTTCGAAAGAACAAAAAATAAATAGTGTTTATTTATTTATTTATGTTTGTTATTTATGCTTCTGAGTTCTAAGGTAGTATTAGATAATGAATAATTTCTCATGAGTCATGTCATAAGAATGCTTACATTTTCCATACTATTGCAAACAACTCAACAATATTCTGTTTCTAATTTTAAATGTCATTAAATATCGATCAATGGAGATCATTTATGGAGTTATGGTAGCATTTGCATGATTTATTGTCTTACTACCATGTGTTAGTTTCAATGAGTTTGAAATTACTTTGAAGGATTTGGTATATTGGGTTATGTCCACCCAAAAAAAAAAAAAACTTTGAAGCCTGATTTTTACTTTTGATCCTACAATCTCTCTCTCAAATAAATAAATTTCTTAACTTAAAAAGAAATTCTTCGGTTACATTTCTGAACAATTTTATTGATCTTCTTGTTGTGTCTCTCTGATAATTTGTTTTATGTTTTGGTCCTGCAATAATGGTCATGATCTTGCTGATGTGAAAGCTGATGTTACTGTCACATGTATCTCAGGAGCTTTTGACAAGGCATAAATCAACTGTTGCTGATTTTCTTTCCAAAAATTATCACTGGGTGAGTGTTGGATTCACATCATTATCTGCATATATTTTGTTTGAGTTAGAATAAAAAATAGGGCAACAACGCTACAGATAATCAGAGGAAGTGAAAAAGAAATAAGTAGTTCTGGAGGGGAAAAAAAAAGGTTTAGAGGAACTTACTATTTCCTCTTTCACTTTTGTTTTTTTTTTTTTAGAGGAACTTGGTATTTCCCCTTTCACCTTACATATATTTATATTTTGTAAAACACTAACTCAAGGACAAAAATACCCCAGTATTAATTAACATAAAAAAAACTTTTGCTAACACTCCCTATCAAGCTGTCTAAGCTAATCTTTTAGTGAGAATGCTGGCTAGTTAAGAACCCGAAAAAACATATGGAGTGATAAGTTACTACTTCGACAATAGGTCCCTAATAAAGTGGTAGTTAATTTCATATGTTTGGTACACTCGTCGAAGATGGAATTTATTAGCAATATAAAAAAATTTTAAAAAAAAAAGAAAGAAACCTGATTTTCATGGTGCATAAACACATGAGATGGAATAGTCAACCCAACGTCCACTAGAAGAGAATGAACCTATAACATCTTAGAGACTTTAGGAGTTATAATATGATACTCAGCTTCGGCACTAGAACAATTAATCCAAAGTCCACTAGTCAGAGTCAATATGAGGTATAGCATGACACTCAATTCGGCACAAAAATAAGTAACAAATGTCTTCTTTTTACCTTTGCTGAGTAACAAGGTTGCTCCCAACAAAGTGCAATACCTAGAAGTAGACAAACAATCATCATGTTTCCTTATTCAATAAAGCCAATTGCAACCAAGAAAGAGAACAAATGACAGTCTCAAAATGAGGACATGATGAGGAGCATATATAAATTGACTAGCCACAAGCATAAGTAATAACCTGTGATTAACAATTAGATAAATAAGTTTATCAACCAATCACTGGTAACGATTAATATCGTAAAACGAATCATTAGTTGAGTCATTATGCTTGACTAATAGATCTATGGGACTGAGTTGGTTGGGAAACTAACAAACCGATTTATGGCAAGAGATCAAGGACATATTTCCATAAAAAGAGAGAAACCTTGAGGAGCAAGACACCTCAGTGCCAAGAAAATTATAACTAGTGCCCATGTCTTGAGTATGAAACTAACAACCCAAATATTGTTTTAGATCAGCAATGCCAAAATAATCATCACCAAAAAGGATGAACTCATCAAAACTATCAAAATAATGGTTCTAACAAAAGAACGCCGAGCCAATTGGTCAAAAGTAGAACGCCGAAAATAATATGTAAGAACCACAACACTAATACTATCAAACCAAACCCAATAAAATTATTTCAAGGCATAGAAAGCCCTAAGCAAACAACATACTAGATGCTCACTATTTGGAACAACATGCAATTGCTCCATTTAGGCCTACTCTTGAACATCAGTATGTGCATTCTTGATATCAAGCTAATAAAGAGGCTAGGGACAACTAGCACCAACAACAATCAAAATATGCATAGAATTATGATGAGTTGCTAGAGAGTAAGTCTTGAGGTAGCCAACACTATAAGTCTGTGTTTATCCTTTAACAACTTTATGGGCTTTAAGATAATCAATAAAAATATGAAGAAGACACTTGACAATATAAACCCATATGCATCCCTTAGAATGGTTGCCAAGTGGAATGAAGTAAGCTTCGAGGCTTGATTCAAGTAAATTACCCTTGTTTCCTCATCTATAGCAAGTTTCTAGTCGGGAGATTACAACACTTACTTATATGAA
The DNA here is from genome assembly GCA_019916065.1 of Vitellaria paradoxa. Taxonomy (NCBI): domain Eukaryota; kingdom Viridiplantae; phylum Streptophyta; class Magnoliopsida; order Ericales; family Sapotaceae; genus Vitellaria; species Vitellaria paradoxa. The sequence goes on along the minus strand of CM034234.1, from coordinate 20,094,856 downwards.
ATAGAAACTATTACAAAATAAGATATATTAGAAAATAAAATCAAGACTAGTCTTAATGACATTTTGTAGAATCTTCTCTCTGACGAAGTGACAATTAACTTAAATTATTTTTGGTTCGCTCATGAAACACTAGATTAAAAGTCATATGGATAGTAGCTTGATTATCAGAAAATAGTTTTGCAAGTTGTGATCCAGTGACTCCTAATTCCTTTAATATATGACATATCCAAATCAATTTATATGAGTTCTAACTTTGCACTTAATTTTGTCACCACTATTTACTTTTTACTTTTCCATGATACTAAGTTTTCTCCCACAAAGATACAGTTCCCAGTAGTTGATCGTTTATCTGTTGGCAAACTAGTCCAAGCTGCATCACTATAACCTTGAACAAATGTGTGATCATTATCTCGATATAACAAATTACATCCTGGTGCACCTTTTAAATACCTCAAAGTACGAATAATCGCATCCCATTGACTAAACCGAGGTGCATTAAGACATTGACTTACTACACTTATAACAAAAGAGAGAACTGGCCGTGTGACTGTCAAATAATTAAGCTTCCTAACCAATCTATGATATCAACCAGGATTTTTCAATAATTCTTCCTTATTTGCCAGAAGTTTTGTATTGGGATCCATTAGAGTATCAATTGGTTTGGCTCCTAACATGCCGGTTTCAGACAGCAAATCAAGAACATATTTTCTCTGAGAAAAAGCAATGCCCTCATGTGATCTTACAATCTCAATACCCAGGAAATACTTTAGTGAACCCAAATCCTTGACGTTGAACTTAGTTTGAAGGAATATATTCAAATCATGAATTTCTTGCGTATCATTACCTGTGATTATAATATCATCCACATAAACTAGCAACCATATCTTTCCCTGAGAGAAATGATGGTAGAAAACAACAACCTTGTAGGAAGACATTTTTAATATCAAGTTGATGAAGAGACCAGTGAAAAGTGGCTACAAGGGAAATGATAATATGCACTAGTGTGATCTTGGCCACAGGAGAGAAAGTCTTTGAAAAATCAAGACCATAGACTTGAGTGTATCCCTTGGCAATGAGCCTTGCTTTCAACTGATCAACTAAGCCATCAGGGTGAACTTTGACGTTATATGCCCAACGACAACCAACTGCTGACTTTGCAGGAGGAAGAGTGACCAAATCCCATATATTATTAGCTCAAAGAGCTGATATTTTTTCTTACTTGGTATTACGCCAACCAGAATGAGATAGTACTTCAAACACAGAGTTAAGAATAAAAATAGTAGACAAAGAAAAAACAGAAGTATGATATGATAGAGACAAGGCTGCATAGGAAACAAAGTTAGATATAGAATGAGAGGTACAAGCTCGTTTACCTTTTCGAAGAGCAACTAAAAAATCAAGATCACAAAACTCTAGTTCAGAAGCAGGATCTGAAGACTGGATAGGAGAAGATGGAGTACTTGAATCATCAGGAGAGACTGTTACTGCCCATCGTCTAGTGTAAACCTGCAGATCAGGACGAGAAAGACGAAAATGAGAATAATTAGACAAAAGGAGACTCTCATTTACCTTAGAAACAGTAGAATCATCATAAAAGAAAGAGGTATGCTCAAGGAACGAAACATTAGCACATATGAAATATTGATCGAGAGAAGGACTATAACATCGATATCCTTTTTGTACTTAGGAATATTGCAAAAAGACACATTTAAGGCACGAGGGTCAAGTTTATCAATCCCACTGTCAAGCTGATGGACAAATGCAATACACCTAAAAATTCGTGAAGGAAGAGGAAACAGTGGTGTTTGGGGGAACAACACAGTGTAAGGAGAACATCCCTTCAGAACAAAAGACGATATTCTATTGATTAAGTAACATGTTATGAGAATAGCATCCTCCCAAAAGGTCTTTAGAACTTACATGTCAAACATTAAACAACGAGTTGTTTTAACCAAATGTAAATTATTCCTCTCAGCAACTCCATTCTATTGTGGGGTGTGAAGACAAGATGATTAATGAAGTATGCTAATTGATGTTATAAAATCAGTGAAAGGCTTAGAAAAAGTATTCTTTAGCATTGTGACTGCAAAGTATGCATTGTCACTACGAAGAATCTTAATAGACACACCAAATTGACTTTTTATTTCAAGACAAAAGAATTGAAAGATAGACAATAACTTAGAATGGTTTATCATTAAATAAACTCATGTAAGCCTTGAAAAATCATCAATAAATGTAACAAAGTACTTAAACCCCAACCCCCAACTTTGACATATCTCGACTAGGTCTCCATACATCAAAGTGAACTAAATGAAAATGACTCAAGGACCTGTCATTGACTTTAGGACTAAAGGAAGCATGGTGATGCCTTCTTAATTGACACGACTCACAATCTAAGGACTGTAGTTAACTCAAACTTGAAACTATAAATTTCAACCTTTCAAAAGATGGATGACCTAAACAGCAATGAATTTCAATTGGAGAAGCGGCTTCAGAACAAATGATAGATGAAAAAGCTGATGAATTAGCCAAATAGTAGAGTTCCTGAGTTTCATGCCATTCTCTAATCTTTTTCCTTTTCTTCAAATCCTAAATAATCACAGAATTAGGAAAGAAAGTTATTGAGCAATTCAATTGCCTAATGAGTTTACTGACAGATAGAAGATTGAAAGACAAGGATGGAACATATGACACTGAAGATAATGACAAATTAGAAGATGGACAAATTTTACCGACACACTTTACTGGATTGGATGAATCATTAGCGATTGTAACATTTGGAATGGGGGAACACTGAATATCAAAGAGCAATAAGAAAGTGCCAAACATATGATCTGAAGCACCAGAATCAATAATCCAAGACATGGGAGAAGATATAGACACACAAGGAGTGGAATTATCTCGATGGGCTAAGGAAGCCATAGGAAGAGATGTCTGATGAGCTGTTTGATACTGAAGGAATTTAACATATTCTTCTCCTGAAAGAGTCATAGTTGTTGATTCACTTGTACTGGGCTTATTTGTAAATGTAGAAACATCAGAGAATGCTGCATGAACCATATGAGCTAGCTTTCCAGGAAGGTCCTAGCAAGTTTCACTAACACGGTCAACACGACCACAATTAAAGCATTTAGGTCTTATACCACGACCTCCACGAGTCCCACGATCACGAGACTGAGATGGGGTTTGGTAGCTAAAATTTTTACTATCTGAAGGCACCTAACTGATCAGGGCAGACCGTGTAACATCAACAGTGGTGGATAAATCTCTAGAAGTAGCTCTCATGACTCGAGAGTAAGTTTTTGCAAACAAGAGAAGAAAAGCCCCATTGAGTATTTGGGCTTTGACCAGCTCAAACTTAGAATCTAGTCCAATAAGAAAATGGAGTACAACTATCTATTCTCATTACTTTTGCATCACACAAATGTCTGTTGATAATGGCTATAGAGAATTCAATTCCTCATGAACACACTTCAGATAGGCAAAGCATTCTGCGGCTGGTCCACCGAACTGTTGAAGTTGAAAGAACTCTAGTGACAAATCATACATGCGAGTAAGGTCACTAAAGAACAATAAACGAACATATTCCCATATCTCCTTACATGTGTCAAGATGAGTGTACATGTCAGCGTCATTGGCTTCTATGGAGTTCCATAATAAGCTAACCAAGCAGTGGCGGATCCAGAAATTTAGTCCAGTGTAGGCGTAAACTATAAGTAAAATTTTAAATTTTAAATATATGTATAAAATTTAATAAAATACAAAATATTATACATTGATATTAAATATTCCTTGTAAAAAATATAAGAGTAAGTTATTTTTATTATTTGCCAATAATAATAATAATAATAAGCATAAAAGAAATGGTGGGGAAAAGAAAATAAAAATGCCAAAAAAAAAAATAATAATAATAATAATAAAAGAAATGGTGGAGAAAAGAAAATAAAAATAAAAAAATTGGCGGGAAGAAGAAAATAAATTTAGCAGGGCAAGAGAGACTCGAACTCCCGCCATTACAACAACAGGCGCCAATTGCCTGCACACTTGCCAACAACACCACCGGTCAAGATGATGCCACAAGGCATTAAATTTATTAATTATTGAAAACTCAGTGTAGGCGATCGTCTACACTCGGCACAACGTGCGTCCGGCTCTGTAACCAAGTGAGCATCTTCTTGTATCCAAGTATTATAGTTAGGATCAGTTTCAGAGGGCCCAGACTCAATTAAATGTTTCTACTTACCACATCCAGTTAATGTAATTTTTATTACCTTGGACCATTGAACGTAATTCATTCCATTCAATTTCCTCGTTGTTAACTGTTAAGGCATAAGGACAAAATTACCCATCATATTTTGTTCAACAAATATCTCAAACGCCATTAAAATCGGATCATAGTAGCACAAGAGTACTAGCAGTAGACTAATATGTAGAGATGAGGAGGAAAAGTTGTCCAAACAGTGAATAAACAATACCGGAGGAGTCGCCGGAGTGTGAGAAGAAGACGGAAAGTGCAACAGAGCTCCACGCGGCCGCACGCATGGCTTTGACGGGGGCAGATGAGGCCCATGTGCAGACAGACTGACGGCACGTGACGGCACATGATGGGTTTTTCAGCTACAGTGTTCTTCTAACAATGGTCACCTCTCTCCGACGACTTCTCAGGACCGAAGAACTCGTTGAAACAGTGACCAGGGATGAACTTTATGCTTGACAGTGATGATTTCTTGACTTCCGATGATGCCAAACGTTAACTGACCAAAGAGACTTCTTGAGAATTTGTATCTAGGTTCTCAAGACATAAACAAGAATGAAGGATTGACGCTTTGATACCATGTTATGAAACTAGATTTTACAGACTTCAATCCACAAACCTAATTGGGTACTTGTGTGTATATTTATACATTTATACAAAAGTAACTATTCAAATATATAGGTGACTATTCACATTTCCTAAAAACTAGATAGATTGCTAAATACATTTCCTACTATTAATGCACATTAACAATAATGAATAAGGAAATATAATCAATCACCCTAATTAAGATTAGATGGGAAATAAATCTCTCAAATCACCATGTAATTATCCCATCATATATTCTAAAATATTCTAACACTCGAATCACAATGTAGATATCCTATCATATATTTTAGAATATTCTAACAATATTTAATTACATCGTACAAGTGGTACACTACTGATATACATGTTCATGAATTAGTTGCCCGCTATTTATTTATATAAAGTTATGATCATGCACCGGCTTAAACCGCTCTGTTGGTCTCTTAATTATAGTTTTTCGAGGAGTACAACTCAATGTTGCTGGAATCTCCTAATTACATCACCAGGAGGCAAGCTGTCAAGGTACAATTTTGTTGCTATACATTTACGTAGGTCTGGTCCTGAACTTTTTCATTTCTCTTTGTGGTCCTATTCAATGCTTTGTGCTCTTTATTGTGTATCATTTTAATTTGTGCATTTCTTTTCGTCTCTCCAATCAACATTATCATCCATTCTTCTCGATGATCATCAAAATGAATTTGTATTAGATAATTGGTCATTATACATTGTTGCTTTCTGTTGTAGTAGCACATTAAAATCTTCAACCTTTACCATATCTATATTATTATAGGGCAAACACCAAGGTTTCATGAAACTTTTTTTTATGAATCAATTTTTTTTTTTTTTTTCAGGTGAAGCCTTTTAACTTCCTATAACTACCTATACTTCAATGGCATTAAAAAGTAATTTTTTCATGACTACCATATAATTACATAATTTTACTTGGTTATATTTTTATCTACCTTAAATACCCTTTATCTATTAATTTTGTTGTTTTTTTAATAATTTTATTGATTATTAAGACAAATAAAAACAATAATAATCACACACATCACGTTTGCACTAGCGTCCAGTGAATTTGAGTAAAAAGAGACTCAAAATCTTTCCTACTATGTAAACGGGTTTATTTCCCAAGTTTTAACAAGAATCTGCTTGCTGACAGAGTCTGTCATATTTTGCAGCTGCTAGGAGATATGTTGCTTGACCGTTCTAATTCTTCAGTGATGGTGCATTACGTGAGCTCATTGGACAACATGAGGATCCTCATGAATCTGCTCAGGGTAATCTCTCTTTATATATGTATATATATATATCTTATGTGTCCTACAATGGTATTCATCATACTTTCCTCTTTTCAGGAGTCGAACAAGACAATCCAGTTGCATGCTTTTCATGTGTTCAAGGTCTTTACAGAATACGACTTAGTATTACGTACCTGCCATAGAAAACTAGCTTAATTATGGTTCATATTTTTGTTCATTTGCCTGAATCCTTTTTTTTTTAATCAATTTATAGCTATTTGTTGCTAATAAAAACAAGCCTCCCGAGATCATTAGCACACTTGTCACTAATAGAAGCAAGCTCCTCCGGTTCTTCGGGGACTTCAAGTTTGATAAAGGTACATACTATCTATTAAGGAAATTTGTTAGAATATCTTCTGTACTCTGCTGGGGCTTTCAATTAAAGATCTGCTTCATCCCACAGAGGATGAGGTATTCGAAGCAGACAAAGCTCAAGTTGTCAGAGAAATTGCAATGCTCGAACCCAAAAATGATCAGTGTGCAGCTTTAGACGAATGTGGGGTTCCCTGTTAATGGTGGTGAACATGGAGCAAGAGTTGCATGAATTAAACAAATATGCTCTTTTTTGTTTGATCACTGAAATTTCTTTGGAAATCTGTATTGTTATTTACCTAAATTAATGGTTCGGTTGTATTTGTTATATTCTTTCATCATTCCTTCAAAGCCTGTAGAAGCTTTGTGGATTTGATTTATGTGCAATTTTTTTGCTCTGTACATTTTCCTTGATCTAAAGACGATTTGTATAACACTGTAGATATCATTCGTCACCTTTTTTTTTTTTTTAAGAAAAATGTTAAATGTATTCAATTTTTAACTTCTTACCATCTTTATTATGGGAGGAGATGGAGAATGAGAAGGTAAAACTAAAGTGCATTTAATCTCTCTTTTTTCTTTTAATACTTTTTTGCTAAAATATATATATATACAATAGTATGTGTTTATGAGCTATATTGATGAATAAATATTGCATTTCCTAAAATCTGGATATCGGGATTCTCAAAAATATTAAATTAAACTCTTCGAAAGAATTGAATTTGCTTTTATGTGGGCTAAAAGATTATTTGTCATTAAACATAGGGATAATAATTTATGAATTTTGGGAATATCTTTGAAATATATTTTAAGAATCTAGGTTTAAAATTATATTTGTTTTATTGTTTATATTTTCATAAATTATACAAGGTTTAAATTGAATCCATTTATAAAGTTTGAAGTGTTCGAAATATTAATAAGAATGCAATTGAGTGCTTCTCCTTTGTTTGATTTGGCATTGGATTCAGGGAATGAAATAGGAATTTTCATTGATCTAGGAATTTTCATATTTGGTTGATATCTAATTAAATAACTTGAACTAAATAATTTACATATTTGTAGAATTACAAGTTCCTTAATCTGATGTGTTATTTGAAAATTCTGCAAAAAGATAAACTCCTTGAAAGGAGTGAATTGATAAAGTTGTCTTCATTAGTTTAATGTATTTAAAAAAAAAAGGGTAATTTAGTTTTTTAACTTGTATTCTTATTTCATTTCCAAATGTATTAACACATACCAAAATATTAAAAAAAAAAGTTCATTCTAAATTTTTTGACGTACTAAATATTAAAATTTACTTCCTATTCTCATTAACAACCATACATAACCTAGTGCTTTATTAGAAAAATTTTTAACCCCTCGTATCATCTCAAAACTCCCATATTCAAATTGGTTGTTGGTTGTCAATCACAATTTCTAGACTCTCATTGATTCAAATTGAATTCAAGACTCCCATTAAAATTAAATCGGTTGATTCAGATATAAATTAGTTATGTATTGTTAATCACATTATTTCTTGTGAGGCTTATTAAAAGTCAAGACTTCCACTAAATTATTGTCGATAGTATAATTTTTAATGTTCCCATTTAAATTAGTTGTTGAGACTCTTAACTAAAGTGTTTATAGGACTTCATTCAAATGTGAATCCACGTATAGACACCTCACCAATATAGATAAGGATTTCTTTATACTCTCCCATTTAAATTGGTTGTTAGGAATGTCAATGGGACAGGTACATGACAGTAACCGATTTGATCGAACCTAATAAAAACTCGTTAGGAAATACTTTAATGGGATTGGGATGGGTTTGGATTTGAAATTTAATACATGCACGAGTTTGGGATTTACCTCCAGAATACCCGATACCCGTTTATACTTGTAGGATACCCAATACCCATAACCTGTAAAGTACCTATTAAGTACCCGTTTAATAAAATATAATATAATATAATTTATATTTATATATTTACAATTTTATCCCTAAAATAAAATTTTTGTTGTGTATTATTTTCACATGTTATGAATTGTTCCATATTAGGTTAGAAAGTCATTTATGAATTGTGATTCATATTGTACTGTTGCAAGAATATACCCTGTGTATTTTATTATTTCTATAATTTATAGTATATTTCTCTCACCTTTCCCAAAAAAATAAAAAAATTCGAGGTCCTTTGACCAAAACAATTGTTCAATTTAATAAATTTAACATTTTTGTCATTTACTATTTTTTTATTTTCTTCTCAAATCGAGTATTTAAAAGATACTTAACAGGTAATTTGACCAATTGAATATAAACGGGTTTCACGGGTTTGGGATGGGTTTCACGAGTTTGAGAGGGGATGGGTCTGAAATTCCAACTAAAAAAATAAACGAGTTTGAGATAGTAATGGTAAGCAAAAAATAAATAAGTTTAGTAATGGGATTGACTTATTAAGCAGGTACCCTACCCGTTTACATCCCTATTGGTTGTTGAGACTCTTAACTAAAGTATTAGGAGGACTCCATTCAAATGGGTTGTCAAAACTTGCATTACAAATTTGGTTGTTAATTATTTGTTGATACTCTTCAACTAAGGTGTTTGTAGAACTTCATTTAAATGGGTGAGAGTCCATTCAAATTGGTTACTGAGACTTACACAACTCCACTCAAATGTGTTTCTTATTACTTCCATTTAAATTGACTATTAAAATTCTTAACTAAAGTGTTAGCATGATATTAAGTCATTAATTGTTCCAAACATTTAAGTTATTAAGAAATGCGTCCAATAATGTAAATTAAGTTATTTAACACTTCCCCTCATGCGTGCTCCGATTCTATGTGGAGTAAAGATAGAGAAACCAAATCAAACAAAATGTACTAATGCAAACAAAGTACAATAATAAATGAGAAATAATGAGATTTGAATCTAATATCTCCTGAAACTAGAGTTTTGATATCATATTAAGTTAACGATTGTCCTAAAACATAAATTATGAAGAAATAGACCCAATAATATATATCAAGCTATTTTAATATAAGATTTAATATGATATCAGAATTCTAATTCCAGGAGAATAAAGTAGATACCTGGGTAATCATCAATTAATAGCATGCAACATATGAGTGGTATAAATAGATCTAGTAGTCAAAAACACAAATAGTGTAATCAAAATATATTCTTTTAGATTTGATAATCTCGAATTTATAGTGAGCTCCAATACTTTGAGAAAGCCCTATTTGTAATTGTCTTTACTGCCAAATGATCAATTGGAACAATCACGGTAAAAATCAAATTCACTACTCATTCTGGTATGCAAAAAACATAAAAGGCACAATAATTAATCTAGACTTGAATGAATCAAAATCTATAAGGGTTTTGAGGTGAAACAGAAGCTTAGAATGAAAAAAAAAATAAGAAATAACAAATTAAACTTTTTTTAGAGCAAAAGTTTCATAGAGTAACTAGCGACTAACAAAAATTGAAAACAGTTCACTGTTACTTTCCTCTTGCTATCATCTCTTCAATCTAATTTAATACACAAACTTTTAGTCGTAACCAAATAGAAGAATTAACATCAAAATTTAAAGTCTTTTTCTTTGCTGTGCACTCGTATTAATGCGTTTAATTAGAATGACTCATGTGAAAATGATAACGTATATGATTTAAACGATTTATTTAGTTTTTTTTTAAACTATATTAAAGGCATTTTCATTTGTCATGGAATAAGGTAAAAATGAAAATTTGTATAGTTTAAATGATCTTCCTTTTTCTTTTTGACGACATATATATCTCCTCTTTTGGACCGGTGAGAAACAAACTTATATTAATCAATGCAAATGGGGGGAACTCCTGTACTTATAGCTTTTCTCACCTTTAATGAATGGTGGAAACTTGCTCAAAACTACAGTGGGGATTATGGTTGTAGAATTCTTCACAAGTATCTATTATATTTATAAAGCTACCCAACTCTAGAATGCTCTACTTACACATTTAAGCCCTTATTTTAAAATTCTCTACACAAGTCTAGCATTGTCCAAAGCATCGAGAATATACACTACTATTTATAAACCCCTACTATAAATAAAGTAGTCAAATATTTTCAAAAAATATGTATACAATAATATATAAATAAAAATACCAATTTTAATGGACCCCTGACATGTATAGAATAAAATCTATTTTTAAAAATAATTATATGCTAATATGAAAATAAAATACCAATCTAAAATTATTTCATAAATTAAAATAAGGGTTAATTACACTAACATCTCTTAAACTATACCTGATTTTTAACTTACTCTTCATCTATTAACTCTATTTTAATCCCCTCACCTATTTAAAAGGGGCTCCATTTAAAAATCGTTAAAAAGTTGGACGAAAACCGTCAATCCTTCTTATATTACAAATTTACTAAGACTAAAATACCGTCAATACAAAATATAAATATATACATACATGCATATATGAAACACTACTTCTAGGGGCAGAGCCAGAATTTTTGCTGAGGGGGGCACCGGGCGCTGAAGAAGGCACCGAGCACCAAGGGGGGCACCGAGCATCCAAAAAAATAACAATCGACCTATTTTTCGATTAAGAGTAGGAAAAAAACGATGTTATTTTTAGAAAGAAAATAAATTATTCTTGAGCATTAACTAGTGAATATATTTCTCACGGTTAATAGTTCAAGCACCTGAAGTTAATTAGAGATATCCCTCGCTACAAAAAATATAATTATTATTAAATTTTATTATTTACAGAGTTTATTGTGTTATAAGCTAAATTTACTGATAGTATAAACAAAAATATGCAATAATGCATTAAAAGAATACACTTTATTTTACAAAAAATACCAAGTTTGATTCTTTTAAACTTCTTATATGTTAAAAAGTTTTGAGTTAACTTTAAATTTTTAATAAAATCAAAATATCTTAATTTTTAATTAATTTAATTTTTAAATAAAATTAAAATAATAAGGAGGGCATTTTAGTAATTTTATCTTAAAAATTGAAGGGGTCACTTGCCCCCCTTGCCTCCATGTAGCTCCGCCCGTGCCTACTTCTATGGAGCTTTGATATACAGAATCCTACTTTAGTACTTCATTCCCTTCTAACCCAGAAGTCTACGATGGAATGTTTGCACATGATGAATTGCAATAGTAACGAATACTAATAATTCTGAAGACCCAATCTAAGCTCAATAGATCATTTATACAAGTTTGTTTTCCTTAATTTAATGATTTTGTTTTCAACTTTTGAACGACGTCATGGTGATGGAAGAATAGTTTTCTGGCTCTCAACCACTTCATAATATTTGTCAAATTCCAACTCCATATCTAATCCCATCAACTAAAAATAAAAAATAGAAAACAAATATCAAGAGCTTTAGAATAGGGAAGCAACTAGTTAGCTATCTTCTAAAGAAAATAAAATAGAACTCAAAATCAAAATTAATAATAATTAAAAATCAGCATAATCTCTTAAATAAAGATTTTGTACCAGAGTTCTTGGCAAATCCATTCAAACTGTTATGGGTTAGAAGGGAATGAAGTGCTACAGCGAGATTCTACATATCAAAGCTCTATAGAAGTAGAGTTCCATGTATGTATGTATATGGATGTTTTTTATTTATTTTATTATTATTATTATTATTATTGGTAGTGGGGATATTTTAGTCTTAGTAAAATTTGAATATAAAAAAGATTGACGGTTTCCATCCAACTTTTTAACAGTTTTCAAATAAAGCCCTTTTTAAATAGGTGAGGGGGTCAAAATGTTAGAGTTAATAGATGAAGGGGTGAGTTGAAAATCAAGTATAGTTTAAAGAATGTTAGTGTAATTAACCCTTTAAATAAATAGTAAAATATAGAAACAAATAAGAATAAAAAATAAATAATAGTTAAGTGTATTTACTACTGTGAGATATATTTTTATAATAAACACTCAAGATTCAAACTTTATCTAATCACACATGCACAAGTTGAGAGAAGTCTCTTCAAGCACACCAAATAGTATAATATTTTTTCTCTAATTAATTAATACTCTAAACCTTAAAAGTAAGTCCTTTATACAGAGCACAAAAATGTCTAATAAAGATGGCCATATTGGCCGATCCATTTGAATTCGATCTATTACTCGAGCCGATTAGATGTGAGATTCAGATTATTTTTTTGGAGACCAGATTGGGTTTTGATTTTGTTTTTAAAAAAATTTCGATATCGGATTGGATACGAGGATGAGACTGCCTTCACCCCGATTCGATATTCAATGTGAATCTATATCGATCTGCCCTGAAAAATATCCAAATAGACACAAACAACCCCATTTGGATATATATGCAATTTGGAGGTTTAAGAAATTGGAATTAATAATTATGTTACTAACCATTATATTTTGTATTTACTACTTTGATTTGGGAAATGTTGATACTTTGGAATCATGTATCAATTGGTGAAATACTACCTTGGTAAAATGTTAGTTCTGTAGATATTTATGTATTACTTTGATGAATTATTATTGTGATGATGTTTATATATTATTTTGATTTTAAAGATAAATTATTTGATAGTAATAGGTTACATATATAAGCAAGTTATATATCAAGTTAGGGGTAGATACGGAGGCAAACGTAGGGTTCGAATTTTTTGATATCCGCGGATATATTTGTTCTCCGTTTGGAGTGGTGATGGAGGTCCAAAAAATATCCATTCGAAGTTTGGGACAGATTTGGAGGCAGACAGAGGATTCAGAGTTCAGATTCGGACATTGCCATATCCGCCTCCTATTTGCCTCGTTGCCATCCCTAATATCTAATTTTAAATAGGATTAGAGTAGAACTCTCATAATATCCAAGTTCCTTTAAGATATGAATTCTTTCTTTTGTGGTTTCTAACTCTCTCGAACATTAGGAAACCCTCCTAGATGTCTTTTAACTTGTACATCTCATATCCTAGACAATATATGATTCTTGTTCAACTCTATATTCTATAACACCCCAATCAATATTTAAGAATATAAAATTAAATTTACTATTTTATTTACTAATTTGCAAATTATAATTATAAACCTATCAAATATAATTAAGAGTCATTTAGAGCTCCAAAAAAAGAGAAAAAACTTCAAAAAGCCAACAGCTTTTGTGCTTTTTGGAATTGGAGTGTTAGAACTTTTGGAGTTTTTTTTGTTAGACTATAATGCCAAAAAAATTCGAAATTCATTCGAATGAATGTTAAATGGTCTATTCAAACATATTTTTCCAGACCATAGTGTCAAAAAAATTCAAAATCCATTCTAACGAAAGTAAATGGTCAGTTTGAATGGATTTTGTTTGACCACAGTTCATGTTGTTCTGAACTTTGAGAAGTGTATTATTATTTGACATTTTTTTCAGACAACATGGTTGTTAGTTTTGTTATTTTTTTAATAGTAGAAATACTTTTTTTTTTTACATCAATCAAGGTTAAAAGTTGGATTTTTTAGAGTCTTATTTTTTATTTAGATTTTTGGAGCTATTTGTTGCTGTAAACGGGGCCTAAGTGATATAAGTTTACAAAATGTAAAGCATAGAAGGTATAACTAGGAATGTTAATGGGACAAGAATATGAGAGTAGCCTGCCCAACCAAACCCATTAAAAACCTATTACGAAATATTCTAATGGGATTTGGATAGGTTTGGAATTAAAAATTTATACCCATATAAGTTTGAGAAAGGTTTGGAATTTACCTGTATAAGATATGTTTGTGATTTACCTGTGGGGCATTCGATATTTGGTATCCATTTATACTTACAGATACTCAGTATCTGGTATCTATAAGTACCCGCTAAAATACTCATCTAATATAATATTATATATATATATAATATGTGTGATTATAGTTTTGCCCTAAAATAAAAGTAATTAAAGTATTGGGCCTAGGCAATTTATGATTTTTTTAATGATTTTTCCCTAGGTTGAATTTATCAACTATTGTGTTGGTTGCAAATAACTTTGATTATGGTTTGTTGTTGGTTGCTTTGATTGTGGGTTGTTGTTACGTGATTCACATTTTGAAATGATGGTTAAATAATTAGTTTTATAAAGTCATTTGAACGTGTAATTAAAGATAAAAAAAATATATGTTTTTTATTCTTTGTAATTTATTTGAATGAGAATTTTTTAGAGGGAAAATAATAGAGATCATGTTAGAAGAACGTCCACATGTGTATATCATTAATATAGTTACTGGGTGTTGAATAGACACATCAATTGCTCTAAAAATTTTTAATTTCTATACCTTTAAATGTTTTTCTAAACAGGTATTCAATGAGTAAAATGGAATGTGCTAGATTTGGGATTCTAACAAAAAAAATAAACTGGTTTAGGACGATAACTAGTAGAAAAAAATAAATGGATTCGATAGAAAGAAAAATGTTATACATACTGAATCCTTCATTGTTATTTATTTCGTACTTAACCGACAACACTTCATAGAACACGGGTGTTAACTAATTATGGATCTAATTCGTGATGATTTGGTCACTTAGAGTTGGTCCATACAATATGATCAAGGAGTCAGTTGTAAGACTATAACAAATGAATCTTATTAATCAAAATTATATAGCATATGATTTTTAATTCATTGCATTAAGACCCATGGTCTTTTCTTACCATTCTTAGGATTTTACTTTGTAAATCTCTATGCGTTAGTTTTTCTTTTTTTTTTTTTTTTTTTTTAGGGGAAAACTACACCTACCTCCCTCCAACATTTGATATACTTATGCATACCTCTCTTGGTAATTTATAAAAATTTAAAAGGAAAAGAAAATTCTGTTTTGACCCTCTCTTGAATCTTAAATTTATCACAAGTGTAGAAGATTAGACCAACTTTGACCCATTTTTAAGCCACTGTTAGGCGTGTTGAGGGTTATTTAGGCCAAATCTGAGTTTGTGAGTGAGGTTCTTTAAGGACAAACAAATTAGAAATGACTAATAATAGTAATAGAAAATTTTTATGTGTAGAAGAAAATAGAAAAGAAGTTTATGAACATCAAGTTCATGTTTCTGAAAAAAAACCTAGTAGTTTAAATATTGCTAGAACTTTAAGTTTCTTAGTAGATAGTATGTTTGAAGCTATTGGTACTTTAAGCAAAATGAAAAACAAAATAAATAAAATAAATAATATCGATCTACTAGCAAATACAAAAACTTTGCTAGAACAAGTAGTTAACAAAGATTATGGAAGTGAAACATGTAATCTTCAAACAAATGAAGATGATAAGATTCCTACCTTATATAAAGGAGAAAAAAGAGGGTTTGATGAAATCTGAGTAGTGAAAAACATTACTAAGGAAAAAAACTTATAAAGATTTCTAATATAATAAAGAAATATTAGGATATTGAAGATCTAGATATAAGGATGCAAGTAATGTAAAAGAGAGAGAGATAAATTGCTCAATCAGATGCAAACTCTTTACAATCAATATAAGAACCTATTCAAAAAATATAAATACATTTTCACTTTAGACTCAGATTCTGAAAACTCAGAAGAAAAATATTGTGCAACTAGCATAGTGAATGAAGATGAAACCGATTCTGAAGTTGAAACACTAGCTGATCCAGAATTAGATGAAGAATTAGCAAAAAAGTTAGATAAAACTTTAAACCTAGACAAAAACCTGAGAAAGAGAAAAATTGGAACATCAAATCACCTTGATGAAGATTCAGAAACTAAACTAGTTACGGGAAAAAGATCTTCTTTCGAGCATATCTATTTAAAAGAAGAAGGTGAATCTAGTTTCGATGAGGTTTATGTTAAAGAAGAACATGAACCTAGTCCTTCTAAAATAGAAGACTTCAATAAATTCAATGTTGCTGTAAATGGGATATTTCTAAACCTTATTTATGTGCATCCCAGAGACTATGAAAGCACCAATAAAGAATGGGCACAAGCCATGTCCATTGTTATACAAAAATACATGGGATAGGAAAAGGTTCTTAGACTATATAGCAGGAACATTACAAACAAATGTTTTAAATTGGCTAAAAGTTTGGGAAGGATCCAAGGATGGCAAACAGGAAAAAAAACTTCTATTTAGCTACGTGAAGATAGATAAAATGATTTCGTTAAAATTCTCTCAAATTTTTTCTACATTAATCAAAATAGATTTTTGTGCAATAATATTTTCAGATGAACATCAAAAAAAGGTGAAATATGTTTTATCAAAAATAAAATTTTGTGATATCCGTAAATATACAGATTTTGTAAAGTTATATCAAAAATACTTTTGGATGTTAAACCTAAAAGTATGCCTCATTGGAAAGAGCAGTTTTTCCATAAACTCCCAAATCCATAGGATAAAATATGTGAAAAATAGCATCCAGAGCACCAACAAAAAATTAGTAGTTCTGATTTTCTAGGACTAAGGATGAGCTTCGATTATAAAATAATGACCGAACATTGTCTTCAGAGAAAAGCCCAAAAACAGATAAAAAAAACAATTGTCAAAATCAATAGAATGAAAATCCTGTTGTGATAAGATCCTAAAAAAAAAATTGGAAAATTGAATACTCTGTGAATAAACCATATCACAGACGCAGGAAAAAACACTTTAAAATTAAAAAGTGAAAATCTGGAAATAAAAGAATATTTCCAAAAAAGAAATATGTTAGAAAATTTAAGAAAAAAAACTTTGGGAGAAAATAGTTGAAAAATTGCACTTGCTATTTTTGCAATAAAAAATGACATGTTGCACCTAATTGTCCAAAAAAGAACAATAAGGTAGTTAAATTTCTAGAGGAAAACAACCTAAAAATATGTTTGGGAGAATAAATAGATTCAGAAGAAGAAATTTTACATGAACTAGAATATGTTTCTTCAAATTCTTTAGAAAAAAATGAAGAATTTATTTTCATGATGCAGGAAACAAATCCTACAAATGAAATTTTGGAAGCTTTTGAATCTGTCCTCGAAAACGAATTAAACCAAATTTGTTTAAGAGACATAATTAAAGCATATATGACTATCAAAATTGATAAATTAATCAAATACAAAAGTTTTAAAATAGAAGATTTGTAGATTAAATCCAGGTTTAAATCTTGGCAAGCCCAACGCTCCAAAAAATGCGAAGGAATAACAGAGGCAAGATCATCTTCTAATGGGCAAGTTGAAATAAAATTTTTTATGAAGAAAAAATTAAGAAACTTAAACAAAAGTAACCTAAAGTAAGATTCATTCACATTGGTATAATTCAAATAGAGTTTAGACCATTGTTTAGACTCGGAATAGACTCAACAATTTTATGTGTAGTCCAAGATAGATTTTATGATCCTGTTCAATCACTAATAGGGGAATAGAATCAAATCTTGTTTCTAGAGAAATCTTCTTCAGAATCAAACCAAATTATTTTGTATCTATAAATGATAAAAAAATTCAAGACACATTAACACTGAGAATTCAAACTTAGAATATCAAGATGGACGGTAATACCAATGATCTAAAAATATCTTAGAAAGTTGTTCATCAATTAACCAACGATACTTAAGTCAAAACAAACAGAGTTGACTTTGGCCTAGTTAAGTTATTTGAACCCAAACATTTTGACACTAAAATCAAACCAAAATTGATTGATATAAAAGATTTTAGAATAACTAAAGAATGGGTATTTAAAGATTTTACGAACGATCAATCAGAATCTCCTCATAGATCAATTAAATTTCAAGCATCAAGAAATGCACTCTACTACAGAGATAACAGATTATCTACAAGTAGAAAATCATTTGTTGATAAATATTTCAATAATCAAATGATTAAACCAATCCTTTAAGAAGTTTTTGAAAAAAACCAAATATGATCCTACTTTTCATATCAAAAAAATTCAGTTCAACCTTCAAGGTGACAATTGGAGTTTCAAGGCAATCGATTGGGGTTTGATCAAAAAGATCATCTTCAATCCACTGAAGGCAACAGTTTATCAAGATTTTCCAACACTAATCAAAACCATGATTAACAAAATTCCCTATAGTTTAAAAAAAAAAAAAACCATAGCCTTTGAAATTCATAGTTCTGTTGGATGGTGATACAATGAAAGATTTTATGAACCATATCAAATCTAGAAACTAAGAGAATACTTCCTTTCTGATACTTATAGTTCCTCCATTCTAGCGAAAAAGGAAGTCACTTCAGAAGAACAAATTTTGTTATAGTCTTGGGTAGAACTAGTTTAAAATGCCAAAATTCTACAAAACATGCCAGAAAAACATATGGTAACTGATGGCAGAAGGTTATTTATATCCTCTGTCCTATTAATGTTCTGAGCCATTGAAGAACAGAAAAAGAAACATTCAACTTTTTAAACAAAATTAGTAGGATGGAAATTGTTGCATCATCAGAGGTAATAATTTATCTCGATGATATGTATAAAAAATTTGAAGCAAAAATAGAATTAAAGCTGCACTTTCAGCTAAAGAAGTCCAAACAAAATAAGATTATTGGGAAAACATGATTAAAGAGGAGTGGCACAATATTGAAAATATGATGAGAGGCTAACAAAAGCTACACCATCACAGAAGTGTAATAGACCAACTAGGAATACTGTCAAAAGAAAAAAAAAAGACTTTTTCAGAAGTAGGCCATGAAAGAGTACACCCTTATTTAACACATGACAAAGCCCATATGAAGACCATCTGACGAAATCCGCTTTAATCAAAAGTAATTCCATTATTGTACTCTTTCTTTTTTTAAAGTTGCTATCTTTTTTTTTCAGAATTTGCTTTTCTTATCTTTTATTTTAATATATTTGAAGTCTGGGATTCAAGTTCGGAGTTAGAGTCCATAAATAGGACCGTTTGTTGTAATAGAAGGGCAATATTCTTGTGTAATATTAAGTACTATAAATAAAAGTTTGAGTTTTTTTCTATCTTTCTGAGTGTTCTTATTTTCCTAACCTGAGCATCTAAGCGAAAAATTCTACTGGTATCAGAGCTCAGAAGATTCTGAGGTTGTAAATTACCAACTGCATGAAAGTCAGTGACTTATAAATGATAATATCAGAACTTATATGATCTTTTTTTGCTTCTATTGAATCTTTTTTTACTTATATACGTAACTATGTTGTTTCAGGAAATCCTTTAAATATATTATACGATTTGTATTTAGTATTAATAGATTTGTTTGTAAATCATGAAGTAGATCAAGAAATCAAAAATATTATAAATCTAAAAAGTATAATATTAGGAAGTATGTGTGAATTTTAAAGATGTGATAAGTAATTATTGCAAATTATTAAAGTGTTTTTGTAAATATTTGAGTGGTCCAGAGTGATCTCCAAGAGTTATTTTGTGATTTTTAAAAATTGTGAAACTACAAAAAGTGTAAGTATAAAAAGTTGAAATGTTTATGAGGTGTTAGTATAAGTTTACCCTTTTTCTATTCTCTGCACTTGTGATTGCTATATTGTTTACTTGCTTGTTTAGATTGCTACCACGTTATTTTTTCACATATAAAGGGAAAGAACAATTGTATAGTTTCACATATTAAAAATAAAATAAGATTCAAAAATTCAATTATAAAAGCAAGTAAGCTTATCTATACACACACGCACACACACAAAACAAAACAATAAACAAACATGGAACTATGTTTATTTATACAACACAAAAATACATGGTGTCCCATGTCCTACAATCGCCCTAAAGTCTACTAAAAGGGTCATGTATAGAAAGAATAATAATATCACTAAAATAAGTAACAAATAAACCTCCCTCAATCCAAGAGGGTGCAAGAACTCTGTATCAATCATCTAAAACATAAATAGGGACACCTGCAAATGGGCATCAAATGAAGCAGGCACCCACCAACCATGGCCTCTCTCTCTATCTATCTCTCTCTCTCTCTCTCTCTCTCTACACTGTATGCTGTGGCCTAATTCCATATCCATTAACTCCATTTCCAGCGTGTGGGTACTTGTCAACAGATTCAGTCTTCTTCCTCTTGTAAACCAAGTACCAGGTGTAGGCTTCCAACATGACTGCATTGAAGCCCAAGCAAATGAGGATGCTAACATACGCTCTCTTCCAGTTTTTGCTAGGGTCCAAGATGTCTAGTCCTTCAAAGATGTTCACAATGCTCAGAATAATTACTGCGTAGCCAACTCCCCAGTGGTAGAGGTTCCAGTAGAATCTGAATTTGTGATCCTTTTTGGGCCTCAGAAGCAGGGCAAACACCTAAAATTCAAACCACCACCATTTATTACAAGCACTGGGCACCAATACATATGTGGGAGAGGGGTACACGTACATTGGAAGTTTTCAAATTGTATTTTTAATTTTTAAATTCTTATAAAAATTCATCCAACGATTAATGTTAATATATATTTATCTATTGAATGAATTTCCATAAAAATTTAAGGTTTAAAAAAAGTAACTTTAATTACTGAAATTAAATTGCAATTTCATTATCTCCTCGTTCACTGGTACAACATAGTGAAAGTATATTACAAGGGTAATTTAGTAAACAAACTTAGAAAATGTCAAATGTAAATACAAAGAATTTGAAAGACAAAAAATTAATAAAATTAAAATGCGTCAATCAATGTTTAATGTTTAAAGGAAAAACATAGAACTTTTAATAAAACCCGTTTGAAGGTGATTGAATCACCTCTATTTCATATGTTGTATCAGACTTTTGAGTGATGGAACCCATTTAGATGTGGTTGAAACCCGTTTGAACAATTTTGTTCCAAAAAAATTATTAAAAATTTGATAAAAATTAATAAAAATTTGTAAAGTTTAAAATTTTAAAATAAAAAAAAAAAGAAAAGTGTTATAAAGTTCGTAAAATTTTAAAAAAATAAAAAAAAATTAACTTTTTGTAAAACTTTTAACTTTCAAACAATCCCATAATTCGGTAAAGAAAGTCAAATATTCATAATCAAAAAGTCAAATGTCGATAATCTTCCCCCCAAGTAAAGAGATCTCAAATTGCCGGGTTTAGATCCAAGATTTAAAGATTGTGGCGGCTTAATTATCTTGATTGTATTTTTAATTTAAAAAAAAAAGTCAACAATGGAATTAATCATTCGCATGTGGGCAGATGGAAGGGGAAAATTCATGTTTGGTGTCCTCTGCAAAATAATGAGGAAAAGGGAAAGAAAAAAGTGAACCTGAAGCGTTCCGAGGCAGAAAAGAGTGATCCCAATGTTCCGGTGAGTGTCGTACTGGATTCCCGGAGAATCGCTCCCGAGTTTCAGACCGGTGGCCCAACCAGCAACGCCGATGGCATAAGCCGAGGATTGGCAAGCGACGTGCAGGTAAAACCACGCGGGATCTGCTTTCTTGAACACTTTCAAGTACCTGGCGATCATCGCTCCCAGGGGCATCAGAATTCCCCAGCTGATTGCGTTCAGAATTCCATGGACCTGAAAAATTCCATTAAAATCACCATTAAGATCAAAACCCACATCTGGACCTAATCAAATATGATACTTATATACATATATATTTGCATATATATTCAGAACTCCATGAAAAAAGTTCCATAAAATCGCAACTAAAAGATCAAAACCCACTGTTAGGTGATCTTGGCCGATCTTATTTCCAAAAGTTTTGGTCGGAGGAAGCGGCAATCCATTTCTCCCGACCGAGATTGATGGTACACTTGCCTCTTATACCAATTATTGAGTGGTTTTGAGCTTTATCTCCTCTCAAAAGTTAGCTCTCGTAGGCAAAACTTTCTTTCACATTTATATACTAACTACCCAACCCCTTCCACAAAAGCGTGTGTGAACCCCAGCACCCAGATCTACTAAAATATTTTTTGAAAGGTAGATCTACTAAAATATGTTTAAATATATTATGTCCCCTGATGAAATACAAGGTGGGTTTTTCCAATTCGGGTCATATAATAAAAGATCTTGATCAAATAGAATGAAAATCTTATTTGGGTTACAAACGTGTCTTCAAGTAAAGATCTTGATAAAAAATAGGAGGGAGGAATATGAGAGGTTTCAAGAACATCAAAGGAAGTGTTTAAAAAAAATGCAGATCATAACAGGGGAAGAGAAAATATAGGAATTCAGAAATTACCCAATCTTGCTAATCATATATATATATATATATATATAAACTCACTCACATTTTTCTTCTTCAGTTTTGAATTCCCACCGCTGCTAGCAGTAGTCTGTCCAGAGACGAAATCCAGAGTCCCATAAGACCGTACATTATCTCCAGAAGTGGTATGGGATTGGGGGCTGTTTCCAGAGACCGGGCCAATCTGCCAGAGCTGGTTGAAACTAGTTCTATTGCTCGGAAGAACCAAAGTAGCATATATAATCATCTCACTGCCAGAGTACTCGGCCGTCAAACCATTCACGTTGAAGCTCAACGAGCTCTGAGCCATAGACGGCACAGCGCCCTCCATGGAGGAGGTGTAAGCGTGGGCGACCCCGCTGGAGTTGTGCAGAGCAACAAGGGCCTGTGAACCCTGCATTTTTGTCGAGTCGGGGTTCAGAGCCCAAGCAACCCACTGCGAGTTGGTGACTCCGGTGTGTCTGTAGGCGATATTGACTGTGCCATTTGCTTGGTGGTAGGTCCAGTGGAGGTAGGAGTTGAGGACGGGGAGATCAGTGCATGTGGCGAATATGTTGTTGCTTGAAAAGGAGTAGGATTTGCAAGTTTGAGCAGAGGCTGATGAGATGGAGAGAGATATCAGGAGAGCTGAAAACAGAGCAATTTCGAAAGATTTGTCCATTTTCTGAGATACCCAGAACCAGAAACCAGCTTTTTTTTTTTTTTTGCGATCTCTGGGTGGGTGTCCAAGAGATGCAAACGAAATTGGGTTTCAAAGTGTGTTTTCCAATCTGGGTGGTTGGAGTTTTGGGGGTTTGCTCAATGGAAATGAGGGGAGAGGATGGACTTTTTATAGATTATAGAAGCAGGAAGGAGAAGGGAAAGTAGGAGTTTGATGATGGTTGGTGAAGAAGTTTGGGAGGAAAGACGTGTGGGGGGGGGGGGGTGTTGACTGGTTCTTTTGTAAATGTTAATTAGTACAAATGAATAGGTAGTCCGTGCAGAGAGTCCAGTGGAAACAATCAAGGTCTCATTTTTGTTGCCGGTTCTTCGTATTCAGACTACTTTTCTTTTGTTCACACCTAATTTCATGTTTCAGATTCCTCTATCAAAGGTTTGAAAAAGGGGGAAAAAATTTAATGAAAATATTATATTGGTCCCGTTTGGCATCTCTAACAAATATTATAAATTTTTAACAACTCTTATACCTCTAATTTTTTCACTATTACTAATTTTAAAAAGCTTCAATATTTTGCCAAAAAAATAAAAAATTTGAAAGTAAGTTAATCGAATTCATAAATTTTTTTTTACAATCATATTCTTCGTGTAGAAAATTTTCAAACGAATAACATTGTCGTTATTTTATGTAAATTTTTTGAATTCATGAGAACGGATTTGAAAAACGGTTCTCACGGTTTACTACTATTCAGAAAAAAAAAATGTGCTAAAATTTACCTCAAATCATATTTTATCTCTATTTATCTTATTTTTTTTACTCAAACCGGGGCTATTTATGTAATATATGAGAAAAGGGTCCGGCCTGTAATGCAATTTTATTTTAATTTTTTTGGCAGTGTTTATGGGAGTTCTCCGGATTAAGCGTGGCATTACAGGTTCAGTACTTTACCGGTCCCAAATTTTTGAAAATGTTGCCATAATAATTAGTGTGTTTGAAATTATATAAAATTATAAAAATTAATGTCTCGTATTTTATATAATAAGTAAACAATTTAAATTTATTATATCATAATTTATATTTGTAGAGATTTGTAAAATTTTGTACCATTCATTTAAATTTATTATCTCGTAATCCGTATTTATAGAGATTTGTAAAATTTTATAAAATTTGGTGATGTTTTATTTTTAACTCCAAACGGCCCTAATTTGTGCGCGTTTATCACTTTGAAATCTATACTATAGGACGGGCACCGATATTTGGTGAAGTTATGAAGGACAGTTTTGCTGAAATTTTTAATTTTTAAATGGATAAAAATACCCTTAAAATTAAATAAACTAAATATATGTACGTGTGTTAACTTTAAAAGTTAAGGATATAATAGTTATTTTGTAATTTTTTCAACTTCAAAAATTTTAAATTTAAATTCACATTTAAAAATTCAAGTATCCTGTTCAAATTAAAAAAAATAAAATATTTTTTATTTCATAGTTATTATTATCCTTTTATATTGACCCAAAAATAAATAAATATACATACATTTTTCTATTTAATAGTTATTTTTATTCTTATATATATCTGTCAAAATAAATATATTTACCAAAATATTAGAAAAAAATTTTCATACGTATTGCGTGTGTACTGACATCTGATAATTATATATTTTTAGAAGTACAATTTTATCATAACAGTATCACCTTCATTAACATAATTAGTAAGAATTACCGAAATCTAGTTTTTAGTTACTTACCCCCCCCCCAAGTCTAGTTTTTAGAGGAAAAAAAAATTATTAAGAGTGTGTTTGGAGTGAAATTTTAGTGAAAGAAGAAAAAAATTGAAAGAAAAATTCAACAAAAAAAATAGGAAAAAATGAAGAAAATACCAAAACCCAATTCCATACCATCATCTGAATAAATTAAAAATATAATAAAATAAAACGTATTCATCAATATTTTAGTTGTTAATTTAATTAATTTTAATTTATTAAATTTTATGCATTTTCCTTCCATTTTTTATCATAATTTAAACCCAAAAAAAAAAGTTTTGAATCCTTATCGATTCCCCTTCTTCCCTTGACGAATGCTTGATTGAAATACAACTTTAAGTAAATATAAGTTTAGGCTTTCAACTTCTCTTTAAAAAAGAAAATAGATTTTTAAAAATATTAAAATTCCTTTTTGGGGAGAGAGAGATTAAATAGATATAGAATAAAATAATTAAAATAGAGAGAAAATAATAAAAAATAATTGATTTTCTCAAAAACAAAGAGAAAGAAAAAGAAAAAGAAAAAGAAAAAGAAAAAGAAAAGAACAACCTAAATTATATTACCCTTTTTTATTCGTTGTTGTTTAAGAACATGAGTTATTGATACTCGTAACAATTTCTCACGAGTGTGAAAAAGTTAAAAAAAAGTTAGTAAAAAAAAGAAAGAGAGAAGGATCAAAGTAGAATTAGATATTTTTTTAGTTGTATTAGTAGATTAGGTACGGTTATATTTGTATATATTGGGCTAAAATTTATTTCTTTAATTGGGTGTAAATGAACTAAAATTTATTTCTTGCATTGGGTGGCAAAATTGATATTAGGTTAATTTTTTTTCTATACTTGGGTAGGCACAATTAATATTGGGTTAAATATTTTTCCCTTTTCTTGGGTGGACACGACAGGGATCCGCATTTTGCTTCTCGGTTTTGGCGGAGTCTCCAGGTGGCCATGGGGACAGAATTGTTGTTTAGTACTGCCTTTCATCCTCAGACTGATGTGAATTAATTTTGTTAATGGAAAATTGAGATTATTTAGAAAAAAATTTAATTGTGAGAATTAATATTTTTATTTGAAGAATTATTTGTTTAGAGAAATTGATTTTTCATGATTTTATTAGGTTAGCTGTGAATTATAAATATTTATAGAGCAATAATTGTGAATTGATTATTTTGTTGTTTTAATATTAAGATGATGAGTGGAAATTTATTTAAATTATTTTGAATAAAATAAAACTTATCAATTTTGCTAAAAATAAATATAAGTCTCAGAGCTATTTATTATCTTTATATTCCATAAAATAATAAAATAAAAGGTAAAAGAAGTAACAACCACCATTAAATAAAAAAAAATTGTACTATTCAAAACAATTCAATAATTTTAATAAAAAATAACTATAAATTACCAAACAAAAAAAAATTACAAATAGGAACCGTAAAAAAATAAAAAGAAAGAAAAGAAAAAACTTAATAGAAAAAAGGCCCCGATAATGTAATAACATATACACCTTCGAAGGACAATCGCGTTCGCGTTAGATTCTCCTCTGCTAGCCATGAATGGTTGCTAGGGTTCTGAAGAAGGCAGGGTCTCCGTTTCGTGTCTGGAGAGCCGGAAATTGAGCGGGAAAGTGCCTCCCAGTGATTTCGAAGGTTCGACTTCTGTTTCTTTTCCAGTCTTGTCTCCAAAATCATTAATCAAAAGAGATTAAAGTATAAAATTTTATTATTTATGACAACGGTCGCTAATTGTCTGACATTTTTAACTCAAGCGGTCGCAGGCGCGGTCGCAAAAAATTTAGCGACCGCCTTTGGGGTCGCTAATACTTTTTAGCGACGACGCAAATGCGACTCACTTGACGCGGTCGCTAAGCCGTCGCTAATACTTTTAGCGACCGTTATTTTACCTTTAGTGACCGCTTGTGGCGGTCGCTAATACCCCTCTTTCCAGTAGTGAGTTAGCATTAGTGTATGATAAGCGTTAAGTTTAGCAAAAAATACAATATCATCAGAAAAAAATAATATAATTTTTTTTTTTTTAGGGTGAGCGTGTGCCCCAGGGTAAGTAGTAGCCCCACCCTTGCAGTAATGTAAGAATATTTCATAGAAGCTTTTATTATTTTCTAAAACAAAATAATTAAAAATATACAGATTAATTTTAATATAAATATAAAAATATGCTTGGGTACGCGTACAAACACAAAATTTATTTATTAAATTGTATTAAATTCATTTAATAATAGATGTAAATTGGTGATAGAAAGCTTGCTAGTGGACCAGCCTCTAACCCAAATTTTTTCAAAAAAACTCTAAAATATTTCAAAAATATTTAATTTCCTCCAATTAAAATTCTCTACGTGTCACTTTTACATCACTTCAATTTTGATTTTTGATATTTTTTAATTTTTAAAATTCTAAATACCCCCATATATATATATATTTATATTTTCCCCTCATATAAAAGGTCACTCCTTATAAATACTAATGAGAAAATTCTTACCAATATCTTTACTCCAAAAAAGTGTTATACCAACTGTAACTGAAGTTTAATGGAAATACCTGTATTTAGAATCTAAAAAATTTTAATTCATTAAAATAAAATTTTCAATCCAAATCATCACCTTTTAGAATTTTTCTAACAACATATAATCTTTAATCTATTAATTCTTCCCTGATAATGGAAATTGGAAATTTACTCTTTCATTTTTTTTTTTAAATAAAGTTTTATCAGAAAAATTTATGAATTTATATAGTTAGAGTTATGGATATATTATTTCAAAGTGATAGGCCCATGAATGTTATAAACTATTAAGGGTATAAATATTAAACTCGAGAGTTTGATAGTGATTCATAAACTTTTGAACTAAATTTTTTTAAACCTAAACTCGAGCTTAATTCTAAATAACTTACAGATGAAAATTAATTTAAACTCATTTTGATTATAATTCAAACTTTAGACGAACTCAAGCAGCTTAAAAAATAAAAAATAGAGGTCACTTCATTTTCACCTCCTTTATGAGCCATGTAGGCTTTCTTTAATATGACGGTTGGCATAAGTTCTGTGAGGGTTTGCAAACCCACGGAAAAAGGGGGGTGGTTAGGTTATGCTTTTCTAAGCATGACCAAAGCATTATAATTGTGGCAATATTTGGCGTCATAAAAAAATGAGATAATTTAATAAAAGTTATAGATTTATAATTCGTATCATGAGATGAGATAAAAAGTAAAAAATTTTTTAAAATTTCAAAAATTTTTAAAAATTTTAACGTACCAAACACACCTCAAAAATCATATATATTGAGAGATTGGAACATATGCTAGGCTTTGCGTACGTTGATATTATAATTAAAACAAAGCAACCCGCTAGTATATATGACAATATATTTGAATAAAAAAAATCTTAAATAGTCCACAACTTGAATTAGAGTGCTCGCTAAGGTTACTCACGCCAATTTTTCTTAATTAATTTTTTAAAATATAATAAATAATTTTATTTTATTTTATAAATCCATTATATTCTTTATTTTTTTTTGGGTAAGTAATCCATTATATTCTTTAAATTATTCTATGCAATATTTTTTTTATATACACAAAAATTTAGTAGTACGCACGCATTAGTTCAAAAAAATAGTTGGGCCTATAGATAACAATCATAGCAATATTTTAGTTTACATACTTACAAAAAAAAAAACATTTTAGTTTACACTTGGGGCCTGTCTCGTGAAATGAAAAACTTTAAAAAATTAAAAATCTCTAAAAATTTTTAAAAATTATTTACTTTTAATTTCACTACACGAATTACAAAATCATAAATTATGTCATTTTATCTCACTTTTTGTCACTTCAAACGTCCTCTTACTTTTCTTGTCTTTTCGAATACTCAAGTAAATCTTTTGATAGTTCTGAGAAAACTCAGACTAGCTATAGTAATGTATTGTTAGCAGTTTCTCTATTTTAAACTCTATTTTTAAATGTAAAAATTATTAGTAAAAAAAAAATTACCATCCAACAGTATGCTTCCTATTAATTCAATCAAATTTTCCTTGATTACATCCTGACCCTTCATTTGAATACTGCAGCCCCCTGAACCCTATTCTTATACCACTTCCCTATTTAATTCCTAATAACATATTTAGTTCCCAATATCTAAAAAATTAGAAAATTGGTCCCTGTATATAAAAAATTAATTTTTTAAGTAGCCTCCACTGTCACATCAGCAAACAAGAGGAGTCACATTGAATTTCGAATTTTGAATTTTGAAAAAAATAATTATTGGATTTTGAATTTCTTTAAAAAAGTGGCCATTGCATTTATTGATAATAATTATACTATTTTGGGACGCTAAAAATTTACCACATCAGCAAGAAATAGAGAACAAGTGATGGAAATCTGCTTGGCGCAAAAGGATAAATAGTGATTCCCTATGCTGATGTATAGTACTGTAATATTGCAGAATAGGAATTGGAATGTAAAAGTTATTGGCAATGCTCTAATTATTGAAAAATAAATTCAAGATTTTACCAATTAAGCTACCACTTAAAGTTAATATTTTTCTTCCCATTTCATATTATTAACTAACGTCCCACATTAATTTAGAGTAGTTAATTTGACTACTCTAAGATCTTATTGTATGATAAATACCAATATTTAAAATGAATAAAAATTTAAATCGTCCTAAGTTTAGATATTATATACTTAAAATATCTTAAATACTTAAATTGTATTGTAATGAAGTATAAATGTTACTTATTAAAAAATAATATGAAAATACTATTAATATATTTTAGTATGTCAAAAAATAGTGCATAAATATTGCACTGCAAATGCTCCCGTTCTAGTTTTCACCCTACTTTTGAATCATGTGGCCTGGATCATCAGTGAGAGCAAAAGCACGTCAACGTCCACTTTTAAAATAAAATTCACTAAAATTTATTACTTTTAATAAATTTTTTTATAATTTTTTTCAATCAAAAATTTTCACATATCACATTTATATCACATTTTTATATTTTTATTGTACTTTTTGATTAAATTTTTATCAATCAAACACACCCAAAATCGAGGACATAAAGTAGGGGTGTTATAAAAAACCGAAAAAACCGAACTGAACCAAATTTTGTAGATCAATTTTTTAAAATCTAGTCTAGTTTCGGTTTAAAAAATTTTAATTTTTTGAAACTAATTTAGTTTCCAATTTTGAGGGGTTTAGAACCGAATTGAACTAGCCCGAACCGGTTATAATACAAGTGTGTAACAAAATGTAGTGGTTGGGATTCGAACTCAAGACCGCAAAGTTTTCAAGTGATGACTTTATCACTAGGCAATACCCACCAATTGCTTACAATGTCACAGTGAAGGAAACTGGGCCATGGTTGGAAATTAGATTAGAGGTGAAAATGTTTTTGAGTTCGTAATAGGTTTGAAAGTCATATTAATGTAATTTTTATAAGTTTTTTAATATATTGGGCCAGAATTGAAATTTTTTTATATTGAGCTTGACTCAAAATTGTAGCCTACAATGGAAATCGGATTAAAACTGGAACCGAATGAAAACTGGACCGAAACCAATTGAACCGAAACCGAATTATATCAATCGGTTCCGATTTTGAAAATTTCCAAACCGAAAATCCAATTTGATCCCATAAATAGCCTAAAATCGGACCGGTATCACCCTTAACATAAAGTTAAAATGTCTATTAAAAATTTATACATATATTCTAAAACATACACGGTCATTGTATCTAATAGTAATTCATCTCAAAATAATTTGTAAAGATTTAACATATTTTTAATCATTATAAATATTATGCGCGTTTTCAAATATTAGGAGTATGTATGACACTAAAAAATATTTAAAAAATTATAAAAATTTTTAAAAATTTTTAAAAGTTATTTATTTTTTGTCCTACTGCACGAATTATGAATTCACAAATCATTTTAAATTATCTTATTTTATCTCACTTTTTGTCACTCCAAATCTCTCTGGATAAAACTAAATTCTTTTTCAATTTAAAATTAAATCAAATTTTGTTATGAATTCGCAAATTGAATAATCGGTGCATAATTTGTCACCCATGAGGCAAAGATGAGTTAAAGGTTGTGCGACTTAGATCACGACCAATAGAGTGACGGCTTGTCGTACCACCGTGTCGTGCACACTGAGCTAGCCTCTCTCTGTACGTCGCTGAGTTGACCAGCGCAGGTATGGCAATGGGGCCGGCCAACGGTTCTTTTCACATTGGCTCCATTTTTTCCACACGAGCTTCCGGCGGAGACGTAGCACAAGTCAAACACACGGCGGTGGGCCCCGGGATTGTGGCGGTGACGCGTTCCTGCAACCATGGTGGGCCACACCCATGAACCATTTTGTCGTATGCCTGGAGGTAAGGGGTTTGACAAAATGCCCCTGAGCCTTCTGAGGGGTTGTTTGGATAACAAAAAATAGGGTCTAAAGTACAATAAAAGAATAAAAGTAGAAAGAGCAAAGCCTAAGTCACAATTGAAAAAATAGTACAATTTTGATTGGAGAAAAGATAAAATATAAAAAATTTTGATTGAAAAAAATATAAAAAATAATTAAAATTGATGAATTTTGATAATTTTTAGTGATGTCAAATACGGCCTAAATCACAATTGCCACGATATGGGTCATTTTTACGAATGTTTGCTACATTTTTCTGAGCTATTCGACGTTTTTCAAAATATGGAATCATTATATAATACGCGAATCGCGTGGTTTACTTGCTTTCATTGTTGTGGTTATGGACTTTTTTAA
Source organism: Vitellaria paradoxa (assembly GCA_019916065.1). Lineage (NCBI taxonomy): Eukaryota > Viridiplantae > Streptophyta > Magnoliopsida > Ericales > Sapotaceae > Vitellaria > Vitellaria paradoxa. The sequence continues at coordinate 20,063,173 of CM034234.1, read as the reverse complement.
GAGACACGAGATCTGTGTGCTTCCTGTGATGTAATTAACGATTGCTTCGAAAAAAAAAAAAGAGAGAGAGAAAGAGAGAGAATAAATTATATGGATTATTTGTGAAATTTGATGAAAATACATAGAATTCTCTTATAGTTTGTGAAATTAAACTTACTATTTCTAATTTTTAAATATCATTATAAATTCCTCTCTAATTTAAGTGCACGGTGTACTACTAAAAGGGATGACATATAGTTATAGATGAACTTAGAATGCTATAAATAAGGACAGTCGAGCATTTGATCATAAAAAAAAATTAAAAATTTTACTGCTAAAACAACACTCCTGCCAATATCGAGTCAATGCTTAAATATAAGAAATCCCAAATATTACAATTTACGATTTTCATATAGGTACTTCCAAAGTTTAAATCAACAATTATATAGTTAAAATAACTCAATTATAAAAAAAGCACATATCAAAACCTTGATCATTAATCAAGGGCGACTAAACATTGATCAAAAGAACTACTAGACCTAATTAGGGGCCTAGCACTGGAAGCATGTACAAATACTTCAATGTGGACAATCTCCTCGTAGGGCAAACTTTTTTTGCTACACTAAAATTCTATCTATGGTCCTGTTTGGTTTGCAAATAAATTCTAAAAAATTTTATAAATCTCTGTTAACTTTATATCACATTAATTTTTTTCTTTCACTGCTCGTATTACGAACTCTCAATTTATCTTAATTTATCTCAATTTATCTTACTTTATCTTACTCCAAACTAACCCATATAAAAGATTAGAAAGTTTTTCTTTTTTTCATTAAATGTACGTTGGTACTTTTAAAAGCATTGTTAAAAAATTAAATAATTCATGTATTCAATTTGAGTATGGGTGTTGAACGTATATTTCATAGTCTCATTCTGCTCATATTCACCGTACGTAAATTCAAAAAAAAGAAAAAAAAAAAAAGAGTCCATAATTTCATCGTTCTCATATCCACTAGTTAATAGGTAAATTAAAGAAATCAAAAAAGTCCATGTAACACGTGCCAAGTGAAATTAAAATTTGATTAGCAATGCCGTGCATAGAAATGTCTCGCATATGAAAGCATGAAGTAGCCTTTCATCATCTTTAAATAACACTATAATAATGTGTTTGGAGTGATAAAAAATAAAATAAAATGAGATAAAGTGAGATAAGTTATGAGTTCGTAATTCGTGTAGTAAGATAAAAAATAAATAATTTTTAAAAATTTTTAAAATTTTTCAGAGAATTTTTTTATTTTTTAACACACCAAACGATAAAATTGATTAATGTAAAATCCCTTGGATTGAACCCACCACATAATTAAGCTATTAGTCAAACACCCATTATTATTATTATTATTATTATTTTTTTGGGGTGGGAACTTCATTGGCAATATTACATGCAAGACAACTGTGAGCTGCATGTTCCCATTTGTCATTGTGTTTAAACCTAAGCCACGACAAATAAGAAGAAAATAAATCGAAAATACGTGTTCGATGGTGATTTTTCTAATCGGAATATAATCTTGATAAAAGATTTTCAACCGTTCAACTCACCCGTGGCAAGTGGCGCCATCAAAACGCATCAAACATCAGCATATACATGTAGACTTCATTTGGAATGACAAAAATGATCAAATTTGATAAAAGTCGTGAGTTTGTAATTCGTACAATTAGATAAAAAGTAAATAATTTTTAAAAATTTTAGTGTTCTTTATCATTTTTCAACCCTCCAAACAAAGCCAGACTACGATTTCTTCCGGTTTAAGCAATCCCTCTTTCTCATGTTTCACCATATGGATTACCTATCTTTCGGTTTCCTCCCGCAACTCCCTTCAGTCTCCTTTAGCTCTGGTGGGCGTGGTTCAGTAGTTCTTCCGACCTTCCTTCATGTCGTAGCCTTAGCTTATCCACGGGTCTTGCATTAGAACAACATTATTAGAGGAGAAAAATATTTTTAAATAATTCCATGATATATATAGCTGAGCGCCCACACTCATATATATATATATATATATAGGCCTCAATTGGAATAGTTTTCTAATAAATTTCTTTTCATTTTTTATTATTTTTTTATTTTGAAACTTTAAGTTGTGAAATTTTATTCAAAAAATTAAAATCACTGCAAGAGAAGTAGGAGTTATCGACTACCAAAAGCGGTCGTCTATACTTCATCCGACCGCTTGACGGCAGTTATATAGCGGTCATGGATGTCGAGATCGAGAAAGAGAATAAACGATTACTTAACGGCGATCGTCTAAAATCTCGATCGCTAAAAATTTTTTGACAATCGCCTGAAAGCAGTAGTCTAAAGTCGATATGTGATTCTAATAATTTTTTTAGCGACCGTTTCAAAGCGATTGCTTAAACCAAACGCAAAAACCTTTTTAACTGTCCGGCGGTCATCTATAATATTTTTTTTAATTATTATTACTATTATTGTAAACATTTTCTCAATTAACGTTCAACTTGTTACAATGTTTTTGGACGCCTAATCGAGGAGCCCCGTTAGACCTCTAAATCTTTTAGAAGTAATCGTGATAGATCATATGACAAAAACCGCCACTCCTGCCATGCGAAAAAGATATTTCTTTTCATATTATAAGTTCAATTGTTTTCCTATTATATTTTTTACAAATATTATATTTTGCACCTTTAAATTTTTCATCAAACTCTAAATCAAAACTTCAACATTTTTAACAATGATTATTGAAAGTTAAAAAATTTACATTATTAACACCGTCACATTTAATTAAAATTTTACTCACGCGTTCGTTTATCGTGTTACCCTCAGTTAATAAGTGCATTTGCATTTACCAACGGAATTTTTAACTGTTGGCAACAAAAGTCTATGTTCCAACAAACTGAATTGTAAAATTCTTAACATTCTGTTTGGAAACATCCCTCTTTTATAATTGATTTAATTTAATTTAATTTGATAAATAAAATTTTATATCTAAAACACATGTTTGAATTTAAGAATTGAATTGAATTGATTTAAAAAAAATACTAATTTTAACCATGTTAATAATAAATAGAAAATATGATAAATATGATATATGGGATAAATTTTTTCATTTACTTAAATAACTTAAGATAAAAAAATAAATAAATTCTCACTAAGTTCTATTGTTCTATTTTAGATTTCAAATGATACAGAAATTTCAGAATTTAAATTATGAAATAGAATTAAATCTAACTCAAAAAATTTTATTTTAATTCCAAATATGAGAGTGGATGAAAATTCTCATCAAATGAAATCAAATAATATCAAATCCGCTATTCCAAAGAGATTGTAAATTTACAATTGAAATGTTAAACTTTAAAATGAAATTTAGTGAAAAATTCAAGAGTCCAGAATATAAGGTAACCTTACAAATAATTATTCAAATCACGTGTTATATATAAATTTTCATGACATCAGGCACAATAAGGACTGCCTCAAAACTTTTTTAAGGTTGACTGAGCAAACGTGCTTGAACATCACAGTCAAATAAAGGGTTTTGAGAAAGCTATATTAATACTAGAGTAATTTTTATTTAGGTAAAATAGTGTACAATTATCAATGTAATATAACATAAATAGATGATACAATGAAGACAATGTTCATCATAAAAATAGTTTTGGTATTATTATTTTTCAAAATATATAAATAAATAAATATATATATATATATATATGATTTTTCACCTAGTGACTGAGCCACTTTGACAATTTTTAATATTGTAGCATTCTAATAGTTTGCCATCGAGATCAAGGAATAAATTAAGTGGTTAGAGTTCATTTACCCACAAAGTTAATTATGAATTTAAGTCTTATAGAATGGGGTTGAATTTTAAGTTTTTAAAATATGATGTAATATTGAATGTTGTCAAAATAGTTTGCAATGATTTTCTCAAATATATATATATATATATATATATTTGTGGCTTGCAATGAATCTCATCAGTGCAACTCCACTAACCATTATTTAAGACCCAACAGAGCAGTGGGCAAAGGCAAGAAGGCTCCATCCAAAACTCTGCATGGCTTGCTTGTGCAATACCTTTAATTCCATAAGATTTCCTTAAAAACTATTAATGCTATATTTGCAATTCAAATTTGTTAAATTAAATCACACTTATCTGGCGTTAAATTTTGGCTAACTACAACTAATAATTTTTAATATTTAAAATTTACACTCACATTCTTTATTTTAAAATGTCTATCATAATTAAATCCTTTTTGTCTATCATAATTAAATCCTTTTTGTCGATCTAATTGTCAACAGTGTGGTTGAATGGAAAAACTCTATATACAAGATGTCTTTTTTACCCCTTTAAACTATGTAAATTATCCAAAATAACTTTGAAAGCTAAAAATTGAACAATATGCAGAGGAAATAATTTATTTTATTGTTTTTCAATTTTAGAAATTAGTTATAATTTTAGAGATGAAACTGGACTCCGAAAAATAAAGATTTCCTTTTTAAATGTTTGAAGATTTTAATGGTGTTTTGGAAATTTTTATCTAATTTAAGTGGATAAGAGACATCTTATATGATTTTTCAACATTTGCCACACTGGTATATGTTTAGCATTGATAGTCAAAAAGATGAAATAATTTAGTTGTGACAAACATTTCCAAATAAGATGTATAAATGTAAATTTTAAATGTTAAGAGCGGTAACCTATAATTAGTCTAATATTAAGAGAAAGTAAGTGTCATTTACTCATTTAGCTAAAGAAAAAGAAAAGAAAAATGAATAAGAAAGGAAAACAATTTTTTTTTATTTTGTTTGTAGTGAAAATAAAAAAATAAACATATGATAGAAGGAAATGAGTGGCATAAACTAATTTTCTTAAGCTAAAAAAAAGTAAAATTAAAATATAAATTTATTAAAAATATATATATTAATCATTTCTTTCTCCTTTTTTAGCACAACCAAAAAATAGCATAAAATGTCACACTTTTAACATCAAAGTTTTGGACGGATAACATGGGAACATATGAACCAAATTAAAACCAAATAAAAACTTATCCAAAATTAAGTCAGATCAAACATCCAATCAAACCTTCTAATCACTTTTTTTATTCCATTATAAAATAATATTAAATAACAATAAAATTAAATAAAGGTTACACAACGAAAACCAAAATCCAAAGGCTTACATGGCTACAACAGAGTCATTATAAAATTATAAATCTCATAAGATAATAATAATAATATAATTTCGAGTTTGGAACCCACATCCCAAATATTACATCACAAATAAAGGTATAATAATACAAAGGAAAGAACTTATTTTCTAGGTCAATCCAAATGCCTCCACTCAGTTACGATTAACTATACTTAATACTCGAAGGTCAGCTTGATTGAACGCAGTGATAACTAAATAAAATTAAGACCAGACTCAGACTACTCAAGCTTAAACTGACTACGTATTTTATTTTAGGAATCAGATCACTATAAATTTTATATTTTTAACCTTAGATTAATAACAAAGCTCATTATTAAGATCATGGTATTAAGCATCATTATAATTAACAATCTTAGTATCTCAATACATAATAATAACTAATGTAGTCTTTTGTAATTGAGATGATGAAATGCAATACCAATGTGACATGTAATCCACAATCTAACTCCAATCATTTAGGACTTACGGGAACCATCTTTTGTCAAAGAACTATATTATATCCTCAGTCAGACACCCTCTAATCTCTTGCATGATAATTAGCCAATATATATAAAAACTTGAAACTCATAGGAGAATCATATTACATTCCCAAGCAATACAAATATGAATAACTGTTACGGAATCATGTTACATCTCCAATCAACTAAAACTTAGTGGAACCACCCTCTAGTCCTTTAGATGAAGAACCATGTTATACCCAAATCAGTCATCCACTGTACTCAAGAAGGATCCAACTGCAGTCCAGATAATCAATCATAATATAATTTAGGATTAACATTCTAACAATAATACTAATCTCTAGTTGTATTTATTGATTGGAGATCATCTAGTATTTTAAAAAATTCTCATTTTTATCATCTCTAAAAAAATAATAGATCTCATCTATACATATGATCATGCCACAGTATGTCCACAAAAGTCCGTAAAAGTCTGACTTTTTACATCTTTCACGGATTTTGAGATTGCAATTTATAAAATTTTATGAAACTCCAAACGCAAACATGATAATATGGCACTCTTGGTCAAATCAATATCCATAACATAAATCGGATAATGCAACCCCAGCCCCATGCACATGATATGCTCAATCGTGTATAGTCATCAATAAATAATAATTTTCAATATTATACTAAAGGCATGCTATACTCAAGCAACCACATAAAAATTTCCATAATTCTATAGAAAATAATAATTTGGGGTAAAATCATAACAAAATCATTAATTACAAGTAAGGGCTTAAGAAAAAAGTTTGATCAATGTTTCCAAAACAAGGCTTCAAAAGTTGCCCAACCTTGGCGTTCAGACCGTATTTGAACAATGATAAGCATTCGAATACCGTTCAAACGTGATCAAGCGTCCAAATCTTGTCTGAACGGTATCAGCATCTGAACCCTGTCTAAATGAGATCAAGAGTTCAAATGTCGTTTGAATGCTATCAGGCATCCAAACATCATTCAAATGGAAACAAACAAGTGCCAAATTTTAGGTTCGTGTTCTTGTCAAATTTTGAACTCAAAACCCCTAATCACCCTTTTCAAGCCACTAATTCAATAATACAACATATGTAAATATGTAATAGCACCATGGACATGTTAATTTATTAACTAAAACTCTAACAAATTAGTCATCATTTCACAAGTATTCAACATATATGCATACGTTTAAAAACACACGTCTTGCTCAAATCTCAACTAGTCAAAACATGAAATATATCAAAATCTTGCTATTAATGAATATAAACACATATGTTCACTCCATCTACCTCAAATTTGAAGAAATGGAGAAAAACAAAAAAAAAAAAAAAAAGAACTCCTCAACCATCGCAAGCCCAAATCTTCCACCTCAAGCAAAATCAACATGAATGGACACTGCTACAACAATCATCATGTTAAATAGTTCTAGATCACTTCAATCTCCTCTCTGATTTATACTCTCTCTCTCTCTCTCTTCTCTCTCTGACCTATTTCTTCTTTCTTGCTTCTCCTGCCGACTTTAAGTATATAGCAAGAAGATGGCAGAAAAAAAATGAAAAGAAAACAAAAGAAGGAAAAGAAAAGAAAGAAGAGGGTCCCAAACACTACTACTCCCAAGAAAAAAATTAAAATTAACAACTCAGACTAAACTCCAAATCTGAATATTTAAATGGCCAAAAAATTTAAGTCAACCAAAAATGAATCGGGGTGTTAAATAAATTTTTAATTTTATTTTCTATGCTCCCCTCAATTACTTCAAAAACCATATTAAACATGCATGCACTAGTGTGTAATGTTATACTATTGTAAGTTTTTATTATGATATTCTTGTTTTAAAGTTGTGAATAAATGTGAGCTTATCATTTTGAAATAAAATATTATATAATTTATTTATAAAAATTGTCACTGTCATATTATTGTAGTATGATTTTCTTTCTTACTTTTTTTTTTCATTTTTTTGTACTATTTTATGGTAAAATAACATTTACCTAGTTAATGAGATTAAAGTTAACATGACACGAACCTACAACAGAGTGTTTATTTATTAATAAGCTACCCCATTTTTCTTACACATAGGAGGCGTTTAGAGCGACAAAAAGTGAGATAAAGTAAGATAATTGTAAATTCGTAATTCATGGAATAAAATAAAAAATAAATAATTTTTAAAGATTTTTAGAATTTTTTAGTGTTTTTCAGTGTGTCAAACACACCCTTATAAAGTTATGTTTGATTGGAATATTAGGGGAGGAAATTGAATTAGGCATTGTTGGGACCCGCTTTATTCGGTGTTTGATTGTGTAAAATTACTTTGGATATATAAAGTGCAAAGTAAAGTGGAATGTTTAACCCCTAAAATAAAGAATATACAATACCATAATCCTATGTCCAAATTTGTTTCCCACTAAGATTCTAACGTTTGAAATTATTTCATATCAAATTATATCTCTTATCACACTTTATATCTCATCGATAACTCTAAAAAAATAATTTCACGTAAAAATTAATCCAACCTGATATATATATATATATATATATATTTATATATTATCCAATCATATTACTTAATTGTCTCCATTATGCAATGATCCAATAAAATGTAACCTAAGGTTCTAGAACTTTTTGCTATATCCGGACAAATTCAGTCTCCCAACTCTTCCAAACTTTGTCTAACTTCCCAAGCAGACTTTCCACCAAAATTAAAAACTAGTTTCTAAGCTTCATTAAGAAGGCCAAGTTTTGCAAATGGAACGTGTAAAGTCCTCTGAATTATTGGCCTAGAATATTTCCAACCCAACGTTCAACAACCTCTTCTCTTCCTTCGACGAAATGCTAGATCCCAAATAGACCCACAATTTGGTCAGCAGCCATTGTTGAATATTTGTTTTGATTTCTCTTAGATCAATGGCTTCCGCAAAATGATCCGAGACAGAAGCCAACCCTTTCCTTCTAACTCAAATTATATACGTACAACTCCCAGAAAATACACATATTTCTTAATTTATTCTACCACATTATATTAATAACGCGGTATCATGCACCGTTTTCGGTGAATATTTCTCAACTAATCCATCACCTTTTCAAACATAAAACAAGACTCTCCCAAGCAACTCTCCACCTAACCCCCACCGGCGTGTGTCTTTGTCGTCATTTGGTCTTTCCTTTTTTAACCCATTCTTTAATCTCACTATAGCGACTTTTTGACCTTGGCTGTGGAAGATTAACTAACATTATTGGACCACCTAATTTTCCGGAAAAAAATAATATATACTTTATTTCTTAAATTTCAAGCAACTCCGTGTTAATTATATTTTTTTTAATTTAAGTGTCATTTTAAAAATTTTAATAATACTGTAGGTTATATTTGAGCCAAGTCAAGTCTGGAGTTGTTTAAGTTTGAATCGTTTACGTACTAAACAAGTTCTATATATTTTTGTTTAAACTTAATTCATTTGTAAATTAATTATATTCCAAGCAAGTCTCGAGCCTAAATTATTGACGAATAACTTTTTATTAGCAATATTTTGTATATGTTATAAGAAAAAAATTCATTACGATCAAGTTCTTGTACGTATATAATAAGTTAAAATTATTATAATTTAATAATTTATTTATTTCTATATTTTAAATCTAAGTATTAACATAAGAGGTGGTTGGATTATCAAAAAAAAAAAAATACAAGAAAAGCATAAAAAGTTAATTAAAAGGTGATATGTAGCGAAATTTAATTGAAAGATGTTGATAACTTTTTCTGTAACTTTTGATGAAATTTGGTAAACCAAACACCCCCATAGAAAGTTATCTATGGTAATGTTTGATTGGCCAAAAAATAAAAAGTTTGTATAAAAGTGACACATAATGAAATTAATTTAATTGGATACCATTAGTAAAAATTAAAGTTTTTTTTACGTATTTTAGTAAACCAAATGCTCCTATGCGTAAACACTTACCAAACACCCTTATGTGTACATACTTATCTTTAAATTATTATATTGCAAGACATAGTAGTTCAAATGGTAATTACTACCTTAAAAATGGCACGTTTTGAGCAAAAAATTTAATAAATTGTACTTAATTTTTAAAATAAAAAACACACTATTATGATACGAGTACAAAATACTTATATACTGTATTTTAGATATATTATCTAATCATACATAAATATTAAATAAATTTAAACCCCTAAAGGAGACGAGCACATAGTGTTTAGAATTATCTCATTTATTAAATAAGTCTAATTTAATTTAATTTGAGTTCGTTTGTATTAAATAAACCAACCGAGTGGAGCCCTTAACGAGTTCAACTTGAGTCCGTCAACGGAGGACTCGGTCCATAGTAGTTGGAGGTAACTTGTGCCCTGCACCAGACGTGCGAATTGGCGTTGGTTTGAGATGGTGAAAAGCCGTACACATCACAAGGAGACAAGCCATACAAGCAACACAAAATGAAGCACTGGTCAAGACTGGAGAAAAAAAGTTCCATATATATATAGTTTTCCAGATTGAATTACTTAGGCCAGTTTGAAAAATTAAATTCTCAAATTTTACTTTATTTTTTTTAAATTGAACATGTAAACTTATTTAATAAATTTGTGTTCAATTTTTAATTTTTAAAAAAAATAAAAATTATTTTTAAAATTTTCAAAAATCATGAATATATAAAAAAGTATTTTTTTAATTTTTCATTTTCAGTTTTTATTTTCTTTTACAACCATTGTCAGTCACAACCATCACTCACCATCAACCACAACTATTTGTCGGCTGCAAACCACATTTGGCCACTGCCAATGTTCGCCACCTCCGAATGAGGCGGCCGTTGCCCATCCACCTCCAATCACCACTAACAGTCGTCACCCCGCCCCCCACCCACCTCCAATCACCACTAATAGCCATCGTCCCCTCACCCACCTCCGACAATCACCAATCGTCATGCGTACACTACCAGCCACAAATGACCACCACCACCTATGAATACCAGTGTCCACCGGCTACCTCCAACCACCACCAGCATTACTGACTGGTTACCACATTTGCTATCAGCCGCCACCCACCTCCGACCATTGCCACCGACCGTCATCCACTTTCAATTTATATTGGCCAACCACCACCAACTTCTACCATTTCTCCCATCACCACCTATCGTCACCGACTAAATATTGTTAGTTATAATTTTTGGTATGTTTGGTAAAATAAATAATAATTTTTAGTAACTCTTAACAACTTTTTGGAAGTTTTGGGTATTTGATAAAATTTTTAGTAACTTTTGACAATTTTTAGTAATTTTTAACAACTTTTAGGTTGATATGTTACTGTAACAAAGTAGAAAAGTGGTAAATTTTGGTGATTTGCCAATTACTCAAGAATCAAAAGTTGATAATTTTTTACATTTTTTTGTGCCTCCAAACACGCCCTATAACTATCCACTAACAACTATTGTTATCAAACGCGCTTTCACATTTTTGGTATTTGTTTTTTGTTTAACTATGAAAATGAAAATTAAAAATAAAAAACTAAATACAAAAATTAAAAACTAAACATAAAAAATTAATATAAAAATTAAAAACTGACAGTTTTGTCAAATGAGTCCTTAGCTAGAAAGCCTGTTTGGCATCACAAAAAAGTGCAATTTTACACCAAGATGCGACACTTATCATGTTAATTTTTAGTTAGGTGTATGATACAATTTTGTAAAAGTTGATAAAAGTTGAAAATGTTTGTTGGATAAAGCTGGAAAAAAATAGAAGTTTTTTTCTTTTTTTTTGGTAAAAATTGGTGAGGAAAACATCCTCTCACTCCTAGCCTAGGTCAAATAATTAGAAACAGGAGTGGCACCGCCAACTTCAGAAAAATATAAGGCACGTGGAGATTGTTATATATTGAAACGTCTATAAAAAAAATTTGGGTAAATTATACCTAAATCCTCTAAATATTGGCTAATTATAATGGCATACCTCAACTATTTGAACCTTACACTTACCCCCTCTATTTCCTAATGTTTGTAACACTAATACTCCATTCGTAAGTTTTTATTCTAACGCCATTAGGCTATTACAGTAAAATGACATAAATGCCCTTAAATGGTTAAGGGAGATTTTTGCAATTAACTTAATGTTAAGGGGATGTTTCCGTAATTTAGCTTAATTATATTATTTTATCCAAATAATTCACTAAAATATATTTCATATTAATTTAATTGTATTATATATTATAAATAATTTAATAAAATATATTCTACATTAATTTAGTTAATTTGTTTTAATTAATTTTATCATTACTCAACTTAATTAAATTATTAATTTTTAATTAATATATTTTATTCGTTATTAATTATTTAAAAATATATTCTATTAAATTATGAAATTAATTAAATTACTGATTACTAAATGATATATTTTATTAATTATTAAATAATTTAATTAATTACAGTTAATTAATTTTCTTTAATGGATTATAATTTAGTAAATTAAATTAATTAATTTATAATTTAGTTATATTATTTATTAAAGATAATTTTATTTTAAAAAATAGTTAAATAAAATAAATTATTTTAATATTGTACAGCAAAAATAGATAAGGTACTAAAATTAAAAAATATTTATGACAGAAAAAATGACGGTAAAAATATTTTTAATTTTGGTTACCTTTTCTATAAGTTGTCATTTTTTGAAAAAATGAGAACAAATTTAATAAATATATTTTGTATATTTAGTTTTTAATTTTTAAATTTGCTTGAATTGGTTTTTTGAATCATAAAGTTGAAAAACTTAATACTGCCGCGTTAGTTTTAGTCTAGAAAATTTTAAAATTAGAAAATATTTTAATAATTTAAATATTTTAAAATAATAGATTCACAATCTGCTTACATCATTTTTATTGAAATTTTTGTTTTTTTTTCATGTATTATATAGTAATGCACCTATTACTTCAACCTACAAAAATCAGTTTAAGTAAATTCGAAAATTAAAAATAAATATATAAAAATATATTTACTAATTTTTTTATTTTTTCAAAAAAAAATGACAACTTACGCAGAAAAAAAAGAAGTGAAAAAAATAAGGTTCTTCTATTGTCATTTTTTTACATAAATATTTTTAATTTTAGCACTTTATCTATTTTTGCTGTATCATATTAAAATTATTTATTTTATTTAATCATTTTATTGAAATAAAATTATTTTTAATAAATAATATAACTAAATTATTAATTAATTAATTTAGTTATCTACATTATAATCCGTTAAATGAAATTAATTAACTATAATTAATTAAATTAACTAAAATTAATAAAATATATTATTTAATAATTAGTAATTTAATTAATTTCATAATTTAATATAATACATTTATTTAATTCGTTAATAATTAACAAAATATGTTAATTAATGACAGATTTAATTAAAATAAATTAACTAAATTAATATAAAATATATTTTATTAAATTATTTATAATATATAACATAATTAAATATGAAATGTATTTTAGTGAATTATTTGGGTAAAATAATATAATTAAGTTAAATTACAGAAATTTTCCCTAAACATTAAATTAATTACAGAAACTTTCTCAATCATTTGAACTTACTGAAGGCATTTATGTCAATTTATTATAACACTCTAACGGCGTTGGGGGAAAAAGTAATGAATGGGGTCTAAGTGTTACAAATATTAGGGAATATAGGAAGTAAGTATAAAGTTCAAATGGTTGAGATAGACCACCGTAATTAGCCCAACGTTCAGGAGGTTTAGATGTGATTTACCCAAAAATATTTAAATATGTATCGTATAAAATAATACTAAACATTTAACCGATATTTAACTTCATATATATATATATATATATATATATATATGAATGTGATATAACTATATTATTTTCCTCATAAATTTTGTGTGATAATTTCATATATAAATATATTATATTTGCAAATAAGTCATCTCGGGATCAGTATATTTTAATCATCACAATACTACGTTCATTTTTCAAATAAAAACATGTCCCAATTCAAATTCAAAGGTGGTTGGAGCACAATTCTCCGCTATCGGCGGGGGACTGCATCGCATGACTTTTAGAGTCCAACATATAATGGAAGTAATCACTAAGAAAACAACTGGTAACAACCTCTAAAATTCATCCGCCATTTGGTCCCAGTTGACAGTCCTTAAAAAGCCAGAAATTAATTAAGTGCGCCTACCTTGAACGCGTCATAATTAATTAAGATTTCACCCTCTCTCTCCTCCTCCTCGTCCTCCATAGAAGTAATAAGCCTTTAATATGGGATTTAGCCTCATTCGCGATCTCTTACCATTAACATGCAAAGAGATTTATTTTGTCAAAAGCTGCACATATATATATATATATATGTCATTCACATTTTCAGTAAGTCGTGGCTAGTTGCCTCCCATTTCCTCTGGCCAGACATCCTCAAACTACTCATTTTTTTCTCAAACAAAGTCTTCAGTTCTTGCATTGACCTTCCATATATATATATATATATAGGCTCATCTCCACTAGAAAAAAGTTGAGTTCGCGTCCGGAGCCAACCAAGCTTCTGAAGGGTGGAATCGGAGTTCAGTCACAATCAAATTCCGCGGAAAATCTTCGCTCAATTGGAAGACGTGATCTTCTGTTGGGTTAAAAACAAATAATCAAAAAATATGGCTTGTCAGGGCAAGACATGATTGTTTTTTTGGCGAGGAAGAACCTTCCCCAAGTAGGACCACATTCCACACACGGTAAGTAAACAAATTTAGGGGTTGATATAACAATTTAAATGATTTGTGATAAGAATTATTGGATTAAACTTCGACAACTAAAGAGTATTGTCATTTTTTTTTAAATTTAAAATATTGCGAATGCATTTAAACCATTAAATTTTATTTTAATAATATTTACATTAATGTCATGAACTAACATAGTACTGTTACGTCAGCCTCCCCTTCTCATTCCTAAAATTCAGGCTCTCACAAGACCCACAAGGCAATTATAGGCAAAAGCATACGTGGATTGCATTGAGGGGGAGAAACATTTGCAGAGTTCCGAATCGATAGCTCAACTTTATTTAAATTTGTTTAACTGCGCAACTCTTTCGAATAATTCAGCAAGTTCGTGTGTTTGCTAAAGTTGATACTTTTCTTAGAACCATGGTTGTTACTGACATTGACAACTCGGCAATTTTGAGCACATTACAAACGTCTTCATATATTCACGGAATTGGCCACCGTTGTTGCTTCTCTTTTTCTGCTGAGATCCGCAGCATGAGCAGAGGATCAAATGCAGTTGCATCATACATCTTACTGCAAAAATCAGAATTGTTTGTCTGGTAAATCTTCTGGTTGAAGAAAATAATTACAAAGGAGGCAAACAAACCAGTACTGCAATGTCTTTAATGTGAAGTAAAATTTAACTCTTGAACATTACACTCCCAAGTCATGGGCTGCTGCAGGGGCGGGGCCTCGTTGGGAGCCCGGTGCAGAAAAGAAAAAAGAAAAAAAAAATTTACTAAGTAAATTTTAAATTAAAAAAAAATTAGCTTAACCCATTCCTTGAATAATCAAATCTATCTCTTGAACAGTCGAACCCATTCAACTCTCTACAAATTCTTTAGTTTACTGAGTTTTGACTTGTAACCTAGGACATTTTGTAACTTCAACTTCACCTTGGCTGCAGCTCCTCGCGCTTTGCTCTATCACCGGCAACTCCTGCATTATATTAACTCTCCAACCCAACAAACGTAACAAAACAAATAAATGAATTACACAAATTAAGGATATATATGTGCACACACACATGAGCCATTCATCGGCCAACTATTTCAGTTTATTATAAATATCTGCAATCACTCTTTCATATGCCTTAATCACATATGTATGTTGCTTGATCCCATGGCACCTTTGAGTCAAAAAATTATTTTAAATCTGTAACTAAAATTGATTTTTACAATTTTAGTTGTACTTCAATGTTAAATTTCTCGGCCCAATGTTCTTTAGTTACATTAGGGTTGGATTATATTGAAATTCCATATTAATTTTATTTTGTCATCACGAGAGTTTGTTTGGGACCAAGCTTTCTATATTTTACATTCCTAGATTTTTGTTTAGCAATTTAATTTCTTGTAACCAAAACCTTTTTCAAAATTCAAAAATATTTTCTATTATTTTTATTTTTATTTATTTATTTATTTATTTTTTAGAATGAACTCCTTCCCAAACCAACCTTCCAATCCTACCATGGGTCTAAAGCTCCCCGTGAAACGACCTGAACTCAACTAGATTTATATTGGCACAACGGATCCCTGCACTTAGACGAGCAACCAATAGATAAATGCATATTTTATAGAATAGTAACATATTCTTAAAAATAAATGCATAAAAATTTAAGGAATAGGCAATGCTACAAGCAGGAAAAAACTGTCATGCGTAATTTTTCTATATGTAAGTATTTTTTTCTTTTTTTTTTTTGTAATTTATTTTTTTTAAAAAGAAGGTTAACTGGACTAAAAGGTGCAATAATCAAAAAGAAATATAATTTTTGATAGTATACATATAAGGAAAAAAAAAAACTAGAAAAAAACTAACTTTTGATTTTGTTTATAAGTGAATTAGCTGTAGGATCACAAACAAGAGTATTATATCAAAAACATAATAACGTCTTGTAACTGATAATGAAAGTATTATTATTATTATTATTATTATTATTATTATTATTATTTCGCAGAAATGAAAAAAATAAGTATTATTATTTTGGATAAACAACACCATGCACCATTACAATTAAATCTCATTCTGATTTGTTCGAATTTGAACATGCATGCCCATCAATTTTCATCCAAGGGTCCATGAGTTCATTTTCTAGAAGGTTACAACAAAGAAAAAAGTAAAGAAAACATGTTTTCTTTTAGCTTGCTAAAAAAAAAGGGTAAAGTACAAAAAATACCCTTACAGTTTACTCTCAGTATCACTTTAGTCCCACACGTTTCAATTGCAACAGTCAAATCCTTACACTTTCGGTCAAGTATCAATTCGGTCATTCCGTTAGTTGACTGTTAAAAACAACCGTTAGATTGAAAATGACACTGAGAGTAAACTATAAATGAAATTACCGTTTTATCCTCAGTCTAATGGTTATTTCTAACAATCAACTAACAGAAGGACCAAATTAATACTTTACCGAAAGTGTAGGGATTTGACTGTTGCAATTGAAACATGTGAGACCAAAGTAACACCGAGGGTAAACTGTAGGGGTATTTTTAATACTTTACCCAAAAAAAAAACACTCTTCTATTCATTGTTTACATATATAATCCAGTAATTTCGATTGGTTTTTCACAAAATTCTTGGTGGAAACGTATAGATGATGGTAAAAATGAGATTTGGCATATTAGTCCTCTTGCTCTAGTCCGAAATTTCTCTCCCTATAGTGGATATATAGCTTCTTGCCCTCTGGTTTTCATTCAGACTTCCCTCTCCTTTCCTTTTCTCCACCTTGCTTGCCCTTTCTTCATAACCAGACCTATCCCTAATACTATTACCACCTGCATCTCACCTATCCTTACATCTATCTTACTTTATCCCTTTTAACACACCAGATACACCCTTCTTAAGTAATGTTTTGGAATACGATTTTGCAAATCAAGACTACTAGAAAGCCACACAAAATTAATGAATAAGTTGCTCAGAATAAAATTTACCTTCTGCATATTATGTGACACTTCCTCCGTATTTTATTCAGTTGGATGTGACATTTGTTGGGTATCTCACATCGATTGTGAGAGGGGATGATGGTCAGTATATATATAAGTGTAAGGAAAATCTTCACCCTATGAACTAGTTTTTGGGGATGAGAGAGATTCAAAACTACCCAATGATTGGTATCAAAGTCTACGTTTAAATGTGAAGAGAAAAATTGTTGGTGGAACAATTGTAGAAGGGTTTGCTGATTAGTGTATAAAAGCATCTACTCGGACCTTAGCATGGTCATATTTGGGATCTGAGTGTGAATGCACCATTGCTTCTACGTGTCAAATCTAGGCACAGCTTGTTCCATGAAAATTATTTCATCAAATCGGCCAAGGCAATTCATGCATTTATTTCATTTCAAGCTATAGTTAGTACACCAGAGTAACTCTTCCCAACTGGGGGCTATGTATATGCCTTCCTTACTGTTCAACAATTAATTAATTGCTCTAGGAAGATGTGTGACTAGTATTTTTAATCAGAAATGTGTACTGAAATAATGTGTTAGCTGAGTTACTTCTTTAAAAGTACTTGAAATATAGAGGAGTTATATATATCATTATCCAAAAAGTTTTTGTTAAAAATTATGATATTATAGAATCTTTTAGGTCCAATTAGTATATTTGTTTTGGGTTAATTTTTTATTTTAAGTTTTTTTAAAATAAGGAAAAATAACTCAAAATGTATTTGACACTTGTGTTTTTAAAATTTATTTTAGAAAATAGAAAATGAATTTATACGTAAAATGTAAAATAATCAAAAGTCATTTTGAGCCTTTTTGACCTAAAAAAGAAAATCTCAAAACATAAAAAATATAAAATATCAAACCAAATACGTTTTCTGTAATATCCTGAATTTTTTTTCATTGTATAATTAAATTAATTTTTATTGAGGAATTTTAATTGTGTTAATTTGGTATTATTTAAAAATTTATCTAGCCTTAATTTAATTTAACCAAGTTATTAATTACTAATTTAATTTAGTAGTGGTATTAATTTGTACATTTAATGGGTGTTAGTGTAATGAAAATGCATTATCTGGAAATATATATATATATATATATATATATATATATGTACACATATATGTGTGTGAGTGTGTGAGCATGTGTGGCTTACGGGTGAGTTGAAGATAAAAAAAAAAAAAAAAGAAAAAAAGTTGAAAAGTCAAGGATGGTGGCTAATGCATAAATGTGTATATATATGTGTGTGTGTGAGAGAGAGAGAGAAAGTGTGCAGCTCACAGCAGCCCAAAAAAAAAAAAAAGAATCTCCTGGAATTTCCTTGCTTGGCCACCAAGTGTGCCACGTGTGTGTATATGTGTGAGTATGGGTGATATATATATATGTGTGTGTGGGGTTGAACGGCTGGTAGAGAAAAAGAAAACCGAGAAAAAGAAAAAAAAAAAAAAAAAACAGAGAAGAAGAAGGAAGAAGGAAGGAGAAGGGAAAGAAAGAGAAGATGAAAATTAAGAATTTTGGTTAAATTATTGTGGTAAGTTATTTTATTTTGTCAGTTTAAAATAATTTCATAGAAGGTTAAATAAATTAAACATGTAAAAGAAATTATTGTGTTTTATTTGTCAGATTTTTATTTTGCTAAATTATTCAATATTTGAGTTATATAATTTAGTTAGGTTAAACTTAGGACTGGAGAATAGTCCGCAGCAACCACCGTAATACCCTTATATTGTCAGGAAATCTACTATCCAGGTGGGTGTGTTAAACTTAAAGGTAAAAGATAATAAATGTTAATGAATAAATTTTATTTCGTTAGTATCAATTATTTATGGTAAGGAATATTGATTGTGATAAATTAATTTGTTAACAGGAAGTTGACATTATTTAGGAGAAATGTAGTGTATGAATTGATACTTTTTTGTGAAGAATTATTTGTGGGGTATATTGACGATGAATTAAAAATATTTATAGAGTAATAATTGTGAAATAATTATTGTTATTATTTTAATAGTAATTAGTGAATTGGAATTATTCGTGAAAAAATTAATATTTAAATCTGAGAAATTATTTATGTGTGAATATTGATGATTTATGTGGTATTTGGATTGATGAGGTAGTAGTAATCATTTATGAAGTAATCTGTGGGGATAAACAAAATAAAATAAAATAATACAAAATATTATGAAATATTTATATTAACGGTTAAGTAATAATAAAGATGATTTTTATTTTAGAACATATTTGCCAGAAATACTAAATGACTATTGCGAAATTTTATATTGAGCAGAGGAATTATTTGTGAGGATAATAAAAATACTGATTGTCTATGAATTAATTAAGTGATGATGATTTATGATTATTTCTAAAATCATGAATGTGAGTGCTGTTGTTTTAATGTGGGGAATTATTTGTGTGAATGAAAAATATTATGTAATTATAAATTAGTTCTATTAATATTAAATTATGAGTATTCATGGAATAATAATTCGTATAATAGATATTTTTTTCTGTATGCAAGGAATTATGAATTAAGTGTGTTGATGACGATTTATGACTATTTATAGAACGTTAGTGGGTGGCTTGACATTTTAAAATTTTACATTATTTGTGAGTTGATTGTGGCGATGCTAAATTGTGGCTAATTATGGGTTACAATACCTTATTTGTGGATTGATTGTGGTAATGTTGAATTGTGACTATTTATGGGTTTGCCGAAAAGAAAGTGATATTTTTACTGAGAAACACAACAATAATAATGATAGTAATAAAATAATAAATATCATTGCATAACATGGATTGTGTGCATTGCACGTGCATTGAGGCCAGATGGAGCCAGGTCAAATGGGACCAATGATACGGCCAAATGGGGCCAAGCCAGATGGGGCTAATGGGACAAGCTAAATTAAAGCCACTGTCCACCGTTGAGCGCTCAACTCATAGGCCAGATGGGGCCAATTGTGTGTATATTAACACTTAAATCATTCATCATATGTACATATCATGGCAGTGCCAGATGGGGCATGTGGCCATCATGATGCATTGAGAAAGTTTGATATAATGATATGATGAGGTAGATGGTTGACACATGATGCTTATGATGCAGTAACATATTGCCAGATGGGGCATAATGTGATACTACGAGTTGATAAGAAGATCATGTTGTTAATGATGTGATGTGATGTTGCTATTATTGTTAAATTTAATTCTTGATTATTTGTGAGACTATTGGCTGTGTGATGGATTATGGATGTACTAATGACATGATGGTATATTGCCAGATGGGGCATATTGTGATGTTACGAGTTGATAAAAGAATCATGGGTAACAATGTGAAGTGATGTGACTAGTGTTATTAAATTTAATTTTTCGTTAATTGTGTGATTACTGTTTATGAAATTAATTGTGGATGCATGTTATAAGATAATCAATTGAGATAGGATGGGGGGATGAGTTCTAATGAATGTGTGATGAGAACGGAAGTAATATAACAATAAAAATGGAAGTGGGAATAATTTATTATCTTTTAATTTAAGTATAACACTTCTACTAAGTATGTGACACTCACACCTAAATCTTAAATTTTTCAGGTTGAGGTAGGCGTGGTTGCATGTGCTGGAAGAGGACCCAATTTTGGTGTTTGTGAAAAAAAAAATTAATCTAGAGTTCCAATTTATGAGATGTCATATTCAAAGTGATTATTATATGGAAGGATTTGTGAGCATCTACTCCTATTGAAAGGATTAAATATGTATCCTAAAATAAGGGTGTGACATTTTCAATATTCTTAAAACTTAAATCTCAAAATAAAAAAATTAAAAAAAAAAAAGAAATCAAACCAAATGCCACCTTAATTAGTCATTGCTTATTCTTTATAAGAAAATCATTGGACATAACTTCATATCTAGTGGAGTTAATATACTGTTTATTAATTTAAATATTTAAACTATAAATAATACACAAAAAGAAATTAATTTTTTTTTTATGTTGCCCCTCGAGCAAATTCTTCTGTCACCAATTGCTCATATTATTATCAAGAAAATGCTATTTGATAATACAAAAAATATATTGGACACATGGCATCTTCTCCGAGCACATGTGACGCTCTTCTTGAGCACAAATTCACCGAACATATTTATACTTGGTCTCGAGAATAATCTATTCCGTACCTTATCAACTTTGTTCTAAAGTAAAGTAGTTAATTTTTGGTTTGATTCTAACCATACGGTAATATTATAATTAATATAGTTCATTACTATAATTCAATTAGTTTATTATTTTATCAATGATAGATATAAAGTGACATTTGGACCTGTTAGAGAAAATAAAATAAAATTTTCAAATTGGGTTCAGTGAAACTGTTAAATTAATAAAATTATTATAAATGTAAATTATTATAATTATTATTATTTTTATATATTGTTATAATAATAATTATTATAATAACAGAAAAATAAATTATAATAAACTATTATAATATAATTATTATAATAATAGTATATAACAATAAAAAAAATTGAAGAATAGATTGTACTAGTGAAAATATATAAGACTGTGTTAAATACAGTTTCCTTAAAATAGATTCGTACCCTCTCGTATGTGCTCAAGATTTCTTGAACATCTGTCTCTCAGGATACAACAGTTGGTTGAACAAGGACAACACTTCAACACTTTCGGCAAACTTGAATACGGACAGAACACTATCTTTGTTTTGAAGTATGCAAATGTAAAGAAAACGAGAGAAAGAGAATTTCTAACGTGTTTTAAAAATAGAAGGGAGTCCCTATTTATAGGCAATGTGTGAAGGGCAATTTTGGAATTAAACGACTTAATTATGCTGCTGTTACAGAATTAAAATTTAATTTAAATTATGTAATAACACTATAGTTACAGAATTCGTATTTAATCCACTACAGTTATAGAATCCAAAATGCCATTAAATTGGACAATAATACTGCTATTACAGTATTTCAAATTCAAATCCTGTAACAGTAGACTTAATTCAGCTAATTATATCCGTAACAGCTTGGAAAAAAATTAAAAGCAAGGCTAAAATTAAGCTATTCGCGAGACCCACTTTTTGGTCCGGCATTCGTGTTCACAGGTTGCACACGATGAAAGTTCACGGGTCGCACACTTGCACACAACAAAAGTTGGCCAAGCCTCCATTGGATTTACACCTTCCTGTGCAAGCTCACGAGGCATAATGCTTCTAGTAGTTGGTTACCACTCATAAAGGGTGTAACTATATATAAAGCACTCAATTCCTTATCTCATTTTCAATGTGGGACAAGTGTTTTCCCACTTTCCACTTAGCCTTATTGTTTTCCTTTCAATTCAAGGTGCTCTTTGAAATACAATTTCTTATTTACCCATTTATCAATTAATGTCATATTTTCCAACAGTCCCCCACATGAATAAAAATTGTTTTAATTTTGACTCTGTGAGTGTTCGATAGTTGAAACCTGCATAAGATATGTAGGAGTTACCCTTTGAACCTTCCCTTGTGACAATATATTTTCTTTACTAGCTGTCCAGTAGACATGATGTCCTTGAACTGACTTACTTTCTTATGTAAATGAACCATATATTGCATACAGGAATCATCTAAATATTTGTTTAGTTCTCATGATTATGTTTGTTTTGGCCATGAACATCAACCTAATTCTGCAAAAGTTTTTAAAGAATTGAGCCCTAAATAATTCCCCTTTGAAGTGGCCCCACTTCTCTCTCACATAGGTGATTACTTAATCTTGAGTAATTTGCTTACTTCACTTAAGAATCATTCAAGAAAAAACATTGCTATCCTTTTCCTTTCAATATCACTGTTTCATTATAGGAATAGTTTGAGGAATAACCCCCCACAATGACCTCATTAAGCTTTATAATTAGGTTGTCCTTTTGAACCTAAATCTTGGGATCTCCAGTTAATCAGGTTGGGTTTTCTTTATAAAAATTAACTTCTTTTTTCATGGGCTTCAGTCCCATTCCCTTTGACAATTGTTCAACTAACTCTCTATTTAACCCTTTGATTAACGAATCCATAATATTATCCTTTGACTTTACATAGTCAATAAAGATAATTCCAGTTGAGAGTAGTTGTCTAATGGTATTATATCTACAACATATATGTCTAGACTTACCATTATACATGTTACTCTATGCCCTTCTAATCACAGATTAACTATCATAATGTATACAAATTGATGGCACAGGTTTTTTCCACTTGGGAATATTCTTTAAGAAATTGCGCAGCCATTCAACCTTTTCATCACATTTATCCAAAGTTATAAATTTAGACTCCATTATGGATTTGGCTATAACAATCTTGTTGGCCGAAGGTTTATAAAGTTAGTTTATAATTGATTTTGATGATAACAAACATTGAACTAAATTTTCACAATTAATTTTCAAAGACATTGTATGAAATGTTACAATTCATTTGATAGATTTAAGATAATAGAGTTGGACGAGATTGATATTATTTTTAGATATTTTCACATAATTTGGAGGAAGGAATAAAGTAATTTCAAAGTTGGGAGTAATAGAAATCAAAGTAAGATGAAGATCTGAACTAGAGGTTAACTCAGGTAAATAGAGAAATCAGACACATGTCAGTATATAGATGATATCTTAAGATCCAACGGTTCAATTATCATGAAATTTTAATATAGTAAACTAGACTTCTATATCTACAACTTTGCTGAAGGGAAATTTTTGTGGATCTGACGTTACGATATCAAAGCATGAGTTGGAATATTAGTCATTACAGAAAAGTTTTTAATTCTGGATTCTGGAGCTAGTCTTAGTTTTTGAGACATAACTTATACTCTACAGTTTTAAAACTTCTTATTTTTGGTGTGTGAAAAGAAGACTAAAAAATATACAACTTTTGTAGTTTAAGTTTCTTCTAATTCTAAAAGTATCATGGTGAAACAGAAGCTTAAACTGGAAACACAGATTCAGAATGTCAGAAAAAGCTATCAGAAGTTGGTCTCGATTCAGAAGCCATATCTGACTATCTAACCGTTGGATGAAGCTCAAACTTTGACATGTGATAGCCGACTTATATATCTACAAAGTCTTTACTCTGAGACAATGTCATATTTGAACGTTATGAGCGTGCAAAACGGTCACAAATATATCTTAGAAAATCTGAATCTGAAAGACAGCATTGGAAGAAAGGAAATTCAATTTTTTTCAAGGGCAAAAGTGTCTTTTCACTTAATAACGGCCATTTGGAGTTTTTCATCTATAAATAGAGCCTCAAACTCAGATTCAAGAAGATGAACAAGGCAAGAAAGAAGTGCTTACAAAGAGATATAAGAAATTCCATAACTTTACAAACATAGAGTAATTTCTTCTCACATTTGTGCTTCATCTTTCATATTCAACTTGTCAGAGTTTCTTTTTGATTTGATTGAGTTTTAAACTCATCCTTGTTGTTGTAAGAAAGGGAAATTTAAAGCCCTTTTAATTTGTGAGAGTTGGGTGAGCTCTTGTTGGTTTTGGTTCAAGTGTTAGAACCAAAACAAGAGACTTTCTTTGAGAGAGACTTGTGTGAGTGATTTGGGGATAAAATCACTTGGGAAAGGTTTCTAGCACCTTGGGAAGCTAGTGTGTAATAAGATCTTCAAAGAATAGTGGAGAAATCTCAAGGAAGGCCTTAGGGGGAGTGGACGTAGGCAACATTGAAGCCGAACCACTATAAATCGATTGTGTTTGCTTCTCTTATCTTCTCTTTATATTTATTGCAAACACTAGCACTCACTCTTCATTCACAAATATTGAATAATTTTTTTTTTTTTTTTGTGCATTTCATATTCATCTTAACATATTTGTTTTAGGGTTGAAATTTTTATTTGCAAAATTTTTAAGCAACCCTATTCACCCCCTCTAGTTGCTATTTGGGACAACAAATCTGTTTGTAGGATTTCCACGATACTGCTGCACCTCCTAGTGTAAATATATATCCACCAATAGATTTTGAGTCTTTTATATCAGATATCCAGTTTCCATCACTATAACTTTCTAAAATAGCTAGGTATCTAGTATAATGCAAACCATAGTTCCGAGTATACCGTAAGTATCTAAGTACTCTCACTATTGTTTTCCAATGGCCAGTACTCGAATTGCTCGTATATCTACTTAACCTACTAACTGTATAAGCAATATCTGGTCTATTACAACTCATTAAGTACATTAGACTTCCAATAACTCTGGAGTACTCTACTTGAGAAACACTCTCTCCTTTAATCTCGGATAGATGAAAACTAATGTCTAATGGTGTTCTTGCAATTCCAAAATCATTATTGTTGAATTTCCTAAGAATCTTATCCACAAAGTGTGACTAATTCAAAATAAGACCATCTGTTGTTCTTATGATTTTAATTCCTAAAATCACATTAGCAGGTCCCATATTTTTCATGTCAAAATTTGAATCAGCAAATTTTTGTTAGATTTGACTGTTTTGTAATCACTACCAACAATAAGTAGTCATTCACATAAAGACACAAAATGACATAGCCATTTTAAATCTCTTTAATATAAACACATTTATTACACTTATTGATCTTAAAACCATTGGTAATCATATCGCATTATCAAACTTTTCATGCCATTGCTTTAGCACTTGTTTTAAGCCATACAATGATTTTACCAATTTATAGACTTTCCTTTCTTGTCCTGGAACTATAAAACCTTCAGGTTGTTCCATATAAATTTCTTCATCCAAATCACCATTTAGGAAAGCTATTTTTACGTCCTTTTGATGTACCTTTAAGTTTCGTAAAGCAGTAATTGCAAGTATCATCCTAATGGAATTTATTCTTGTTACGGGAGAATCAGTATCGAAATAATCTAAGCCTTCTTGTTGCCTATATCCTTTGATTACAAGCCTGGCTTTATACTTGTCAATGGAGCCATCTGCTCTTCATTTTCTTTTTAAAGATCCATTTGGATCCTAATGGTTTACAACCAGAAGAAAGATCCATTAACTCTCAAGTATGATTTTGATAGAATCTACTTCACTTTTTATTGCTTCTTTCCATAGATGTCCATCAGAAGAATTTATAGCCTCTACATAACTTAGTGGTTCTTTTTCTAACAAATAAGTTAAAAAATTATTTCCAAATGATTTTTCCACTCTTGCTCTTTTATTACATCTCGGTTCTAGTTCTTGATCCAAATAATGACTTTCTCCATTCATAGTTTCATTTGTTCATTTAGACGAACTTGATCCCTTGTTGGATTTATTAATAAATACCTCTTCAAAGTATGATGCATTCCTAGATTTCATTATCGTGTTCTTGTGTATATCTAGTATTTTAGATTCATGTATAGGAAATCCATAAGTATTACTGTTATGTGCATTGCCAATAAAGATACAGTCCACCGTTTTAGGACCTATTTTTGTTTTCTTTGGTGTTGGAATATCTACTTTTGCAAGACACCCCTATACTTGCAAATATTTGTAGGATGGTCTCCTACGTTTCCATAACTCATAAGGGGTTTTTTTTCTTTTTCTTTCAAGGTACCTTTTTAAAAGGTGATTGCTTGACAAAATAGCTTCACCCCACGTATTTTGAGGTAATCCTAAATTTAGTAACATCGCATTTATCATTTCTTTCAATGTGCTATTTTTATGTTTAGCAACGCCATTTGATTGAGGTGAATAAAATGCAGTGACTTCATGTATAAATTTATGTTGCGCATAGAATTCGCCAATTGGTGTTTCATACTCGCCACCTCTATCACTTTTTAATCTTTTAATCTTCTTATTAAGTTGATTTTCAACTTCATTCTTATAGTGAACAAATTTTTCTAAAACTTCATCTTTGCTTTTAAGCAAATACATATAGCAGTATTTTGTGCTATCATCCTCAAAAGTAATAAAATACTTATTACCACCTCTCGTTTGTATGAATTTCAAATCACAAACATCACTATGGATTAATTGAAGGGATTCAATGTTTCTTTCAATCACAAACAAATTTCTCTAACACTTCATCTTTGCTTTAAGCAAATACACATAGCAGTATTTTGTGCTATAATCAATAAAAATTATTAAATACTTATTACCACTTCTCATTTGTATGAATTTTAAATCACAAACATCACTATGAATTAATTCAAGGGGTTCAGTGTTTCTTTCAATTGTTTGAAATGATGGCCTTGTTAATTTTACCTTAACATAAATTTCATATTTATTTTTTGAATCAATTTGGAATTCCGATATGTGATCCAAGTTAATTAATCTATGCAATGTCTCAAAATTAACATGACCTAGTCTACCAAGCCATAAATTGGAAGAATCAAGCAAACAAGTAGAGAAGAGTTATTAATCTTATTAATAATGGTCAATACATTGAGCTTAAAAAACCCATCAATAAGATAACACTTTCCCACATACATTTTAGACCTTGACAAAATTACCTTGTCTAACTCAAAAATTGTACAAAATCCATACTTGTTCAGTAGTGACCTAGACACCAATTCCTTGCGGATTTTTGACACATACAGCACATTATTTAGAATTAGCTCTTTTCTAAAAGTCATCTTTAGCAGCACCTTCCCTTTGCCTTCAACAGCAAAAGTAGCAAAGTTTTCCATGAAAATTTTCTCCCTATTAATTGGTTCGAAAGTTATAAACAAGTCCTTGTTAAAGCATACATGCCTAGTGGCACAAGTGTAAATCCATTATTCTTTTGGGTTAAACCCGATTAGGTTCACTTCAGAAACCACTATAGAGAGATTTATATCTGACACGTCTTGAGTAATGTCATTTACCACATTTGACTCGTGATTCTTCTTCTTTGGAAGTCTACAATCCACATATCTGTGACTTATCTTACCACAGTTGAAGCATTTCTCTCAAAATTTATTCTTAGAAATTCCTCCTTTTGGGCCTAGTTTCGGCTTGGCAATTTTCTTTTTTTTGGGGCCTTATTTATGCTCCACAACATTTGCCTTAGCAATGGCAAGATTGGACCCTTTACATTCAGAACTTCTGTTGTCTTCTTCAATTCAAAGTCTAACAATTAGTTCCTCTAAGTTCATTTCATTTTGCTTATGCTTAAGGTAGTTCTTTAAATTCGTTCATCTTAGAGGTAGCTTCTCTATAATTGTAGGTACTTGGAAGGTTTCACATAAAATCATTCCTTCAGCCTGAATCTCATGTAAGATCACTTGAATTTCTTACACTTGACTAATCACAGTCTTGGAATCCACCATCTTATAATTAAGGAATAGACCGACCACAAATTTCTTTGCTCCTGCATACTCTGTTTTATATTTCCGGTCCAAGGATTCCTATAGCTCCTTTGCAATCTTTATTGTACAATAAACATTGTACAACGAGTCATATAAACCATTCATGACATAGTTCCTGCATAAGAAATCAAAATGCTTCCAAGTCATATAAACCATTCATGACTTACATATATTTGTTTCTCCCTTGGATAGCTTAAGAGCTTCCTCAGTCAAGAATCTCACAAGATTCAAGGTGGTCAGATAGAATAGCATCTTTTGCTACTGCCTTTTAAAGTTTGATCCGCTGAATTTTTCAAGTTTCTCACCATAGTTCACAAAAACTGTAGGTGCAGAAGTTGAGCCAAACAGTGGGAAAGTATAGGCAAAGGCAGAGCCTTTGGCCTCGTTTGTGTTTGTAGCAAACACATTAAGAACATTGTTTCCAGAAGCCATTGTGAAATCGAGTTTGGAATCTGTTTTAAGATTGCTAGGGAAAATAAAATAAAATATTCAAACTGGCTTCAATAAAACTGTTAAATGAATAAAATTATTATAACTATAAACCATTATACATATTATTATAGCAATCTGTTATAATAATAATTATTATAATAACAGTATATAACAATAAAAAAAATTAAAGAATAGATTGTATTAGTGAAAATACTGAGGACTGTGTTAAACATAGTTTCTTTGAAACATATTCGTCCCCTCTTGTATGTGTTCGAGATTTCTTGAACATCTATCTTTTAGGATATAATGGTTGGTAGTAATGAAGTAAGCATAATACTTCAACACTTTCAGCGAACTTGAATAAAGACAGAACACTATATATCTTTGTTTCGAAGCATGCAAATGCAGAGAAAACGAAAAGAAGAGAATTTCTGCTGTGTTTTGAAAACAAAAGGGAGCCTCTATTTATAAGCAATGTGTGGGGGACAATTCTAGAATTAAACAACATAATTATGCTGCTGTTAAGAATTAAAATTCAATTTAAATTCTATAATAACATTGCAGTTACAGAATTCAAAATCTGTATCTAATCCACTATAGTTACAGAATTCAAAATGCCATTTAATCTGATAATAATACTGTTGTTATAGTATTTTAAAATTCAAATTCAAAACCTAGAACAGCAGACTTAATTCTACTAATTATATCTGTAATAGCTTAGAAAAAATTAAAAACAAGGCCTGTAATAGCTTAGAAAAAATTAAAAACAAAGCTAAAATTGGGCTCTTCGTGAGAACCACTTTCCAGTTCGACATTCATGTCTGCAGGTCGTGCACTTGTACACAACGAAAGTTCGTCGAACCTCTGCTAGGACGTTAAATTTGCACCCCTTGCACAGGCACATGAAGCATATATAGTACTTCTCGTAGTTGGTTACCACTATTAAAGCGTGTAACTATATATAAAGCACTCAATTCCTTATCTCATTTTCAATGTGGGACAATTGTTCTCCCACTTTCCACTTAACCTTATTGTTTTCTTTTTAATTCAAGGGTGTCCTTTCAAATACAATTTCTCATTCACCTATTTATCATTTAGTGCCATAGTTTCCAACAGGAACTTTCAAATCTTTTACATTTTATCTACCACTCTAAAAATAACCACGCATAGTAAATGCATGCAAAGTAAACCGTCATTGAAATTACTAAAAAAAAGGTAAATTAGTGGAATTATTATCATTTTATTGTCAAATCAGTTTCCCACTAATTTGCACATTTCCTAACTTATAAACAATCTGAGAGGTCCACTAAGTAATCTCACTATTGTCAATTAAATTCTTTCTCGCTACAATTTTTTTTGAACTTATTGCTAACTTAATTAAGTTCAAAACTTTCCTAATCAAGAACATCTCTCAACCTATTTTTTTCCCTATTTCTTGTGTTTGCAGGTAATAAAGGGCGAATTCTATTGACATGGTAATCATGCATGAGATTATTTTTTTTTTCTTACCCCTGCACACTATTTTATCAAAACGTAGAAAAAAAATTCTCATATTGTTTATGAATTTTGTTTTTAAGTAATAAACTCATATTTATCCATTTCATTTGGTGAATATTGTAGGCACGTTTGAAACTCAAAAAAAGAGAAATCTTTAGTAATTTTTGTTTTTCTTTTTTCTTTCTTTCTTTCTTTCTTTTTTTTTTATTTGTTTTTTTGGACATTTGGCAACACCTCAAAAGTTATTAAATGTTTCTTCAAATTTTTTATCAAACAACCAAAAATTCCTAAAAAATTTTTTAAATTTTAACCAAACAATCAAAAGTTATTAACAGGTTCTTAAAAGTTGTTAAAATTTTTAAATTATTACCAAACATATAAAAAAAAATTACATCTAACAATTTTTATAAAAAAAAAAATTATCAAAAATTCTTAAAATTTTCGTGTCCAACTTGGGCCTATATATTTTTTTTTGGTAAGTAAAAAAAAAAAAAAAGGGCCACCTTTTTTTGTGTTTAGGAAAAAAAAAAAGTGACTTTTTTTAGCTAACTTTTTTATTTTTTGTTAATATAACATTTTTGTCCTTAAAAATTTTTAAAAAAATTAAAATGTAAAAAAATAAATTTAATCATATTATAAATAAATAAATAAATAAATTAATAAGTAAATAAATCAATTAACCTAACTTGCCAAGCGTTACCTTAATTTGAATGCCGCGGCATTATCATAGAAAATAGAGCTTACAGTACTCTTTCTGGTCTTAATTTTGTTTTTCACTGCAAGAACAGTATACATGAAAATTCAGTTGATTCCACTTAGCAGAACCAATGATGCTTCCGCTCGACTTTTGCTTCGAACTCAAGCACAGCATAATTACAAATATGTAATTTTTATTTATTTATTTATTATTATTATTTTATCACTCCCCCCAAATCAAAATGGTCAATTCATGTCATAACTTGTAACTAATTCCGTATTACAACCACAGTGCACAAACCTATCCTTGTGTATCCACTCATCAGAAAAACAAACAAAAATTCAAAGAGCCTTCATTCCCAATCCCACCAAAGCAACCATACAAAGTAATTGCCTTCCCTTCAAAGTTAAGCACAAACCCATCACTCATTTTCCAGTACTCTCTCTCTCTCTCTCTCTACTCATTGCATAACCTTATTTTCTTCATTATCCTCGAGAAAACATCATCAACTTAGACACAAAACAAACATATAGGTTGACAGAACCTCTCCCCCTTTCTCTCAACCTGGCTTCTTTTGTTCCATTCTCACTCTTTTGCCCCACCACCACCACCACCACCACCATGCCCTTCCTTCTCCTCCTCTTTCTCTTCCCATCTTTCCATCTGTGTCCGGTTTCCGGCCACTGCACCACCGGCACCGCCACCAAAACCTTCCAAAAATGCATGACACTACCATCCCAACAAGCCTCCATAGCATGGACCTTCCACCCACACAATGCCACCCTAGAGTTAGTCTTTTTTGGGACCTTTATTTCACCCTCCGGCTGGGTTGGATGGGGCATAAACCCTCGCTCCGCCGAGATGACCGGAACACGTGCCCTAATCGCCTTCCCGGACCCCAACTCCGGCCAACTGGTCCTCCTGCCGTACATCCTAGACCCCACCGTAAAGCTCCAAAGAAGTCCTCTCCTCTCCCGCCCTCTGGACATCCACCTCCTCTCTTCCTCCGCCACCCTGTACGGTGGGCGGCTGGCCACCGTCCACGACGGAGCCTCCGTCGAAATCTACGCGACCCTAAAACTAGTACCGAACAAGACAAAAATCCACCATGTCTGGAACCGGGGAGTCTATGTCCAAGGGTACTCCCCGACAATTCATCCAACCACCATCAACGACCTTTCCTCCATCACCACCGTTGATCTGCTCTCCGGCAATCAAGCGGCGGGGCACAGCAACATCCAGACACTTAAACTAGTGCACGGGATTATAAATGGGATCTCGTGGGGAATTTTACTACCCGTTGGAGCTGTCACGGCAAGGTACTGTTGCTGTTTTAATTTCCTGTGAATTATACAAAACAAATTTAATTTGTGTCTTTAACTCAGTTATTAAAAATTTTCCAAAAACCCAGATTTCCACAGTTGGAGTAATTATAAACATCAAAAAGTCCAACTTTTTGATTGGTAGTTTTTTTTTTTTTTTTTTTTTTTTTTTCTCTTTTACAGAAATTTATTTTTTTTAAATATTTTGACAGTTTCTAGATATTTCACTAATATGTTTAGAAAAATGAAGTAGAGCCAAGACATAAAACAAATCCAGAATTTGTAATTAATAGGAACAAAAATATATTTTTAAGGTAATAGAAATAAAAATAAAAATATAGTATGGGCCAGCCTTAATTATAATGGGAAAATATATAATTTGTAAGAAAAAATAATATAATTAATAAAAAATTAACACGATTTTTAAATTAATAATGACAATTATTCCCATTAAATCCTTAACGATCCCGCCCATGGGTAGAGTTTACCAAGTGTTTCTATTGCCCCAACCATTTTTTTATCAGTTACGAGGGGAAGCGCTTGAAGGTGTTTGGAATTATATAAAATTATAAAAGTTAATGTCTCGTATTTTGTGTAGTAAGTAAAAAATTTAAATTTTATGGTCTTGTACGTCATATTTATAGAGATTTGTAGAGTTTTATATTTTTTTATTAGATTCCAGACGTGACAACTATCTTTTAAAGCAATATTTTTAGTTTATTGACTTAATTTCAAATAATTTTTCATCTTATAATGTAATTTTTTAATCAAAATTTGACTTTATTTTACTAATTTTTAAAAATGCTATTGACATTAAAAAAAAAAAATTGCAAAAAATGCTCAAAAACGAATGAATTAAGTTCACTATTTCAAACTTCTATTCGAAAGATTGTGAATATCATACTTGAAAACTATCATAAAAACCCAAACTTTGCCAGAAAAAGATCACAGAAGACAGGAAAATACTTTGATTCTACTTAACTAATTAAGCTCTAATACGTTTTACCAATTTAATTATATCTGATTTTATCTTTTTTTTTTCTCTAATCTCCCAAATGCAACAGGTATCTTAGACACATTCAAGCTCTAGGACCCGCATGGTTCTATGCCCACGCAGCGGTCCAGCTCTCTGCCTTCTCTCTAGGAACTGCGGGTTTCGCCATCGGAGTCCGGCTCGGAGAATTGTCGCCGGGGAGGGTCTACAGTCTTCACCGGAAGCTTGGGTTCGCCGCTTTCTGCCTGGGAAGCCTCCAGACGCTGGCTCTCCTCTTCAGACCCAAGACCACCACCAAGTACAGGAAGTACTGGAAGTCCTACCACCACTTTGTTGGCTACGCTTGCGTGGTTTTGGGGGTCGTCAATGTTTTTCAAGGGTTTGAAGTGATGGAGGAGAGCAGGTCTTATGCCAAATTAGGCTACTGTTTGAGTCTCTCCACTTTGGTTGGGGTCTGTGTGGCCCTGGAAGTGAATGCTTGGGTGATTTTCTGCAGGAAAGCTAAGGAGGAGAAGTTGAGGAGAGAAGGGCTAATTGGGGGATCCGAAAAGGGGAGTGGGTCAAGCCATGTTGTTGAATAATTTGCTAAAATATAAATATAAAAACAAAAAAGGTATATAAACCCGAGAGAGAATACCAGAATGATGTGAATACAATAAAATTTTAAGTGAACTAAAATAGTTATGTGGTGTATGTTTCATGTAATCTCAGTCGGCAGACCAACTTTTGAGTTAGTTTTATTAGTTTTGGTCTTCGTTAAAAAAAAATGGTACACCCCGAGTCTTCATATCATTTTTGGATTTTTTTTTTTTTTCAATTCATGGTTGTGATATGTATGAAAAATCTTGAGCATTATTGCTTAGGGGCCTTTCGGAACTTCAATTTTAGTAATTTTTTATTTTTTTTTTTTTGGCTAAAAATTGGTAATTGAAATTTTTGGTGTATTTGATAAAATAAGCAGTAAAATTTAGTAACTTTTACAAATTTTTGACAATTTCTGGATATTTAGGAGGTGTTTGGAGTGATAAAAAGTAATAAAATTTGATAAAAGTTATGAGTTTGCGATTCGTGCAATAAGATAAAAAATGAATGACTTTTAAAGATTTGTAGTATTTTTTAATAATTTTCAGCAATTTTCTGCAAACCAAACACATCTTTAGTAAAATTTTAACAACTTTTGATAATTTTTTGTATGTTTGATAAAAATTTTGATAACTTTTGAATTCAGCAATACTACCACTGAGTAGAAAAGAGACAAAATACATCTAAATCTCAAAGGTTAATAGATTTATACTAAAAATTACTCCTCCAAAACGGGACCTTTCACGTAGAGATGGGAAATGGGTGAGCTTAAATGTACTATGGGCTGAAAGTACCCAACCCATTTAAATCAATTTAACTGATGAACAATCTACATATTGTTGGGCATAACCAATGCCCAAACTCTGTTAGCTGATGATCAATTTGTATTTGGGAATGTTTTCCTTTTTCCGTCCGACCGCATGATCAAAAGTTTTGCTTGCTAGCAGTGTAATAATGTGCCCTTTTTCAATTTATTGTTGTGATATGCATAAAAAATCTCAAGCATCATTGCTTACTTTTTAAGTAAAGGTAGTAAATGAGCGAAGTGAGCTTAGGGTAAGTCAAAATGTATTAGGGGGTGAAAGTATTCAACCCATTTAAATAAATCCAGCCAATAATCAATTTATATTTGGACGGATGATAATCGACATCCAAACACAACTTGAAACGAGAATTTTATAAACACGATCACTAAAAACACATTCATTAAAATTTAGTTTACTAAAAATTTATAATCATATTTGGTGACAATCTCTAACCATTAATGACTGCTCAAAATAGTCACTAAATGGTTATCATGAAAATTTACATATGGGATAACAACCACCAAAAGTAATCATTAGTTAAAAATAAAAAACAGTCATTAAAAGTGGAGTCCAAACTTCACAAGTAGTTACTAAAAATTAAGTGTTGAACCTATAATGACCGTTATGACAATTGCTAAAAAATAATTTTTTTTCCCATTACATGTATAAATCTCTTTTTACTTGCTCTTGTACATAACTTATGTTGATTTTATCAATCACATTCACAAACCCACATTAATAAGACAGATATAATTAGACAGTCATTTATTACACTTGAAAAGTGTAATCGCAAGGCCTTTGTTTTAGTTTAAATTCATGTATTTTCTTGTTAAATTTATGTTTTTTATTAATTTCTAAGCTAATTATGTTTATTTTTCTTAATTGTAGTAAAAAATGTTCGATAAATACAATTGGGAGCATTAAAAACGATGAAAATGACGAAGAATAGCATAAGGTGCAAGTGTAGGAAGAGGGGTATCCAGACACCTTCAGGACACCCGAGTGTAGAGAGGAATTTGGACCACACTGCAGTCCGGACCCCCTCATAGGGTGTCCGAACACCTGGACACGCGAGACTCACTTAATGTTTCGTTTTTAGGGCTTTCTTGGAGGGGTTATAAAAACCCATGAAGCAGCCGTTCCAAAGAACTTCTTCTCTTCTTTCCCTCTGACTTTTCAAGAGATTTTTAGGGTTTTTAGATTCTTTATTTCTTTATTCTTTTGTAAGATGATTTCAAGACTTATTGTTGCCATTTGTCGAATTGCTTCGGTGTCGTTCGTCGTTCACCATTCTTTTGATGCATTGAAGTACGGTATTTAAAGTTTTGATTTTAATAATAGTTTCTTTCGATTTAATCTTCATCTAAATCTCTTGCTTCTTGAATATTCATTGATTTATTTGAATGAATGTTGATTTAATATTAGAGTAGGTTTATTTTCTGCAAGTATAAGTTTTTGTCCAGATTTCTTCTTCTAAAACCATCTATTTTTAGATTGATTTGTTGTGTGATTGAATGGATTCTTTAACTATGATAGCGTAGGTTTCTTTTCCTTAATTTAACTTCATAGGGAGGGTGAAATGGTTTATTTATGTTTGTGCTAGGTTTTCGTAGATGAATACGCAAATGCGTAAACATCTACGAAAACTCTTCAAATCTGGTTTTGCTATTTCAAGAACTTTCGAAAACAAAAACTTTTGATTATATTCCGGTAATCACTGATAAAGGTTTTTGAAACTTTAATTTTCTTGAAAAATCTTGAAACTAAAAACTAGGGTTTGAAATCACAAGTGTTCTTTTAAAGAAAAATCTTTCTGATTTCATAATCCATAAGACGTGAGTATAAAGTCGTGTATTGTGGGTTTTTAAGGAACTGTAACGAAGACATCTTCCAATTGATTTTTTCATTCGACGTGAAATTTTAATTGGTAACCGAGGCACAACGTAAATTGATTTCATTCCACCTGAACTTGAATGTTAAATCAAGGGTTTTATTTCGTTGAATTTAATTCATTAAATTAATTGCTTGTTTCTTGCAATCTTGATTAGTTTAAAGAAATTTCTTTAATTCTTGAATTCACACTTAAGCTTTTTAAAATAAAAAAAAATATTTTTATTTAAGAATTTCTTTTCTTTGCAACTTTCTTTATTTAATTCTTGTTTAAGTTTAGTTAAGTTTTAAACTTTCCAACTTTCAAATTTAGGTAGAGAACTTTTAAAATTTCTAAGTATTTGAGTTTTGAATATTCTCGATAACTTAGAAAATAAAACTTAGGTTTCTTGTGGATTCGACCTCAGACTTACCGAGTTAAAACTACACCGCACACCCTTGCACTTGGGGATTAGTTTAGAAGCACATTCTAATAACGGTCAGTCATCTAATCAAAATGAATGTTTAATATTATATAAATAAAAAATCTTAAATATTATAATAAAAAAATAGTACGAAACATTTATTTGTTCAAAATATTCAACCTACAATGAAAAATCATAACTGAAAATATATTCTCTTTCAAAAGTGGAGATAATGCAGATTGAACTTGAAAATTTAACATATAATTTAAACTCTATTAGGATGCAAATAATGAAAAATAAAATAGAACATAACAATAAACAAACAAATTTACATAATTCAACCCTCTAATCTATGCCCATAAATAGTAAGTAGATTTATATCTCACTGTAATAAACAGGGTAATTCAATCACTAGACTATTTAAGCAATCGCCTAAGGCTTTTGCCAAATAAGGAGGCCCTGTTCTAAAAATATATAAAAAATATATATTTAATTATTTTAAATTTATTATATCCTTCTCATTTTATTCTCAAATAGTTTTGAAATTAATTTTAATTTATGAAAATAATATCTTGCAACCCATCCAATGAAAAGACTCCAAATTTAAAAATATATATAAATATATATATTTATTTTAATTTTATTTTTTTTAACGTCAATACTCATCTTAATTTAAAATATTTTTAAAACTTATATCAATTTATAGAAACAATACTTTGTAAGAATATCACTAATACAAGACTGATTTGGGTTTAAACTACATGTATAAGAACTTTTCAGGTTTAAATTTTTTTTCGCTGACTCTCGAGTAATTTAATATGGCCCTGATAATAAATAATTAAATACAATATAGGCTCTCCAAATAAGTAAATATCCAAACAAATCAGTCTGGTTCGACAAACCAAAGCAACTCTTTTTCTGCTTGGCCCTCTGTATTTTGCCACAATAGCCCCGTATATCGTACCCCTATATGTACACATGATCAAGTGAAAGAGGGGAATAAATGAGAGAGAAAACGAACAGACCAATAACAGCTGCAAGAATGAAATGCTAGTCTAATGCAACTTTTATGTTTGATTTTGTAACATTGAAAAATAAATTTAGATCAAATTAATGAATGGTATTTATTAATGGCTGGAATATATTCGCACTTCTTCATTAATTTTTCATACTCCACATTACTGTTTTTTTATTTAATAAATTAAAATTATTGTAGAATGTGAAAAACTAATAAAAATATCATTTCTCATTTATTGATATACTAATAGTGCTACAAGTGTTTTGGAAGTGTTTGTACTCTTTAATTTTTATTATCAATGAAAAATAAATAAATAAGGTATATAGCTTAGCAGAAGAGCCTAGATTATACCCCAAACTAATACACAAATTCAATTTTTTTCTTTTGTCGGGGGCCATCTTACAAAATAAAATGTAATTAGGGACAGTCATCTCGGCCAACCTATTCATACTATACTAGATCTTCGCCTCAAACAGGTAGGGGATTTGAGAATTTTTTGGGGATCAAGTAAGGTATGAGAATTTTTTTTAAAAAATTTAGAGAACAGGTAGAATATAAGCATGAGTCTGTCCTCGCCCTATACCCTACCCTACCCTACCCTACCCTACACTACCCTACCTGTTCCCCAACTCTACCCAAATCCCCGTATATATATATATTAATTTTTTAGTGTGTTTGTTACAGCAGATTTCTCAGTAAGATAGAAAATTGAGATTTTGAACTTTTTTATTCATAAGTCATATTTCAAAATTTTTGTATTTTTATATTTTCTTTCAATTCCGATACCCAATTCTTCGTGGGGATTCCCATTCCCCATTTGAGTCGGGGATGAAGGGTAAAAATAAATTCACAGTGATGATTGGGTAGGGTATGGGATTTGATTTTAATTTGAAGATCGGGTACGGAGATAGACATACTTGTCTCATACCCATCCTTAAATGTAATTTTTTGATATATTTTATGAAAACTTAAATTTGTTGATATGTCTCCGCTCTAGATATGTTATATATTTTTTAAAAATTTAAATTTGTTGATATGTCTCCATTAGCAATGTTGAATGTTAATTTTTTAAAGAGTATGGTATAGGAATAAATAATTGTTTTGAGTGAAAAATTAGAAATTACATCAATAATATTTACTCTATTAACTTTTTAATGGAATACCAAATGCACCCCACAAGGTTATTACCTACGATTAATTAAACTTGATTTGTTTGTTTGTTACTTTACTTAAAACAATTGTTTGGCAACACTGCCCTTTGTTTGATTTGCTCTAAAATCTATTAAAAAGCTATGATGTCAAGAATGGGATTCGAACCCATGCCCTTTCGGACCAGTACCTGAAACTGGCGCCTTAGACCAACTCGGCCATCTTGACGATGCTGCCTTGAAGATTTCACAAAGACTTATTTAACTGAATTACCAAAAAAAAAAAAAGATTTATTTAACTGACATTAAAAATTCAATATCCCACAAAGAAAAACAATTGAAGATGGAAAGAAAAAGAAATAAATGAAATAAAGAAGGAAAGAGTAACAAGAAAGAAAGATTATGTTTTCTGAAATATATATATATATATATATAATAAGATGAGAAGGACTTAAGACTTTTTAAGATTTTTTTTTTCTATTCTTGTAATATTTACTTAATTCTTGGATATTTATAATGAAAGTTCAGTTACATTACATTCATGAACGTAGACATATTGTCAAATCATATAAATCTTGAAAATTATCTTTTCCTAAGATAATTTGAATTCTACAAATATATTCCAAGCAAAGAAGATCATCTTTTTTAGT
Source organism: Vitellaria paradoxa (assembly GCA_019916065.1). Classification (NCBI taxonomy): domain Eukaryota; kingdom Viridiplantae; phylum Streptophyta; class Magnoliopsida; order Ericales; family Sapotaceae; genus Vitellaria; species Vitellaria paradoxa. The sequence continues at coordinate 20,023,110 of CM034234.1, read as the reverse complement.
AGGAGGCGCAAAGCTAGAACTATAGATTTGTTTTTAGTTTTATTTTCTCTTTATGAATGTGTTTATCATTTTATTTATAAAATTTAAATAAATAGATATAAATAGTAAATTTAAATAATAATTATAAATTTGGATTGTGAAAAATTAAAAATAATTAATTAGATTGATGGTTTTAGAAGTTGTTGGCCCAAGGTTTATAAAGTTAGTTTTATAATTGATTTTGATGATAACAAACATTAAATTAAATTTTCACAATAAATTTTCAAATAGACATTGTAAGAAATGTTACAAGTCATTTGATAGATTCAAGATAATAGAGTTGGAAGAGATTGATTTTATTTTTTAGATAATTTCACATAATTTGGATGATGGAATAAATGAATTTCAAAGTTTGGAGTAATAGAAATCAAAGTAAGACGAATATTTGAACTAGAGGTTAACTCAGATAAACAGAGAAATCAGACACGTGTTAGTATATAGATAATATCTTAAGATCCAACGGTTCCATTTTCATAAAATTTTAACATAGTAAACTAGACTTCCATATCTACAACTTTACCGAAGGGAGATTTTTTTGAATCTGACGTTAAGGTATCAAAACATGAGTTGGAACATTAGGCATTACAGAAAAGTTTTTAATTCTGGATTCTGGAGCTAGTCTTAGTTTTTGAGACATAACTCATACTCTACAGCTTTAAAAATTCTGATTTTTGGTGTGTGAAAAGAAGACTCAAAAAGCTACAACTTTTGTAGTTTAAGTTTCTTCTAATTCTAAAAGTATCCTAGTGAAACGGAAGCTTAAACGGGAAACACAGATTCAGAATGTCAGAAAAAGCTATCAGAAGCTGGTCTCGGTTCAGAAGCCTTATCTGACTATCTAACCGTTGGATGGAGCTCAAAATTTGACATGTGATAGCTGACTTATATATCTACAAAGTCTTCACTCTGAGGCAATGTCAGATTTGAACGTTCTGAGGGTGAAAAACGGTCACAAATATATCTTAGAAAATCTGAATCTGAAAGACAGCATTGGAAGCAAGGAAATTCAATTTCTTTCAAGGGCAAAAGTGTCTTTTCACTTAGTAACGGCCATTTGCAGATTTTCATCTATAAATAGAGCCTCAAACTCAAATTCAACAAGAGGAACAAGGCAAGAAAGAAGTGCTTACAAAGAGATACAAGAAATTCTATAACTTTGCAAACATAGAGTGATTTCTTCTCACATTTGTGCTTCATCTTTCATATTCAACTTGTGAGAGTTTCTTTTTGATTTGATTGAGTTTTAAACTCATCATTATTGTTGTAAGAAAGGGAAATTTAAGGCCCTTTTAATTTGTGAGAGTTCGGTGAGCTCTTGTTGGTTTTGGTTCAAGTGTTAGGACCAAAACAAGAGACTTTCTTTGAGAGAGACTTGTGTGAGTGATTTGGGGATAAAATCACTTGGAAAAGGTTTCTAGCACCTTGGGAAGCTAGTGTGTAATAAGCTCTTCAAAGAATAGTGGAGAAATCTCAAGGAAGGCCTTGGGGGAGTGGACGTAGGCAACATTGAAGCCGAACCACTATAAATCGATTGTGTTTGCTTCTCTTCCCTTCTCTTTATATTTATTGCAAATACTAGCACTCACTCTTCATTCACAAATATTGAATAATTTTTTTTGGTACATTTCATATTCATCTTGACATATTTGTTTTAGGGTTGAAATTTTTATTTGTAAAATTTTTAAGCAACCCTATTCACCCCCCTCTAGTGTTGCTATTTGGGACAACAGAAGTAATTATAAATAAATAATAATTCTCACCGAAGTTGAGTTTCATAAAATTAATCTCTCTCATTTTTCGTATATATTAATATATATAAATAAATATCATCCTAATGTGTTTAGTGACAAAGGTTATTATTAATATTATATAATATTTTAAATAATAAAATCGACCATGTCTGTAAATTTAATTAATTTTCCATGCATCGCATAGGTTACTTTTATTAAATAATAAAATTACAAAAATATCAATAATACATAATAATGATACCCAAAAAAAAAAAAAAAAGGAGAAGAAGAAAAAGAAAACAAAAAAGAAAAAAAAGGGGGGATGCTTTAGCATATGTGTAATTTAGATTAGATAATCTCCTCTCTCTTTCATTTTTCCTTGATGTATAAATCTTATTGTCCGTTATTTAATCTAAATTACAAATAACGGACAAATGGTGTTTTTAATCACATTTTCTTATGTTGTTAATAAAATGATCAAATTAACACTCGATCATATATATAGGGAGTTAATTGATATAATTAAAAGTATAATTATCAAAATGAGATTTAATGTAAAATATAAGAATGAAAAATATAACTTACTTTTTATTATATTAAAATTAAAGTAGTGCCTACGTAATAAGTGGAAAGTATTAGTTGTCCGTTTTCGTGTTGGGCAGTAAAGGAAAGAAAGGGAAGTCACTTATTCTTAAAATCAACATTCCTAAGACCAACAAGTCAAGCCCGAAAGGAATCGAACATAATAATTTTTTATCATTCAACTTGATCAAGAATCAGAAAGTTGAAATGGATTCAAATAAAGGATATGTTTGGCGCACTAAAAAATATTAAAAAAATTTTAAAAATTTTTAAAAAACTCGAAAAATTATTTATTTTTTATTTCACTACACAAATTACAAACTCATAAATTATTTCAACTTATCTTATTTTATCTTACTTTTTGTCACTCCAAACACCCCAAAATTTGATAATTATTGGCTTAATTGGTTATTCCTCACCTTAGGACCAAATTAGTTATCAAGCAATAAAAATTGAAACAAATGTATCTTAAGCTATTTCTATGATAAGATCAAATTTATAAACTAGTCTAGATTTTCAAGAACCAAACTTGCATCTTTAATGACTGACTATAAATGCCTGCCAATATCTCGTGATAGAGAGCAAAATTAGCCTCGAACTCATGTTATCATCGATAACCTAACCAAAAAGATAAATGTGCAAAAAATCTATATCAATAACTTGATTGAGAACAAATTTTATGGACATGAAATACTGGGTTTTGGTATTGTACTATAAAATAAAACATCGATAAAAAAAAAAAAAAACGTTAGTTTAGTCATATTTGATTGTTTCAAATGTAAGATTAGATGTAAATTAAAGTGACCGTACTCATAGATAAATTGTATCACATTAACCAATAAATTTAATCATATATCTTAATAGATTCATTTATTAACAAAATCTAGCTTGCAGATTCAAATAATAATTTTTTACGAGAGTTACGTATTATTTTATTCAAAAATCACCAACTCTTTTATTCAACCGTGCATATTATATCCCATAATATCAATTTAAATAATTAAAATCTATTGTAAAACAATCCCCAAAATTACCCCTTCAAGGCCATAAACACTCTCCCCGGTTGAGACTCTCCACCGGGGACGTGGTACCTAGTCACCTCATTTATTCATATAAACATTCATACGGTGCCGTGGCGCTTTCACAGTCTGCGCCTTGTCCATTGCTAGCCAGCTTATAAAATTATACCTGCCTTAAGGGTCAATGGGCCTTTGGGGTAAAAATATATATTCTTTTAGTATTAAATATAGATAGATTGAATAGACATTGAACAGAATAATTAGATGTAGACTCCCGAATGGAACATTCATTCACTTTAATAATTGAAATGGTGACTAGATGTCTCGAAAAAGGTTTGCGCAGCGGAAAAGGACTTCATGGAACTCCAGGATTGACGTCTACGCGAAAGCTCAAAATCACAGACCAGCAGACCCCAGATTTTCCACTCTCCCTCTCCCCTTCAAAATATGTGTGCAGTTCTTCTACCTTTTATATGTTAATAGTCTCTGGCTCTCCCTTGTCATTGAATTGGATTCTGACTAGTGTTCTTCTAGTAAAGCGAAGTAGTTAGCTTTCTACAATTCTTTGCTTGATGGGTTTTGAGAGGTTTAGATTTTGATATCTGGGTTTTGCCAAAAAAAAAGTTTGTTTTTAATGTTTTAGGTTTCTGGGGATCTGAAAACTCATCTCTGTTTTAGCCAGTATTGGGTTTGGTTGTTTCGTGTTCATCATCGAGCTTTCGGGGCTCAAGATACAAACTCCAGAGTCTAGAATTTCAAGTTTGAGATTATGGGATTCCACTTATAGGTGTATGTAACTGTGTTTTTTCGGTTTTTAATGTCTAAGTTGCAAGGTTTTTGGGCTTCTGTATTTACCCTTTTGGCTTGAGGTTTATAACTTCATCCTCTGCAAGTACCACTTGCTTTCTAGGGTTTTGGTTTGCTTGCACTGGTTTGCCCCTTTTCTTTGTGAACCCAAAAGAGTGTATATAATTATGGAATCTCATCAATTAGAATTACTGCCAAACTCCTTTCTTGCCTCTGGATCTGTGAAGTCAAACCCAGATTTCCTATATCAGAATTCTGATAATTTATCAGTGGAATCTGGGGTTCATAGGAAGGGAACTGTGGTGGGAAAACAAGATCTTTCTATTGGGGTTCTTGAGGTTTATATACACCAAGCAAGGGATATCAGCAATGTATGTATATACCACAAGCAAGATGTCTATGCCAAGATTTGCCTGACCAATGACCCTGAAACAACTGCTTCGACCCGGATTATTTATGGTGGGGGAATGAATCCAATCTTTAATGAGAGTCTTCCGCTCAATGTCCAGACGATCAATTCATCTCTGAAATGTGAGATATGGATGCTAAGTAGGATTAGGAATTATCTCAAGGATCAGTTGTTGGGTTTTGTGTTGGTGCCTCTCTGTGATGTCGTCATGGGGAATGGCAGACTAGCACAAGAATTTTCGCTCTCCTCTTGTGGTCTAATCCATTCTCCAGCTGGTTTTGTCCAATTGACTCTCACCTACACTGGGGCTTCTCCTGAAGTCTCTGAAATCCCTACCCAACCATCCCCTGTGACTGTGAACAGTGCCGAGAAGTATTCAGATGTCCCCATTTCTGACCCCCGTGTACTTGAGAAGATTGAGTTCCCAGATCCAAAAATTGTGAATGAAAATGAGATAATGGTTTCAGAGTATTTTAGGATCCAGTGTAGCATTTTGGACTCCCAAAGTGTGGAGAGCTCGGGCACCACTAGCAATGGTAAACACCTTAGCTCAGAAGATAACAGCGATCAAATTGTAGAAGGTACTTCACTGAATGGTCTTGATGGTGTCGAGGCTTCAAAAATTCAAACTCCACAAAGCAGTGTTTCAACAGAGAACTCCCAATCAGATTCCAGTACTCCAGGAGTTCTGGGACCTTTAAATCATGATGATGATTCATCTAAGAAGGAGAAAATAGAAGATACCGGTGAGGTTGAGGGTGGTTACTCTGAATTTCCTGCTAGCAAACTTGCACAGCCTGCCTTCAGCTTAAACATTGAGCCGAAACCAATGGTAGTGCAGCAGGAGATTGTGGATATGTACATGAAAAGCATGCAGCAATTCACTGAGTCACTGGCAAAGATGAAGCTCCCTTTAGACATTGAAAATGAACCTGTTGATTCAGATGATAGAGGCTCAAGTGAGAAAGTGCCGGCGTCAAAGAGCACTGCCCAAAGCCAGAGAGTGTTCTATGGGAGTAGAGCATTCTTCTGAACTGTTCAGTTATTCCTGCAAACAAAGAGGTTGGATGCATTGTATTACCTGAGCAAAGGGTCTGATTCTGTACTTTTGAGTAATTGTTGACGTAGCTCGGCTACGAAGGAACAAGAAACTAAAGAAAAACGAAGAAGAAAGGCTGAAAGAAAAATTATTAGGGTTTCAATATCATCAAGTCTGTCTAAAAGAATAACGTAAGGTGCTATTTATAAGCACCAATAAAAACCCTAACTCTAATAGGTAAATCCAAAACAAATACAATTAAATAAATAAACTAATTAATGTTCCAAAAAATATGAATAAATAAAGAAACTAATAATAATAAAAGTCATTATTGGACTTGGGCCTCCTATCTCGTCTAGGCCTACTCCATGCTCCATCATTCTCCCCGGGTTGAAAAGAACTCTGCTCCGAAGAGTGGGAGGAAAGATAATAATCCAACAATGAAGGATCCAACTGATGAAGATCATCCTCCAGTATCCAAGTAGCATCAGAATCAGGGCGACCATGCCATTTGACAAGGAAGCGACGAAAACCACCATCTCGAGAAGTCACGAACTCATCATCAAGGATAGTGTCTACCATCTCCTTAGAATACTGTAACGAAGGCACAAATGGTGCACCTTTTCTAGCTCCACCTGCAGACACACTAGAAGGCAAAGTAGGAGGCTCAAAAGTGCCTCGGTAAGGTAGTAAATCCTCTACATTGAAAACAGGACTAATATCCATTTCATTAGGCAAATCAAGAAGATATGCATTAGATCCCAGTCTACGAATGATAGAATAAGGGCCCATGGCTCTTGCATAAAGTTTTTTTGAAAATGTTTTTGGAATTCTTTCAGGACGAATGCGAACCATGACATATTCACCAACATTAAATTCCCTAGATTTACGATGCACATCAGCAGCTAGTTTATACTCTTCATTACTTAGAGAAATCTTTCGTTTAATCTCAGCATGTAAGTCATGGATATGTTTGGCAAAGTTTTCTGCAGGTTCAGACACACGCATATGAGGTGGCAAAGGAACAAGATCAATGGGTGTGCGGGGTGAGTAGCCATTAACAATTTGAAAAGGACTTTTACCAGTTGAACGATTAACAGAATTGTTATAAGCAAACTCAGCTGTAGGCAAAATTAAATCCCAAACACCTTGTTTTACCCCAACCAAACACCTAAGCATATCACCCAAACTACGATTAACAACTTCAGTTTGACCATCAGTTTGAGGATGAAAAGCAGATGAAAATTTCAAAGTGGTTCCAAACAATTTCCAAAGAGTTTTCCAAAAATAGCTAACAAATTTCACATCCCTATCAGATACAATAGTGGAAGGCAAGCCATGTAATTTAACAACTTCTCTAAAGAATAATTTAGCAATATGTGAAGAATCATTAGTTTTGTTACATGGAATAAAATGTGCCATCTTAGAAAACCTATCAACTACAACCAAAATAGAATCATGTCCTCTAGCAGTTTTAGGCAATCCAAGAACAAAATCCATGCTAACATCCTTCCAAGGTTCATGAGGAACAGGCAAAGGAGTATATAAACCAGTGTTTTGTTTCTTAGCCTTAGCTAACTGACATGTTCTACATTGTGCAACTATCCTAGCAACATCCCTTTTCAGAGAAGGCCAATAGAATCTATCCTCAACCAATGCCATAGTTTTATCTCTCCCAAAATGTCCAGCTAAACCACCTGCATGCATCTCCCAAACTAACAAATCCCTAAGTGATGTTCGAGGTATACACAATTTAGTCACTTTAAACAAATAACCATTTTCAACAAGAAAGTCAACATACTCATGACGGTTACCTTTACTAACCTCACCATAAATAATACCAAAGTCAGGACATGCAGAATACTCATCCTTCAATCTATCAAACCCAATGACATGAGCACTCATACGATGAAGTGTAACAGTTAATCTACTAAGTGCATCAGCAGCTTTATTTTCAATACCAGCACGATGATTAATCACAAAAGAATATTCATTCAAAAATTCAACCCACTTAGCATGTCGAGCATTCAATTTCTTTTGTGAGTTTAAATATCTTAAAGCTTGGTGGTCAGAAAACAACACAAATTCATTAGGCAATAAATAAAATCTCCAAAAGCGAAGACTTTGTACTATAGCATAAAACTCTTTATCATATGTAGAATATCGTCTTTTAGCATCATTGAGTTTTTCACTAAAGAAAGCTATAGGATGACCTTCTTGACTTAAGACACCACCAATACCTACACCTGATGCATCACAAGCAACCTCAAAAACTTTGGTAAAATCAGGATGTCTCAAAACAGGTGCCTCAGTCATTTTTATCTTGATTTCTCTGAAGGCCTGGCTAGCAGCATTAGACCATTGAAACTCTTCATTTTTTAAACATTCTGTGATAGGAGCCATAATGGTGCTAAATCCTCTTATAAATCTCCGATAGAAAGAAGCTAAACCATGAAAACTACGAGCCTCAGTGACAGATTTTGGTTCAGGCCACTCCCTAATAACTTTAACCTTTTCGGGGTTAGCTGAAATGCCATATGCAGACACGATAAAGCCTAAGAAAAGTACTTGGGGTTGCATGAAAGAACACTTCTTAAGGTTAACATAAAGTTTAGCCTCTCGAAGAGTGAGAAAAACCTGTCGAAGATGTTCTAAATGCGCTTCTTTGGATTTGCTATAGATCAGTATATCATCAAAGTAGACCACCAAAAATTTACCAATGAAAGGCTGTAGGACATGGGTCATAACTCTCATGAAAGTACTAGGAGCATTAGACAAACCGAAAGGCATAACTAACCACTCAAATAAACCATCTTGTGTTTTAAATGCAGTTTTCCACTCATCTCCTGGCCTAACACGAATTTGATGATAACCACTACGCAAATCTATCTTAGAGAACCAGCTAGAACCAGCTAATAAATCCAACATATCTTCAAGGCGAGGAATAGGAAATCTATACTTGATTGTGATCTTATTGATGGCTCTACTATCCACACACATTCTCCAAGATCCATCTTTCTTAGGTGTCAACAAAGCTGGCACCGCACAAGGACTAAGGCTATGCCTAACAAATCCTCTCTCTAAAAGTCCTTCTACTTGCCTATTCAACTCCTCTCGCTCTTTAGGGTTCATTCTATAATGTGGAAGGTTAGGCAGTTGAGAACCTGGAACTAGGTCTATAGCATGTTGGATATCTCTCAAAGGTGGTAATTCACTAGGTAATTCATTGGGCACCACATCAATAAAATCATCTAGTAATTTCTTCACTTCCAAAGGAACATCAGTAATCGAAAAGTCAGATGAAACTTCCTTTGCTACTAAAGCTAAGCACATACCAGTCTCCATTCCCTCTCTCTCAAACTTCTTACATTTTAAAATATGCAAATTTTGTTCAGGAAGTTTAGGGATGTCATGTTTACCATTGTAACTTTTTGGCTTAGCAGGTCTCAAAATAATGTTCTTACCCTTATACTTAAATGAATAGATATTATCCTTGCCAAAATTGGTAGCATTAAGATCATAAAGCCAAGGGCGACCTAAGAGAACATGGGCAACATCCATAGGTAGCACATCACAATAGATTTCATCCTTATAATCCCCCATTTGAATAGAAACTAGACACCGTTGAGTGACAGGCAAAGTATGGTCATTCACCCAAGCTACCCTAAAAGGACTTGGATGTGGTTCTACTTTCAGGTTTAACAATTTAACAGCATCTTTAGAAACCACATTCATTGAACTACCCCCATCAATCACTAACTTACACTTCTTATCTCCACTTTGTATGACTGTGTGAAAAATACTAGTACGCTTCCAATTATCATTATCTACAGTCGTGGACAGCACACATCTAACCACACCAACACACTCATCAACGTCAAAAGCTTCCTGAAGACCATTTTCATCACCGGAATATTCTAAAGGATCAACAATTTGGTCTTCCTCAATTTCTACACTACTTTGTTCAACATCTAATGCCAAGGCACGTTGGGGACAACGAGATGCAATATGACCCTTTTGATGACACTTATGACAAATAATCGAAGGATTACTAGCCTTAGACTCACTATGAGAAGCAACTGGGAGAGAGTTACGCACACTAGACTCCTTGCTCCTAACGTTATTGGGCTTAACATTACCATTTGATGACATGGACTGTGACTTAGGCTGACTTAGTTGTGCAAAAGAGGAAGGTCTATTGAACTTCTCAACTTCTAGGGCTTTTTGATATGCATCCTCTACAGTGTGTGGTGCATGCAATTTAACCATCTTTTGAATGTCAAACCTAAGACCATTAACAAATCGGGTGCAGGTAGCAAATTGATCCTCAACATGGAACTCACTACACCTAAGCCTAGCTTCCTCAAATTTGGCAGAATACTCAGCTACACTAAGAGTCATTTGTTTTAAATTAATCATGTTGGAGAACAACTGACTCTTATATGATGGAGGAATGTACTTTTCTTGCAACTTGGCTTTCATAACTGCCCATTGGGTGATAGGTGGTTCACCCATACGAATCATGTCTTGCAACACATTTTGCCAATACATTTTAGCTGAATTGGTTAATTTCATTTTTGCAAACCTAATACGTTCACTATCAATCATTTCATACCAATCAAAATATTCCTCAATAGCAACTAACCAATCAGAGAAAACATTAGGATCCATTCTACCATCAAATTCAGGAGCACTAATCTTGACTTTTGTTGTGATATCTCTTGGAGGTTGTCTAACTTGCCTATCCTGATCTCTACCCCAATTACCATTAACCCTAGGCTGGTATCGCTGAGGAGCGATATCCTTTCTCACCTGATTTGGTGGATGGTTTTGCTTTGGGGGTTGGTAATCTAGTGGAAAGTTAATATTGGTAGGTTGAAACTGATCAACTAGGTTGAACTGAGAACCTCCTATATCAGAAAACCTTGTATGAGGTTGAGCAATTGAATTACTACCCAAGTTCATTTTACCCATATTATCATGCAAACCATTTGTGAATTCATCAAATTGATGTGAACCCCCAGATGGACTTGAACCCCCAGTGTGTGTTAACCCAAAGAGTTTTCTAGCAGTTTCATCAACATATTCACCTATCTCATGTTTACCCAAATATTTTAAAAGCAAATCCATTTTTTGATTCATTGCATGAGTTTGTTGTTCGAGGGCAGATTGACGTTGAGTTAATTGACCACACATTGAATTTAAATTACTTACCGATGCAGTGACTAAATCAAATTGAGCTTTATTTGCATCATGATGACGGGTAATACATGCTAGACTATCATTTAAATCTTGAGATAAGGCTTGTAGTCTTAAATCAAAATTATTAAGTCTCTCAATCGGGTCTTTTGTGTTAGAGGAGGAAGGTTCAATGGTGTCACTTTTTGTGGCTGACATGCTGAGATAAAAGCCAAAATTTCGCTAGGTAAAGAAATTTATAAATTATATGCTAATGCAACAAACACAAACCTAAAATTTTTTTTAATGCGATTATATGCCACAATTTGCACGAATCACAAAAAAATTAATTAAATATTTTTTTAATATTCTTTATGCTTATCAAATAAACTGGAATCTAAAAACACTCAAACCAAATTTACCTAAATATCATAAATATTAATCGAGTGTTCAAAGTAAAAGAAAATTTACCTCGTTGAAGAACCTTTGAGATGCCTACAATACCTTAGTATTGTTGCAAGAGAACCAAACAAGGTGTGTATTTTTTTTTTTTTTTTTTTTGCTATAGGGTGTTGTCAAATACCTAAATCCGTCTGCTACCAATTGCTGCGTCTCGGTGTCGAATCAATGCACGTTGCGAAGCACAAACTATTTTAGGGTTGCCGAAGGTTCTTCGAAAAGTCGTTAGGGTTTCGTCGAAGGTTCTTCGAAAAGTCGTTAGGGTTTCGTCGAAGGTTGCCGGAGCTTCGTCAGAGGTCACCGGAGCTTCGTCGGAGGTCGCCGGAGTTTCGTCGGAGGTCGTCGAAGTCACCAATGAGTTCGCCGGAGGCAGGTGGTGCCAATGGTGGTGTTCGCCGGAATTAAATATTAATAAAATGCACGAAAACGTACTCGAAGGGTTTAAAGGTGCGTAAAGCGATGGTGGCGGTGGCTACGGCAACTGCTGCGGCGATTGCTGTTTAAAATCTGACACTGAATGGATATTGAGAGCTGTAGGATCTTTCGGCTCTGATACCAAATTGACGTAGCTCGGCTACGAAGGAACAAGAAACTAAAGAAAAACGAAGAAGAAAGGCTGAAAGAAAAATTATTAGGGTTTCAATATCATCAAGTCTGTCTAAAAGAATAACGTAAGGTGCTATTTATAAGCACCAATAAAAACCCTAACTCTAATAGGTAAATCCAAAACAAATACAATTAAATAAATAAACTAATTAATGTTCCAAAAAATATGAATAAATAAAGAAACTAATAATAATAAAAGTCATTATTGGACTTGGGCCTCCTATCTCGTCTAGGCCTACTCCATGCTCCATCAATTGTACTTTTGAGTCGATGGTAATTGTACTTTTGAGTCAAGCAGCAAAGGGTCTGATTCTGTATGTGTCAGGCAGGAAGTGTGTACATGTAAAAGGACGTTTGGTGTGTGTTTCAAGCTTTATTGTGTTTCTAAGAATGTTAATCTTTTACGCAGAGGTGCTTGATCATTCCCTAGAAATTCCCATCGATTAACTTTCTATGGTTTGATCCTAATCCTATAGTTGTAAGTTCATTTGCATTATACCTCGTACGGGAATTAATTCATACACTTAAATCGAAAATCAAAATCGCACCAGAAAATTCGGGCCAATCTAGCACCTAATAGCCCTATCTTTCCACAGTTGGCACTTCGGATGTTTTTGGCTTCTTATTACTGTTAACTATAAGGTTCAAACGTCTAGTGTGCTTTGACATCATGCTTCTCATTAGATATTTCTTCAAGTCACTGCTGATAACATCTCCATTCTTCTGAGTCCTGAATTTTAACACGTCCGTATTAGTTGGGCCAACAATTTGCAGAAACACCAACCATTTTCAATATCTATATATTTATTTTTCACAGTCAATGACCCTTATTAATTTAGTATCTTATATGATGTTTTAGTGTGGTTTAGATAAACCCAGGTAACTTCTTTTACTGAATTGATTGTCCTCCGATGTTGCAGCTCTTCTATCCTTAACATTAAATATTTTCTTACGATTTGAATTATTTTCTTAGCCTAATTAAATTTGCTTTAGGAAGATTTGAGGGATAGTTTTCATTTTCAGTGTCGATCTTTTTAGTTGTTAGTTCAATGCCTCCCACAATCAGTAGAAACACCAACATATATCTTACCTTCGTCTATCTGCCAATTGTAGAGAGAGAGAGAGAGCAAAGAAGTTATAATTATATGCTCCAGTACAAGTCCCTATCCACTCATACCCACCAGTTTAACCGTCTGCGTTCTTCTTCAGTTTCGCTTCCCGGGGCTTTAGAATTCTGAATTAGCATTCACGTTCATTAGGTTTGGATCAAATAATTACCTGTCCAAAGTGTTATAATTATATATATATATATAAATGTAAAAAGGCTTTTATTAATTAAAAAGTATCCGAGAATGCCACGCAAATCCGACGTATTATTTTAAGCGTGTGTTTGATTTATTAAAAATCGTTGAAAATTTTTAAAAATTTTCGAAAATATGTAAAAATTATGTACTTTTATCCCACTACATGAATTACGAATTCACAAATTATCTCATTTTATATCACTTTTTATCACTTGAAATGAGTCTCCATATTCTCAACCAAAAAAAACAAAAAAATTTATATCTACTTATACGATGAAAACATTAAATTCTTTTTATCCTGTGTAAGGAGAATTCAATTCCTTGAAAATTCAACAGTTTCCATCCAAATCAACCACAAAATGCAAAAAAAGGCCCTAATTTCCGCGCCCTCTATTTCCTCCTAGGCATTCTTGAAACATTTGTCTTGCGCTTTGGGGTAAAGTCACAATCAACTCCGGAACATGAAAGGTTCCAACTCCCAAAATTCTTTAGACCAAGAACAACGAATGAAGATGTGATCAATGAGATTACCCATCACTCTCGCATAAGCAGCACCAATTAACAATAATATTCGTTTTCAACGCAAGATTATCAATTATGAGAATCTTACCAAGAACCACACCCCAGGGAAAAAATAAATAAATAATAAAAAATGCAACTTTCGGTGATGCTTCAAGTCTCCATATGCATTGCCAAGGGAAATTGACATCCTTGCACCCTATTAGAACTTTATAAAAAGATTTCACTTCGAAGAACCCCCCCATATTGTCAAACCCCAACTAGCTTCATCTTCTCCCTCTCCTACCTTAAAAAGTATACAACATCTATCTACCTCCCGATCATAAATATTTTCTACGCAAAGAATAGCTCCAAACAATATTTGCCTCCGGTCAAAGAGAAATGATCTGCAAATGTAACTTCCTTGTTAACTCCCAGATCAAAATAGAACCAGAAACGCTTCAGTCCTCCCGTCTAGCCAAGGAGATTCCCAGAACTGAATCGGCTACCCTCTCCCTACATTTAAAAAATAAAAAATAAAAACTTCATAAAACCATCCATCCCCCTTCTTTCCAGTTACCCGAATCTCTGATGATTGGGTGGTTAGATTTTTCTTTATTACATTTTGCAGAGGGTTTATGGCTTCCCCTGCAATTTTGTCAATATCTCCGTGTGTTTCAGTGGAAATTTCGTTTCATTCAAGACATGGCAAAACTTGGCTTGGTTTCGAGTGCGTTTGGAGTGAAAAAAGTTAGTAAAATTTAATAAAAATTGTTAGTTCATAATTTATACAACGAGATAAAAAGTGAATAACTTTTAGATAAACTAAACCAAACCAAGCATTTTCCTACTAGGTGGGGTCAAGTATATAGATTTGTCGACGCCAATTAGATCTGTTTAGAGTCATATTTTCCGATAGATTCATTAGGTGTTAGAAAATTCATAAAAAAATTCGACAAAATTTTATGCTGATTGTCAACTATCTAACACAACCTTTCTCTTTTATATAGACTTGAGACCGACTATAAAAAAAAAAAAAAAACATATAAGCAGAGTTAAGTGAATAACTTTTAGATATTTTCAATATTTTTCGGTGGATATCAGTGCTTCAAACGGAGCCAAATTTGTCCGAAACACTAGAAGTTGATATTGCTTTGTGTGTATTTTGTGGATGCCCGCCAAGTTTTGGCTGTTATGGACAAAACGACACAAGATTTTGATCCAGTGCAAGCACACCCCCCCCCCCCCCCCAAAAAAAAAAAAAAGCATATGGTTGGAAGCTTTCCATTTGAGCTCGATTTATTTCTCTGTAAAATAACTGATGCATGGTGAGTTGCGAGCTTAGTCTGCCAAGCAGAGGACCCCAATCTGTTGGCATAGAGTCGCTGCAAATTCCCATTGCTGGATCAGAACTTTTGTTCTGCGGGATTTGTGGACAATCACTGTTCATTTCAGCCATGGACAATGCCTGAAAACTAAGTATCCGGAGCAGCTAATCAAATCAAACTTTATTAAATATAATATATAAAATTTAAAGAAAATAAAATTAAAATTTTATTACATATTTCTATAAACTAGATTATGAGAAAAAACCATATAAATGATTGTTTTTTTTTTTTTTTTGTGGTAATTATATTAATGATTGTTCTTATAACGCCATTCTCGAATATATCTATTTTTTTTAATTAAAATTACAAAATTAATTCAAACAATTTTGGTTTAACTTATTATTACAATACATTGTAGTATATAATTATCTTATATTGAATTATTTAGAAAAAATTTTTAATAACTAATAAATATAAAACCGCCTGACCGAACTAAAATTAGTTGTTTATAAACAGTCTAATTATAATTTCAAAATATTTCAAACTTATGATATCAAACTTATTAACCAAACCATCACTGTCAAGGGAAATAGAAAGGGATCGCCATAGATTAAGTGACCATTTGGCTGCACCAAAAAAAAAATACAACTTTATATATGAAACTAATACGTAATACTTTAATGGTTAATTAAATGTTTGGTAACAATTTATAAAAATTAAAAAAAAAAGTTAAAGGAAATTAGAGAATGTGGATAAAAATTCAAGAAAATTAGAGAAAATTAGTTAAAATTGAAAAAAGTTAGTAAAAATTAATTGTTTGTAGAAAAAACTTGGAAAAAAAATGGGTAAAAAATAATTTGATTTTTTTTTAATTTCTTTGGTACACAAAACAGTTAATGATATCGTGAGTTATACAAGCCGCGCCAAGAGTGTTTATAATGATTATGGTTCAAGAAACTGCGTTGCTTTTCTTAATTTGTTGCATCCAGATATAAATCGATATATCCGGATGTGAGTATTCAAACTTTAAGAGAATCCGGCGAAGAACCAGGTCCATTCAGATATATGAACAATGTATATTCGAACATAAGCAGGTGCACTCGGATATAGTTTGATACATTTGGATAAAAGCTCGATGAATCCGAACGCGTGTCCAAATGCACATTGTTTATACCCGAGTATACCTTATTCATATCCGGACGCTCTTACAATTCAAATACTCACATTTGAATGCACCAATTCAAATCCGGATGCTCTTCCAATTCAAATACTCACATTTGGATGCACCAATTCAAATCCGAATACAAACAACACCGTTTGAGATGACTGAAGTTAAACCTGACTTCAGCCCCTACGTTGATGTTAAAGAAAGCCATATGACGTACAACAACTCTGCAACATCCGCAGAAATGAAAGATGATCAATATACAGTCAAATCTGTTCCACATTCCCAACTCAAAAACCTGGGTTTTGATCAGGAAAATGGACAGACCACTGGAAAAACATCATTTCATCCACTCTGGAAGACAATTGACAACCACTAGTCTCTTTTTTTTTTTCTTTTTCATTTTATTTGATTTTTTTTAAATTTCTTTTTTTTTTCCTTTTTATAAATATCTTTTAAGCAAGGATGGTAAAATCGAGCTGCCGAACTAGTAGTAGTAGTAGTAGTAGTAGTAATAAAGAGGCTGAATAACAACCCTTCAAACAGTCTGTTTTTCACACAAGCAAAACTTCCAACTTGAAGCAAAGAAAATTCCCAGTGAAAAAAGAATCAGAATGTGGCAAATTATTCATGGGGGGAGGGAGCCCCTAGATGGTGTCCCTTAAATGTTTCACACTGCTAAAAATCACAACACAACTCCGGTACAATCCCGACGAAAAAAAAAAAAAAAAAACAGAACCCAATGAAGGGGACAAGAAGAAAAAACAAGGATTACCTTATAATAAGAACCGGCCGCTTTGCAGAGAACCCGGAAAACATGGGAATCTTCAAATTAAAAATCCAAAATCGTAGTCTCGATATCTTTTCCTTTTCTTTTTTTCCCAATGTATCGCCTCCTCACCAGAGATGCATGATACATTTCTGACTATATGCCGCAATCTGATTTTACATCTCAATCAAATACCCAAAAAGAAAAACTAAAAGGACAAACTCAACACTCAATCCTTGACACAAAATCTTCTTGTAACTTCTATCGCTAAACTTAATTCTTCTTCAAAACAGGCACTCCAGTTAGCACTAGATGAGATAATGATTTTTCCTTTGAACCTTTTTTTTCTTTTGAGATATATTCACGAGGGGGGTGTGCAAAATTCACAGTTGACAACCTACACCAAATTTCTTCACCTACTAAAACATACTGATGATATCTGGTATCCTCCTAACCAGAAATTCCTGCACCAAGTGAAAAGAAAAGACTGGTTAGTATCATGAGAATATTCGCCAACGCAAGCGAATACATTTCAAAAGGAAAATATAGAATTTTTGTCAACAAAACAAACATCTTCTCATAACTGGCTACAAATAGTATACCTTCATCAAAATCCAGAGCTTCTTCTGTGTGTGTGTGTGTGTTTTTTTGGTCTGTCTAGCCCAGGGGCAAGATAAGGTTGCATATAAGAAGATTTTTAAGTTAGATTGATATATATATTGTTAAATCTGTTTCCTAACAACTTAAGCATTTGAGACAATTATTGACTTGATATAGTATCAGACCTCTAGTAACATTTTAAACTATTAGTAACTAACTCACCTAAAAGCTGACACTGTTAGAAAGAAGGGCAACTTTATTATTATATTGACCTATTTTCTACAAACATATGCCTACTGTTGACTTTTCTGGTTGGCAGTGAGTTTTAAACTAAGAACATTTGTCTACTCTAATGCTATCTTAAACTATTAGTCCCATCTCATTTAAAAACTTAACGAGGCCAACAATGTATATCAAGTTAACTCAACACCGCTCCCCCCCCCCCCCGGGGGCCAAAAAAAAAATCTCCTTTCCCTTCCTCTATGTAAAATAAGAAGTCTCAAGCTGCTTTGTGTTATCTTCTAATATATATTTTGCAAGCCCTTAAGAAAGTGTTGCACCAAACGATGTATGAGAGCAAGAGTTGTCTTGGGAAAACAATGCTCCCATGCAGACTAATTCAGTGTCCTTGAATTCTTTTTCCCTAACTCAATCCTAACCCTGGTAGTAATGCACAAAGATTTGCCAGCACAAGATGTCACATCAAATGAGAAAAAATCTAAATCCAGAAACAAAAATTGTAGCTTGAAAGACCAGAAATGACGGGCCAAATAACCTACTAGTAGTATCTCTAGTTTGTTTTACTAACGACTTAAATTTAGCCTACCTTCAAGGCTTCAACAGCCCTGAAGCATGGGTGTATGCGGAACCAAAGGGAAGGAGACAGGGCATAAGGATCATGATATAAATAAGTGGAAAACAAGCATAGTGGAGTGTCAAGTCCCATTAGCTTGCACAGAAATGCGAGACATGCAATCAACATCTAGTAATGTTGTGTCTTACCACTATATTATTAAATGAAGTTGAAAGTTTTAAGCTGGAACGCAAGAGGGATCAGTGGGAGTAGAACAGAATGATAAGTCTTGTTTGAAGAATTGGAAGCCGGACTTGGTTTGTCTTCAAGAAACTAAACTGGATGCATACAAGGGAGTGATGATACTTTTTTTTTCTTTTTGGGGCGCGCGTGTGTTTGTTTGGGGGGGGTTCTGGTGGCTATTAAATTAAGTTGAAAGCTGAAAGTTGAATGTAAGGGGGGATCAGCTGGGGGATAAAAGAATGACAATCAAGTACTGCTGGAAGAATGGGAAGCCGAACTTGGGGAGCAGTGCAATCCTGTTTGTGAGGTTTTTTTTTTTTTGGGCCTGCAAGGGGCAGGGTGAGGTTGGATTAGTTGGAAGGAATTGCTGCAAAAGGAGACTCAAGGGGTGCCAGGATCATGTGGGATAGCAGGTTAATGACCTTGGAAGACTCTGAAGTAGGAGGTTTTTTAGTGACCTGTTTGTTTAAGTGTTTGAAGGCCAACTTTGTCTGGTCCTTTACAAGGGTATATGGGTCAACGGCAAACAACCAGAAGAGTCTTTTCCTGAAGAAATTGGGCGATGAGGTGTACAGATGGAGTGTCCCCTTGTGCTTAGGAGGTGATTTTAACTTGACAAGGCGCTCCGACTTCATTGAGCATATGGGACTTATTGATCTACCCTTAGTAGTGGTAAGATACACTTAAAGCAACGTCAAAAGCAAATCTAAATTGTACAGATTTTTTATATCACCGAAGTATGAGAAGCATTTCCCTGAGGTCACCCAATTGCTGCTTCCTAGATTGGCATTGGATCACTTCCTCATTTTTTTAAATGGAGGGAGGATTCGAGGAGCGTCAAGACCTTTTTAGTTCAAGAATATGTGACTGCAAGTCGAGGGTTTTAGGGAAAGGTTGGAAGAATGGTGGAATGGGCACCATTTTTCAGGTTACGTCATGGTCCAAAAGCTAAAAAGCTTGAAAGAAGATCTCAAAAAGTGGAGCACAAAAAAGTGTAGTCGAATCAAAAGGCAGAAGGAATCTCTAGTGAAAGAAGTTAGCGAGTTGGACAAGAAGGACGAGTATGGGAGGTTGCCTGACTAAGAAAGGCAGGACGGGGATAGTAAAATCTTAGAATTTAACAAATTGACTAGGTTAGAGGAAATCAATCAGAGACAAAAGTTCAGAATCCTGTGGCTAAAGAACAGGGATAAGAATACTAAGTTCTTCCATAGAATTGCTAATACTCATAAAAGGAACAATTTCATAGAGAAATTGTGTGTGGAGGACATGCAAGTAGACCGACAGGAGGAGATTACAAGCAGTATTTTGAAGTTTTATAACGACCTCTTCACAGAAAAACAGATTTGGAGATCGAGGTTGGATGACTTGAGAGTTTAGTCAGTTATTGAAGCAAGATAGGGAAGGGCTGGACACTCCTTTCACTAAGAAGGAAGTTTGGTTGACACTTAAAGAGCTTAAATGGGGACAAGGCACCAAGCCCGAATAGTTGGACCCTAGCCATTTTTCAACAATGCTGGGGGTTCCTTAAACAGGACATCACGGGAATTTTTTCAGAGTTTCATCATACATGGGAATTTTGCTAAGTGTTTGAATGCTGGCTTTAATTCCAAAGAAAAGGGAGCAGTGAATTTGAGGGACTTTAGACCCATTAGCTTAAGTGTGAAGGTTCTGGCCAATAGACTAAAGAACGAATTGGGTACTTTGACCTCGGAATCACATAACGCTTGGATGTGGTTTTAGTCGCCATTGAGCTTTTGGATATGAAAGTAAGAAGTAGAATTCCAAAGGTAATATGCAAGCTAGACATTGAAAAAGCTTATAACCATGTAGACTGAAAATTTTTGTTGTATTTGATTAATCACATGGGCTTTGGTAGGAAATGGAGTAAGCAGATCCTTTGGCCAGAGTCAAATGCTTTGGCAGAAAGAAGTACTCCAAAAGGCTTATCAACGGTACCCCAAAGAAGAAGATGATAACACCTAAGGTAGCCTTCCCTCTGCATGGTGTGTAATGAAGGGTAAGATTCTCACCATTGATAATCTTCAACAATAAGGGCATGTTTTGGTTCGTTAACAGGTGCTGCTTATGTAAGTCAAGAGCCCATCGACCATTTATTCATCCACTATCAATGAAAGTCAAAGGTCTGATGCAATTATTGTAGTTTGTACCAAAATAAATGAAGAAAGCTCTCTTCAATTGAGGAGGCACGTATTTTCATTCACTGCCTCTATTCCAAGGAGACGTGGGATTTGTTGTTATCTAGTTTTGGGGTGAAGTGGAGTTTCCTTAGATAGGCAAATAGTCTATTTATGCTTTTGTGGGGCTGCAAACTGAGTTCAAACAGAGGAAAGGCTTAGTTCCTTTTTATGTTTTGACTTATTTAGAAAGAAAGGAATATGAGAAACATTCAAGGCATCAATATACCTAAAGATAGAATCAAAAGTATCCTTTTGTCGTGTTAGTAAAACCGGGTGCGCGGGCACCAGGGGTTATAGAGCCAGATTCACACTCGTTTTTGAACTTCGTTGAAATATGAGAACGTAGTTGGGGAAGGTCCTTTTTGTATTTTGAGTGGCATTTTCTTAATGCCCATAATAAAATTTGATTATTCATAAAAAAAAGGTAAAAAATAAAAATTATAACAAAATTACTCATTTTACTAGTTGTAAGTAAACTTGCCAAAGTATGTGTGAAAAGTAAAGAAATTTTCTAAATTTTCTTTCATTATATACTTTTATTCCATCAAAGCTAATGTTTGAGCATGATTATTGTCATTTCTATTCATACCTCCACCAAGAGAACATTTTTTATCAATCTCAATTAGAATTCCAAAATTGATCCACACAACCAAACAAGAACAGAGCAAAACAAAACAAAATAAAATAAAACATGAAGAAGAATAGGTGATTTCTGCAGTTGCAACATTTTAAAAATCAAGTCTCGAACATTACCTATATAATCTTTGGCAAGAAAGATTATATCGTCAAAAATGAAAACCAAAGAGTTTTGATAAAAGAAGAGGATGTTAAAAAGAGTTAAAGAAGTTATTTCAATAAGTTATTTAATAGTTGTCCCGAGTAGAATTTGGGAGATTATAGTAACCACGGGCGGAGCTACATTGGGGCATGGGGGGGCAAGTGACCCCCCTCAATTTTTAAGATAAAATTACTAAAATGTCCTCCTTGTTATTTTAATTTTATTTAATTTTATTTAAGATAATAATTATATTTTTTGTAGTGAGGGATATCTCTAATAAACTTCAAGTGCTTGAACCATTAACCGTGAGAAATATATTTACTAGTTAATACTCAAGAATAATTTATTTTCTCTCTAAAAATAACATCGTTTTTCTCCTACTCTTAATCGAAAAATAAGTCGATTGTTATTTTTTCTTGGGTGCCCGGTGCCCCCCCTCAGTGCCCGATACCCCCCCTCAGCAAAAATTCTGACTCCGCCCCTGATAGTAACCCTATCTAAGATAAACATGTAAGTTTTATACAGAGAATTAGTTTTTTTGTAGAAGTAAAAGAGGCTATGAAAAAATAAAAATATGTCCAGGTGGTATTTTTATTGAAGTTTGAAAGTGCCTAGGGGATAATGGGTTAACTTGGTTGAGAAAATTGTCTAACAGGATTCTACATACCAATAAGATGTCTGCCAAATGGAGGAAAAGTATTTTAGTGTCTATCTATAAGAATAAAGGGAATATCCAAGTGTAACTATTAGTATTAAGTCTATGAGACATACTATGAAACTTTTGGAAGAGAATGATTAAGGCTAAGCTAAAATGTGTGATAAAAATATCAATGGACCAGTTTGGTTTTATACCTGGTAGATTGATTATAGAAACAATTTTCCTAATAAGAATATTGATCGGAAAAAAGAGAGAGAGAGAGAGATCTTCACATTGACCTAAGAAAACATGTGATGGGTCCTAAAAGAAATTTTATGGTGGATACTGGAAAAGAAAGAAGTTGCTATGAAATATATTGAAGTGATCAAGGACATGTACAACGGAGCAATTAATAGCGTAAGAGTTTTTGGAGGTAATACAAATGATTTTCCAATTACAATTGGTCTACACTAAGCATCCGCTTTAAGCCTTTATTTTTTCACTTTGGTTATAAATGAGCTTACCAAACATATTCAAGACGATATCTCTTTGTGTATGTTATTCGCATATGACATTGTATTGATAGATCAAACTAGATCTAGGGTTAATCAGAAATTAGAACTATGGAAGCACACTTTAGAGTCAAGATGTTTTAGAGTAAATGGGACAAACTCAAAATGTATGGATTACAAATTTAGTAAAATTAAAAACACGAACGAGAGTACAATAAAAATTTAAGGACCAAGAAATGCCAAAAGATGATCATTTTCGATATCTTGAATCAATTATTCAACGAATTGAAGAGTATGTTATCCATAGGATTCGAACTGCGCGGTTAAAATGAACAAGTGTGTGGGTGTTTTATGTGGCTCAAGAATACCTATCAAATTGACAAGAAAATTTTATAGGGCAATTACAAGAGCAAATATGCTTCATGGTACAAAAAGTCAGGCCATTAAGAAACAACTCTCTCATAAGATGAATATAGCTGAAATAAGATATAAGAATACTAAAATCAATGTGTGGTAATACAAGAAAACATAGGATAACAAATGAACATATTCAAAGAAAATTGAGATGACACCAATAGAAAGAATGTTGTTTATGATGATTTAATCATGACCAGCATTAACCTAGAGAAATACTAGTAAAAAAAGATGAAGTGGAATCAAGTAGAAGGGATAAAGAAGACAAAAAGTAGGCCTAATATTTCATGGACTAAAATTGTCAAGAAAGACAATTTCATATAATCTCAAGGAAAATATAAACAATGGAAAATAAAGAAAGAGAATCCATGCGGCTGACCCCATCTCATTTGTTACTAAGGCTTTGTTTAAGTTGAGTTTAGTATCAAAGGAGATGTCTATATTAAGGGTGCGTTTGGAGTAGTAAAAAACAAGATCAATTGGGATAAAATGTGGTTTTAGGTTAATTTTGGCGCCTTTTTTGTATCGAATAGTAGCAAACTGTGGGAACGGTTTCCCCAAAACCATTCCCACGGATTCAAGAAATCCACGCTCAATGTTTTACTTTATATACGCACAGCATCAAAACCGCGGGAACGGATGGGAACGGTTTTCCAAATCTGTTCCCACGGATTCAAAAAATTCAAATAAAATAGCGACAATGGAACTCGTTTGAAAACTTTCGACCTGAAAAATATGATTGTAAAAAAAATTTACATTTACGCATTTGGTTAACCTCCTTCCGGATTTTTTTTTTTTAAAGCAAAATATTGAAATTTTTTGAAATTAGTAATGGCGGGAATTTGAGTGATTTATAGAGATTGTTGGAGATTTATAGTGATTTATAGAGTTTTTTGTGTGCCCAAACGCACACTAAAAAGGCATCAAGTCTGGATTATAAGAACTAGGCTCCCAACTTAAGGTTGAGGTTAAGACATGAATCAGCTCAGCTCCTAAGGTGCATAATCAAGGTTTCTGAGGGAGGAGCACATCAGTTATAAGCTCAACAAATCAGAGTCAGATCTGCAGTTCAACCTTTCCTCCGTGAAAACAGTTCTATTGTTTCCAATCACTGATTTTGATAAATGTAAATATATATATATATTCTGTCGGTTGACTTTATCTTAATGGCGAGAAATAAACAAACAGAAACTGTTGCTAACCTCATGGTTGAATTTTGGAAAGTCAACCGACAAAATGTATCTTAAAACATAGTCATTCTCTTGGATCCAGAGCTTCAACACAAACTCAATTTTGAAGTTACAGTTTCAGATGGCTGGGACCATTGGATGAAAGTGGTGCTTGATACCAAGTCCACGACATAAATTTAACCATTTGAATGCTTTAAAAGCATTGCAACTCCCAACAAGTGCAAGAACAGAACCCTAAATCATCCAGCATAAAATTAAGCAAAGAATTATATTTTTTGAAGCTGCTTTCATCATTTTCTGGAAAAATCTATGTTGTGCAAATATTCATGTGTGATGTAAATTAAAGTTCCACACTTAGAAAAGGACAGCCTAATCTCACGCTTATGGGCTATGGAGTTTAAAAACGGACAATCTACTGTCTTACCCTCACTAACTGGAGATACTATTTTCGAATTAATGTTCCATGCTTGATAAATTAAAATTAGATATTAAGATCAAGTGACACTAGCTTGCAGTTATTAGTGACTGGCCCTTACCTCTATTTGTCTGTCTCTTAGTAACACTATAACCTCCAATATAACCAGGAGAACTTTTAGCGGGAACGTCAGACTCACTGTTGCCAAGCCCATAATCAAATGAACCAGATCCCTCTCTCTCATAATTCTCCGTTCGCCATGTAGTGTCCCCATAAACTGAACTACCACCATAAAAATCTGCAAAAACCCCATCATAACCACCATTCGATGCAGCAAATGATGATGAGGTTGGCCTATTAGTTCCAGTATTTCTAGTATACCCACCCCCTACGACACCATAGCTGTTATCACCACCTCCATAACCAATATTCCCAGCATGGCTAGAGATACTACCTCCACCTTGTGGTGAAATTGGAGAAGAACTCCAATTGACTCCACTGTTGGCAAAGTTGTTTCCAATGGCTCCACTTCCAGCACTCATATATGCACTTGAACTTCCTGAGCTTGTTCTGTAATTAAGCCCTCCATTCCCCCACAAATTCTGATTTCCTGTGCTAAAAAAAGAATTGTTCCCTCCATTCCCTCCATCAAACCCAGCAGGACTACCAAACCTATTTGAATTACCAATATAGTAAGGATTCAATCCCCGTCCATAGCTGATAGTGCTATTGAAGTTTGCACTTCCCCCAAAATTTGGATTCAACCCTGGTTCAAAGTTCAAACCCGTCCCATAACTAGAACCAAATGGAGCAAACCCACTTCGACCACCACTGATACTGAATCTGCCGTCCATTCTAAGACCATAGCCTCCAACTGTACTTGGAGAGTACCCTTGAGTGTAGCCATTGAAAAAGCTACTGAACCTATTCAAACCATAGGGATATCCTCCAAGTTGGCTTCGACTAGAACCGGGTGACAACTCTTTGGGGACTGCACGCTTGACCTCAACCATTTTACCATTCAGCTCATGGAAAGTTTTTAGCAACACTCTGTCCACTGCATCCTCTGAATCATAGGTGATGAATCCAAATCCTCTTGGCCTCTGAGTGTTGTGATCGTACATCACCACTACATCCATGATGTTGCCAAACTGCTCAAAATACTTCTTAAAGTCACTCTCTGTGACTGTTGAAGCTAAACCTCCAACAAATATCTTCCTTGTGCGTCCTGGGCCAGGTGAGCCTTGAATGCTACTACTGCTTCTACTCATTGTGTTTTGATCATCCCTTGGAACAGCCTTTTTTGCCTCCACCTGAAGGTTAAAAAACAATGCACATCAGACTCAAAGATTATTTGATCTCAAACTAATATAAAAAACATAAACATTGCAAACAAATTCTTATATAATGCAAAAGCAACAGAAAAGGGAATAGAAGACCATAGTAATTTTTAGATTAAATTGAGACTTAATTGCCTACATTATCAAAAACGACCTAACTTATTAAATTTGAACTCATATATGAAGACAATTCTTTTCTCCCCAGCTTCTATACAAACCAAAGAGATGACTTCTGCAATAACTTGACAAATTCAAATTTCAAAACCAACTTACCATCCTACCATCAATGTTGTGTTTCTCCTTGGTGACTCTCTCTGCCACTACAGGGTCAGCAAAGACGACGAAACCAAAACCACGAGCACGCCCTGTGTTCCGATCCTTCATAATTACTGCTTCCAGAACTTCCCCATAGCTACAAAAGTACTCCTTCAAACGGTCTTCATCTGTGTCCCAGGAAATTCCACCAATGAATAACTTACCAAGATCGGATTGCATTTTTTCCTTCACAAAAAAAATCACTTCATCATACCAGATTCAGAATTGTACAAATGTAAACCATTACTATTCAATTCAAACACAAGATAGAAATAAATATTTACAAAAATGCACCAATTCTCTAGCCAAGCCATTTTATAACATATACTTCAAACTGAAATTGAAAGACCCATCAAAATTCACCCTTTTACCAATCAATCGTAACAATACAAGCTCTTCAAATACAAATGCAGATAAAAATCCATCAAACAACAACAGCCATACCTTACTCCGATGAATTACAGGAAACCCAAAACAATAGTTTGATACCAGGTGGATATCCCCGGATTCAATCCAAAAACATCAGATCCTCTTACAATCAATCCACACAAAATTCAGCAACCCTGAAAAACCCAAGTACAAAGTCAATCCGAAAATCTCATTTAGATCAATAACAACCCCACCAAATTAGCAAGCCAAAAAATAAAAATAAAAATCAGCTCCCAAATCGAGATTTTGACCAAACCTACCCGATTAATGAAAACCCAGATGAGAAATCTTTCAGAAAACTAAGATCTACGAGGAGGCACAGTAAGAACCGAGGGCGTGTTCATCCCCCTCAACTCTTTCTCTTCTCCTCCAAATTCTTTTACTTTCAAACTGAAAAATACGTGAATTTACATAAACCGAACAGATGGAAATGGGAGGATGTTGTCTATAGATAGATTGTCCAATATAATTTTTTTTTTTTTTTCGATTTTTGCTCGGAGAAATGGAAAATATGCAGCTGGGAGAGAAAGAAGAAAATAGAAAAATGGAAATGGGTATTACGTTTGATCTGATAAATGGAAAGATTACTTGTCCTCCCGTTTATGCCTTATATACCTACTGGGAAAATCCATCATACGGATCATGAATTCATATATGTGCATGCATGCGGGATGTCTGGACCCACCTGCAGCGAGCCCCACTCGCTCTGATTGCAAGAATCAACCGTCGATTTCTAGAATTCCTCCTGATTTCTCCATCAGGAACAGTCCACGGCCAAAGGCCTTTTGTGATGAATGGCTGTGATTGTCTGATTGTGCATCCATATGATAAAAGGGCGTGGTAACATGATAGGTGATTTGTAAGATGCGCTGTATTGTAAACAAACAGTCATTTTGTGAGACTCAAATTTGGCGTGTTTTTGGTGCACAAAATTTTACTAAAAATTTTTTAAAATCTCTATTATATTTTTAGGCATTTTTACCTTCTCAAATTTTGAAAAAAAGTTCAATATCTTCTAAAAAAAAGTCAATAACTGAAATTCAGTTAATCAAATAACAAAAATTTTTTTACCATTCTTGTTACGGACTCCCAAACTACTGAATAACACCCAATCTGACTATTTTTTCTGATGTTACAGAAATCGTTCCGACGAATTCGCACAACTAATTTCTGTCTAAGCAGATTGTAAAAACTATTTTGAGTCTGGTTTGATCTATAAAGAGACCATGATTGATATAAAATTTTGAATCCGTCCAAATAAAAATCCAATTCATCGAAATGGGAATCCCACTGTTCATCTTTAAAAAAATGCAGTTTGAGATGTGTACACCAAATAGAAAAAGTTTTCCTAGATAAGATTTTATCTCATTTTATCTCACTTTTTATTAATCCAAACACACCTTAAAGTGTGTTTCGAGTGAAATAAAGTGAGATAAATTATAAATTCGTAAATCATACACTGAAATAAAAAGTGAATAACATTTTCAAAAGTTTTAGAAATTTTTAGCGCTAAACGCACCCTTGAGGGAATTTTAAATTTCGTATAACGTTTTTTTTTTTCCTTCTTGTAATATCTTTACACTACATATAACTATTTATAACTTTAAAGGTATTAAAAAATAAAATTTTTATAATGATCGCATATTTAAATAATTTCACTTATTTATATTTTTATTTTTCCGAAATATCCTTTGACTATCCACTAATTTTATAATTTTTTATTTTCTTTAAATGCTTCTTAATTAATATTATTTACTTAAATAACTTTAATTACTTATTATTTATTATTTTGAGTTACTTTTATTTTTTTTATAATTTTAGATTAATTAAAGTAAAAATCCACTTTTAATTTTTTTTTAATACCAACTGACTTATTTAAGTGATTTTTAAACTCTTTTTAAACAAAACTTCTTTCTTTTTTTTATTTTCTTTTTAGGGATTTTTTCTATCTATTTATTGAAAGGGGCAAAAAATAGAAAAATAAAAAGAGCAAGTAAAAAAAAATTAGAAGTTACCCAAGTGATTCAAAAAGATGAAACAACAAACAATACTTGCATTAAACCAAAAGCAAGAGAAAAAGGATAAACAATATATCATTTACCACTTCCTTCTCTTTGCCTTTTTTTTATTAATGAAGTTATGGGATGCAAAAATATATTGGTAGGAGAGCATTTTGTTTTAGAGGATTATTGGCATAATAAATATTGATTCTAGCCTACCTCCTTATATGAAAATTTAAAAAATCATCATAAAATAATCCAAGTGCATTACTAATATCATGCATGCATCCATGATTCCATGATTTCATGAATAGTTATTTAAATAATTAATATTTGAAAGAATTGATTTATCTTTTACCTTAAAAGAATATAAAGAAAATAATAAACTTTGAAAAAAAAAACTAATTGAATTTATTATTTTGAATTCAATCGATGCATATGATGTTGATAATGAATTCAAATTATTTGAAAATTGAGATATATAAGTTCAATTCTTTGAATTTTAAAAATCTAATTTTATAATTCTTATATTTCAAATAAACATGAAAATATTAAAAAAAAATCAAGTACAATGATTCTACCTATGGTTAACTTTAGAAAATATATTTATACCCCCATATATATTTCGTACTCTTACACAAACACCTTCAAATTTAATTTAATTTAATTTTGAATGGATAGTTTTATTTTTAATAAAAATTTAACACCATAGATTTAATTTTACCTGTATAAATTAGAGGATAAGTTTTTGAAATTTGAACGGTGTTAATAATTTTTACTTTTAGAATAATGATTATAAAAATAATTAATCCTAATTAACTTTAAAATAAAATCAATTAAAATTTCTAATATATTTACATTTGAATCCTTTTTAATAAGTTTTAATAATTCAATTGAAATTCCTTTTCACCCTCGTCGTTTTTGCTTGCCTAACAATTTTAAAGTATTGTAAAGGAGAAGAATCGTTGAAGTTAGAAGCAAAGATGCGTACGAAATTAAATGACTTCCACACTAAGCGTGCAGTGATTTTATTCCATCTTCATATGTTTCACACTTTGGACTTTATATTCAACACTAGAGTATGACAAGATAACAAATAGAAAAATTAATTATTGAATAAAATTTTCAAATTAATTACGCGTTATTAACATTAAATGCGTAACAATATTGAAGGCTTTTGCCTACAATAATTTTTTTAATATCATTTCTAAAAACTTGGGAGCTAACATAAGTTTAGCAAGTGACATCTGAGTAACCATTTAATTAAAATTGAATGGTTCACGACAAAGGTAAACTTAAAAAAATTTTTAATCCTACCAAAAATTTTTAAATTTATTTTTATTTGTATGCCATTTGATTTTAATCATATGGTTCATAACTCCAATGTTAAATAATTAACGTCGGGTGATGTTAACATCCTCTAATTTCGTTTTATATATTAAAGCACTGTGTGGTGTGCTAAAAAATAAAAAAAAAATCTCTGAAAAACTATGAAAATCTTTAAAACTTATTTACTTTTTATCTCACTACACGAATTACGAACTCACAACTTATCTCACTTTATTTTATTTTATCTCACTTTTATCACTCCAAACACACCTTAAGGCTGAAATTGCCTTTTCTCGTTAAGCCAAATTAGGGTGGATTCTCCACTACCAAGCATTTTCCTCATATATCAAATAGGTCAACCTATGGCCGAATTTAGGAGCTAAAAAAAAATGAATAATTAAGCAAGTTGTTGCCTTTAATTATTTTCTCGTATTTAATCCTTCCACCACATAAAATAAATTTTGTTGTTTTATTCAATTTATTTTGGCATTTTTATTTATTTTTTAACTATTTGTCTAACAACTTAAAAGCACCTTTTCTAGATTATTTTAGAAATATTCGGGAGTAACTAAGTTAGTGGTTTGCCTTAACTCATTCAACTTTTCCCTATTGTTTATTATTTTGTTATCTAATAATTGAACCAAAAAAAGAAGAAGAAGAAGAAGAAGAAAAGATTCTCCTCTAGCCTAATACATCTTTAATTATTAACGTGGTTTCACAATTTTGCTTCATGTTAACAATTTTGTTTGGTACTAAACAGGGGTCATACCAAACTTCTATTATTATTATTATTATTATTTACTTGGCTTGTTTTTTTTTTTAAATAATTCAATGCGTTCGAATAGAATTTATACATAATTTTTACTAATTCCTAAAATCCTGAAATCAATTATGAAATAAACCACCAATAACCATGAATGGATTCAAAAATGATGACAATTAAAGAACAAATTCAAAAATTAACTAGCTGAGTTAACTCTGAAGATTACGTAACAATTGAAATTGTCATTATTGGTGTAAATAAAAAGTCTGTTTGGACGTTAAAAAAAAAAGAAAAAAAAAGGAGAGAGAGCGAGAGTAATTTTAGTAACTTTTGCTTTTCTAAACGTTTGGCAATATCTCAAAAGCTGCTAAAATTTGTTAGAAATTTTTTTTACTTTTTTATCAAATTACCAAAATTTCCTAAAATTTTTTTCAATATTTTTCTAAATGACCAAAAGTTATAAAAAATACTAAAAATTTTAAAATTTTACCAAACACATAAAAAGTTATACCTATCAATTTTTGTCAAAAAATTCTTATAAAATTTAACTTCCAAACAGGCCCTAAGTTGTCTAACTCAACAAAAATTATTTATCACTATTGTGGTTTTACCATCTACTAATTGATTAAAAAAGAATAATTAACATCAATATACAGAACTTATTTTGGCGTAATTTTCATTTTTCATTAAAAATAAATAAATAAATAAATTATAACTTTATGGGTAATTCTTAAAGAGAAAGACCTCCAAAAAAAATGGTTAAAATAGAGACAAGATATTATCATTTCAACTTGAAATCTATACATCGTTCTTGATTTTCTATTATATTTCTCATTTTTCTTTGATTTTTGAATTAAAACTCTCATCAATATCTGTCTCCATCTTTTTAGTCATAAAAACTATCATTTATTTTATTCCACATCGATAGATGATATGAGAACAAAAAAATAACCTGTTTTATATTCTTCTATCAAAATATTTACATTTCCGATCATAAATGATACCCTAGTTATATAATATAATTACTTGATCTACTACACTTAAGTGTATCACGAGATAAGATTGAAATAGTATATACAAAAGGTTACTTCAATGTCGGTCATTCACTAATTCCAATACTTACATCTTTACTAGCAAAATAGCATTTGATGTTACCTACCACCACAATAGTCAAATCATGATTAATATTACAGACATACACAATGTAAGAGGCTCTCTCTTCATCTCTCTCTCTTTCTATATATATGTATATATAAAATTATTATCTTTACAACCAGCTCCTAACTTAAATGTCGGAGTTTCCCTAATCAATGACCCATTCGACTGTTTTATTTTACTATTTTTTATATAGAGAAAAAGTATTTAAAAATTACTAAATCTCAATTAAATTAAAAAATATTAAGTTTGAAAAAGCATTTAAAATTAAATAATATAAGTAAAATATTTAAATTTTTATTTGGGTAATTTTTTCTATATTTTTAGTTAGTTATGTTTTTAAAAATTTTTTAGTTTAATTAAGACTAAGTGATTGTTAAACGCTTTTACAAGCTTACACTTTAATTTTAATATAATTAATTAATTATATCACTTGTCATAACTCTAGTGACTTTATAGACAATTGATTAATCTCACTTGCCATGATAAAATAAGAAGTGAAGTTGTATTATTTATCAATATGAGACAAAATAAATATTAAGTTTTTTTTTTTTAGCTAAAGAATTGAGAAAAATAATTCAAAAATCAAGGAAAAATGAAAAAATAAAATATAAGAATAGACGTATGTGCATGGGAGAAAGAGCAAATGGTAGAAATACTTAGAAATGTTTTAATTTTACCACTTAGTTTGTGGTAAAAAATTTTCTAATAAATTGAATTGAGTATTTATTTTAGTACTTTCGATAAAGAAGACTTTTACGAGACATACTCTCTCCAAAATCATTTTAAACCAAAAATAAATAAATAAATAATAGAAACTCTAAAAATTTTAATAAAAAATAAAAATTAAGTTCCTTTGAACCCCAATATATATATATATATATATATATGCATATAAAAAAATAAAAACCTCCAAATCCTTACCCTAACTTTAACTTTGTGGTAGAAGCCAGCGTACTGGTCTTTCCATTGGGTAGCTGGATTTGTCTGTCACCTTCTAGTCTTCTCGTTTAATTTTCTTTAAACTAAATTTTCCGTCATGCCCTAATGCTATGTAGGGGCCGTTTGATCGCCCAAAATAATAATAATAATAATAATAATAATAAATAAATAAAATAAAATAATACAAGTTTACATATGGATCAGACGTGTAACACTTTGGTGGTTATAGGTACTTGAAAACAATTTATAAAAATTAGACAAAATTGAAAAAAAAATTGGTCAAAGTTAAAAAAAAGTTAATAAAAATTAGTTTTGTATTTGGGTGAAAAATTATTAAAAATGAAAAATTAACATTCTGAAAAAAGAAATTAAAAAATAACTGTTTTAAATTAGATAACTTAAATATCAAACAAAAAAAATTAAATTTTGATAAAAAAAATACGAATAAAAAAAACTAATAATCTCAAACAATACGTTAGATACCCATGAACCCGAGGCTTGTATATAAGCAGGGACAATTTTGTCATTTCATGATGTACAAATTTGGCGTAGGGTTGGTGGAGTGCATGCCACGTGGTTTGGGTAATGTCAAAAATGTGGCATCACATGCAATTCAATAATCTATATATGGCATTGATCATGTCCCCCTTGATTCTAACCACCCAAGTCATCAAATTCTTTTTAATTTGGGTCTATTTTATATTTTCAAAAACAAAAATTATTAAAGTATGAAAAACAATTTTTTTTATAAATTTTTTTGAGAAATTTTGAAAAATAATTTACTGAAATACACTGTAATTTGATTTTTTTTAGAATTTTTTATTTTCAATATTTTTATTAATAAAATAACTAAATATATCTTAACATGCATCGACATCCAATTTGCTCTCCTCTTTTCATGTTTGGAGCTCATTTTTTTTTATTTTAATTGTAATCATACGTATGTCTATTACCCACTTAAGTTTTGACGAAATCGTTGTTTAAGAAAATAACTAAGTTCAACCCAAGTTTTGGACGAATTAGACCACCAAATTTCACAAAAGCCTAATATAATATATATTAATTGGAGTGTAAAAAAATTCGATTGAACAAAAAATTACAGTTAATTAGCACTTTGATCTGTATGGTATTTGATTGCTCTTCATTCGATGTTTTGGAGTACTTTATCTTCCCTTCTTGCTCTTTTGAACGCTTGAAAAACAAGATTGTTGACCGTACGCATAAATGCGGTTAATTACCTGTTTGACAATCAATTTTGAATTCATTATAAAAAAATATTATAATTTGCATATTATTGAAGTTAGAGAGAACATATATTTCCCACCTTGGTATACTTCGGTCGGGCTTGAAATAGTGAGAAACAAGCTATGTTCTTGCTCTTTCATGCTTTGCCAAGAATCTCAGTTAGCTCCAGGTTGGAAAATTATGGTGAGAGCCCTTTTGATCTTTGCCATATACGTGGGAGCTTATTTGACTCCTCCATTAATTATATAAAAATTAAAAATTAATTTTATTGTTATATTTTATTTTAATAAGTTAAAGCTTCATTCCCTTCGTAATTAGCTCAAAACTAGGACCCTTTTTATGGTTTCATTTTAAGAGAAATGTTTTGTACAGAGTGAGAGAAGAAAGAGTGAAACAAGTCAGAGAAAATGAAAATGGTGGGAAAATGGAATATATAAAGGAGAATGTGAAAAAATAATAACTAATAGTATATAAGAGGAAAATCTCAAGAACAGAGAGAGAGAGGAGAAATCGATTTGTGGATTTATACTTGAAAAGAGGAAAAAAAAAAATTTTTTTGTGTTTTATTAATTTTTTTATGTGAATCTCATTATGAAAAACTAAGTTAGTTGAGGATTTTCATTTGTAAAAAGGAATTATTGTTACTAAAATATTTATTTTTAATAAAATATAACATTTATGTAACAAATCAATTCAATGATTTGACATATATCCTTAAATTAAGGGCAGAGATTTTCTTTTATAACCATTAGTGATTGAGATTTATTGGAGAGAGAGTGGTTTGTTATATAAAAGCTTGGTTTAAATTTGAAACTCTCCCCCGCCTTCAGTTTTAAATTTTAAACTACTGTTTGTGACTAAAAAATAGTGATAATCTAACAATATCCCAAATATATTTGATTTTTGTATACTTCTCTTTTAATTTTTTTAAAAATTATTTTATTAATTTCTTGAACTATTTGTAAGTCAAAATTCTAGTAAATGTATAAATTAAATATCAAAACTAGGGGCCATAGCGACCGGCCTTACAATAGCTCCATCGCTGGCCCCATTCAACAAATTTAAGACTTTGGTATTTTACTGTATATAATGCGTATACATCTATATAATATACAAACAAATGTACATTAATTTATGCAATATATTTTGAAGAAAAGGGCTAACAACTTCATTTTGTTTTTATTTTTCCTCAATGGCTAACCCTGGTGGATCAATGCAAAGCATATACAAAAGCAAACAAAGGAGACACTGTAGTAAGCTTGGGAACTTTGAAACCTTGACATAATTATTTTATTACGTAATGTGGTATTTAAGTCTTGTTAATATTATTTTTTTTATTTTTTAAACTATAAAAAAGTAATGTTCTTTATCTTATTATAGTTTAATCTTATTAATATATTATTTAACTATTAGATTTTTATTTCACTTTGAAAATAAACAATTAAACTCATTATGTTTTGAGTTTTGTATACTTACACTTTTTGTTGTTAGATTTTTCTTAATAAATTAATTTTGACTAAGTTAATTAACCATGTGAAATGATTAGAGTATTCGTAAAACAAAGCCAAAAAAATATGGTAGGTATATAAACTAGAAACATATTGATTATTATTATTGTTTTATAATTTTAAATGAAATTATATAATTCTTTTAATATGCCTAACAATTAAAAAAATATTTAAATTTTAGAGAGGTTAGTAACTTAAAAATTATTTTATCCAAAAAATATATGTATCAATTGTGTTTTTTGAACTGAATATCACATAAAAATTTTTTGACCTAAAAATCTTTATGTACATATGTTTTTTTTTTTCCCTAAACTAAGATCTATCATTTTTTTTTTAATTTTAATGAGGTTGAACCATAGATAAAAAAAATCAGATTAAAAATTTTTATAGTTGGTTAAAGAAAACACAATAACACATATATTTTGTCACGCCCTTAATCTAACTGTCAAGGATGAAAGGTATGAGAATATGGGAACTAATTAAAACCAGTTAAAATCTAGTTTAAGTTAAGTCAATATCATAAACGTCAATTAAAATATTAACAAATATTTCTCATTCTCATATAAAAAAAATATTAAAGAATATCACCAATAATTGAACAATGATATAATCCAGTTCAACATCATCTCGAGGACAGCCTCCTATTTACATGGCCAAAACATATATTATAATCATATTTATATCTTTTAAAATCATGATATTATGAATATAAACATTAGACTCATACTCAAGGTCACACAATCTATAATATTAATAGTTTAGCTCTCAATTAAAAAAATAAACACAATTATTGTTATCCATAGTTAAGACCAGA
Source organism: Vitellaria paradoxa (assembly GCA_019916065.1). Classification (NCBI taxonomy): domain Eukaryota; kingdom Viridiplantae; phylum Streptophyta; class Magnoliopsida; order Ericales; family Sapotaceae; genus Vitellaria; species Vitellaria paradoxa. The sequence continues at coordinate 19,986,555 of CM034234.1, read as the reverse complement.
CTTAAGTTACTCAAGCCTAAACTACCTACGTATCCCACCTCGATAATCAGGTTGCTGTAGTTCCTAATTTAGTATTCAATGTTCATAGCCCATCACATTATCAATAAATCAAACATTAAATATCATTATAATTAATAATCTCAATATCTCAACACATACCAATAATATATGCAATTTCATGCAATGGGTAATGATAGAATGCAATGCTAATGTATATTCTCTAATCTTCATCTACTATCAATCTTATCCTAAGATGGATGATACTTAGCAAAGTACGTGGGATCACTAACCGTACCGTTTAACGGTCATAGCAAACAATAATCTTAATATACAATTACAGGTGGGGAAGTATGTTACTTCCCCACCAAGTAAGATTCAGGGAAACCGTGTTACACCCCATGTCTCTTCTGCTAGGGAAAGCTATAGTCCAAAGAAAATCTCATAATCATATCTTATAATTAACGCCCTAACTCTAAATGACTAAATTCTAATCATATATATATATATCGATTAGAAATTATTCGGTATTTTCAAAAATTCATCATAAATCCCATCCATATACATGACACATGCCTTAGCACGTCAATAATATCAAGATGGCACTCTCGACTAATCAACAAACTCAATTCATAACCAGATGAAAACACCCCAACCCAATGCACACAATATGCTCAATCATACAAAATAATTCTCTTCAATAATTTTTAACATTAAACAAAATATATTTAAGCATCAATTAAATCTTGTATAATTCCCATAATTTTTACCTCAATAAATATTAAAGGTGATTTTGTTATGGAAAGTATTTTACAACAAATGATGAACCCCCCCATTTAAGGGTCAGGGTCTACCTTTTTCATGTTCTGAACATTAGGAAGTATTCTGTCAAATAGGGTTAACCCCTTAAAGGGTTGGGGCCAACCTCTGACAAGTACTAAATAGTGGGCTATTCATGATCAAAAGGTGTTGATCCTTTTTCTAGTCGAGTCGACCCAACCTCAGATATATATATGTGTGTGTGTGTGTGTGTGTGTGTGTGTGTGTGTGTGTGTGTGTGTGTGAAATATGTAGTGTCTTCCCCAACTAATCTTGACCAAATCTGACCAACTTGGGTTCCATATTCAACAATACCAGTATATATATGCATCACATGATCAAAATAACAATTTCTACAATATATATATCTAGATATATATATGTACATATCTAGATATATATAAATCCAAATTTTTAAAACTTAACTAAATCCAGCATATAATATATCAAAATTCTCTTAACAATGTTTAGAATACAAATATAAATCCTATCTACCTCAGATTTGAAGAAAAGAAGAAGAAAAAAGTGGAGAACCTCACAACTCCAAAATTTCTCTTTTCCATTTCTTTCACCTCGGGCAAAATCACCACAATCCGATTCTGCCACAATAATCATGACACCAAAAATATCAAGAATTACTATTTCTGACCTCCAACCTTTACTTTATCTCTCGGCTTTCTCTCTCCTTTCTCTCTTTATCTCTCTTGTGGTGTGTTTGGAAGCACCAAGAACCCACACGAAAGAAAAGAAAAAGAAAGAAGAAAAGAAAAGAAATAAATGAAGAAAAGAAAATAAGGCTGCGCCATTGATCCAGTTTTCCAACCCAATGTAATTTCAGACCAAACTTAGTTCAAGAAAAATAAAATAAACTCAATCATTCTGACCCAACTTCAGGTCCAAATATTTAATTAATCCAAAATCTCAAACAATTAACCAAAAATAAAATACCGAGTATTACATACTCTTAGGGGTCAAAAATTCCAGGCGATAAACCAACTACCTTAAAATTAAAATAATTTTTTAATCATTATATATATTAACAATTGGTTTGAATTTATTTCAAGAGTGTTTTAATCATTTCATGTAATCAACTTGGTTAATAGTCACTTATTAAAAAAGAAAAGAAAAATTCTAATAGTAGGGAGTGTTGGTGTATAAATCCACATTATAGGTCTCTCTTCTATTTATTCTTTCTTGAAACCTATCTAAACTAAGATGGTGTTTGATTTGTCAACAAAAATTAAAATTTTGAATAAAACTGATATATGGAATAATTTGACTAAAAAAAGTTGATAAAAATTAATTTTTTTCTTGATTATTTTTAATTTTTTTTGGAGGATACAAATACCCCTAAGTATATAATGTCAAAATCACATCATGTGTAACTAAAATTTACCAATAGGAATTGGTCTTACAATTTGAATGTATAAAACAATAATTCTAGTTTCTAGACATTCATTTTTATTAAAAAAATTGGACTTGTTTAATGTTTTACAAAACTCTGCAAATTTATGTAAAATTTAAATTATTTTATATATTGCACAAGTACTACAATTTTTACGTAATTATACTACATTTTACAACTCCAAACATTCTTACTATGTCATAAACAGGTATTTAGATGGTAAAAAATACAAAAAATAAATATAAAAATGATATGTAATAAAATTTAATTGAAATAAATTGAAAAAAATTAATAATTTTTTTTTATAACTTTTGATAAATTTTTATAATTTTTTTTTTTTCAGTCTTAACAGCCCCAAAACAAACCTAAACTTTTACAAAAGTCAATTGTCAGATTAATCATCCGGACCGGCGTAATCTGGTTCGACCTATGTCAAGGGGTGTTGGTGGGCTTTTGTAAACCGTATGGGACACTAAAACCTCCACCGTTATATCAATGTTAACCAACGGGGTGGGGCCGCGTGGCATGCTAGATTCATAGCAGAAACAAGCTCCGCCACAGAGAATCCCCACTTGAAATGTCTTCAGAAAGAGCGCGTCACATAGAATCCCAGCTCCAGGAAAGAGAATTTCTCTCTCTCTCTCTCTCTCTCTCTCTCTCCAAAAAAAAAAAAAAAATTCCCGAAAACCTTTCCAACCTCCCTCCATCATTCAAATTCTGAACAGTTCAAACTCTCAAATATATATATATATGAATCTGATGACGACTCTGCTATTGACTTTTCCAATTTTGTTTGAGATCTTCGTATCTTCCTTCCAATCAAGGCTCCCGTTGGCCTCGTCCGTCGACGGTGTGAGTGATCGGATGGGTTCGTCTAACAGCTCTTCCGGTGAGATTCACGTCATAGTCGGGCCAATGTTTGCGGGAAAGACCACTGCTCTTCTTCGCAGAATCAATTCCGAAGTCGACTGTGGCAGGTATTTAATTTAATCTCCTCCAATTTTGTTTGTTTATTTGGTCGGTTTGATTCACTTGTTCTGATCATTAGATAGAAATCTAAGCCTTTACCAGATCATGCAGGTCACTTGCAACTGTATACTGTACGCTGAATTCTTCAAAAAAAAAATTAATATCTGTATTATTTCTTTTTTCTTGTATGATTGTAGGTAGGGATGACAATTCAATTATAGCCAATGATCACAATAAGTGGTGAACTCAATCCAGTTATACTCTAGTAAGATGAAAGTGGGGAAAACAAGCTAAAATCTGATAGGATTTGGAGTAGGAGCGGAATAAAATTTCTTGATTTGATTAGGTTTAGAATTATAAAAATATACTTACTAATCTCACATGTCGAGAATTTGACATATTAGTACTGAAATATTTATCATCATTAGAATCATTACCATTTTGTTAATGGGTAAATTACATCTAACTCTCTTTAACTTCTGGATAATTACACTTAACGTCTATAACGTTTAAAAATTACATTTACTCTTTTATTTTGAAATGTTGTCAACATTCATATCTTACCGATAAAATTAATTGTTAAAACTTAATAGAAAATATTAAATTAATTAAAATTTTAGATATTTTTCTTATTTTATTTTTCATTCTTTCACTTTTTTTTCAATTTCCTTTAAAAAAAATCCAAAAATAAGTAAAAAAATTTTGAGCAAATTTTTTCTAAAGAAAATTGATGAGATATGAGAGAGGAATGGGTAAAATAAGAAAAATATATAGCTAAAATTTTGATTAATTTGACATTTTCTGTTAAGTTTTAATGACTAATTTTATCGGAAGGGGTCAATGTTAACAACATTTCAAAATAAGGAAAGTAAGTGTAACTTTTAAACGTTGTGAGTGCTAAATGTGATTACCAAAATGTTAAGGGAAGATAAGTGTAATTTACCCTTTATTAATTTATATATTGGTATATTTATTTTTCTATTTCTTCTGTTTAATAATTAGTCTGCATATATTTTTATTTGTTGTCTATTTTTAATATAAAATATTGTTAATATTTATGGGGGTGGGGGCTATGATGGAGTGCTAGTCACATGACGAGGCGGGGGTAGGAAAAGAAAATTTGGCGGGTCAGGGTTAAGGGAAGAACCCATCGCCTCGTATCCGTTGCTGTCCCTAATTATAGGTGATATGTTGTGTATGTCTATAGTCATTGGAGATAATTAATTTAGTTTTAACTTTAACTTTTTGTATGCCAACCATGTATATACGTAGAAATGTTGCAGTGATAAAGTCAAACAAGGATACAAGGTATGCAGTTGACTCAGTTGTGACTCATGATGGGACAAGATTCCCATGTTTGGCATTGCCAAATCTGCTGTCCTTTGAACTGAGATTTGGAGCTGAGGCTTATGCCAAGGTAAGTTTAGAGATGAAATTTTACATTTTTTAATTTTGCTTTTTCTAATTTAGTGTCCTGTTCTATCGAAGTTCTACACCACTTGATGATTCATTGCGGGAATAATTTGATTATCTATTGTCCAAACCATGCTGCCTTTTTTTTTTTTTTTTTTTTCAGGTAATTTGCTGCCTTAATATCATACAAGTGAACTTTTAACTCAAATGAGTCTAGTCATGAATTATGGGGGAAAAATTATGTTCTGATTTTAACTTGTGTATTTAATGGGTTGTAATTCATCCTTTTTACTGCTCGATATGCATGACTGTGAGGAATAGGTTAGCGTGTGGCTGACATATTTGAAGACACCTGTGTTTTAGTTGGATACATGGATTCAAAAATGAATGAATTTGGGGATGAATTTTTATAGGAGATTGTACAAGTCAAAAAATGAACAGAATTGCTTGACACTCTTTGCGTCTTAACACATATATTCATATTCATAATATAATTTACAAGTTAAGAAATAGAATCACAATCTAATCTAATCTAATCTCCTATATTAGAAAAAAGAACAAACTAGTCTTAAGTGCTTATATTTATACCTATCAAAAAAAAAAAAAGTGCTTATATTTATAATATTTTCTAATACCCGCCCTTAAGTTTGAATATATGATATGTTCTAAATTTGTTACAAACGAATGGAATCCGAACCCTTCCTAGAGCTTTGTATTTTGATTCTAAACTTGAACTTGCTACTGTCGATTTTTTACTTTTTTATAGATTATCTTCAATGAATATGTAATAATCAGTAATAAGTAAATCGTTTATTTGATGCCAATCTTGCTCAATTTATATCCGTATATATTTTGTACTGAAATATATCAATTATTTTGGTATAACAAGTCTTTCTCAAGTGCTCTCTTCAAATATTTCAAGATTTGGACAAATGTATCTTAATAAGTAATATGAGGTGATTCTAGAAATAATCACATTAATAGAGAAAGAAATATATTGTCAAGTAGTTAAGCTTTTTAATTAATCTTTTGTATTCACTAAAATTCTCCAACAAATCACCTTTACTTGCTATTAACTTGTATTAGGGTTCATTGGAGTACTTATAGGTTCACAGCTAAGCATACTTGTCTTAGATAACAAGTTTAGGATGTACTTCATATGAGAGAAAACAATACCTTTGTGTGACTAGGTAATTTTAATATCTGAGGAGTATTTCAGTGGTTCTAAATCTTTGGAGCTAAACTTATTCTAAAGAAATAACTTCGACTTGGTGATACGTTGTGTATCATCATTTGTGATAATAATGTCATTTGTGTATACTAGGAGTGATATTCTTCCATAAGTAGAATAACGATGGGAGATGGAATGATCAATATTGCATTAAATTACTCCAAATTCCACAACCATAATGTTGAACATGCCAAATTATGCACATAGAGACTGTTTCAGGTTATATTATGATTTCTTAAATTTGCAAACTAACTAAGACTCCCTTGAGGAACAAATCCAAGAAGTTGTTCTATGTAAATTTTTTCCACTAGATCACCATGCAGAAATACATTTTTGATATCAAGTTGGTGAAAAGGCCCATAATATCAAGTTGATCTATGTAGATTTCTTTATCTAGATCACCATGCAAAAATGCATTTTTTTAATATCAGTGGGTTATTCTATTTAGAATAATTGGTCAAAAAGGAGGCACATCTTTCTAGTTCTCTCTTTTGTTCAAGAATTTTGGTTGCATAATACCATTCTTTCATAATGGGAAACGCTTTTCTACTGGAATAACGGTGCTTTAATAAGTTACAAAATCCTTTATTACTGACCGGAGAGTGCAATCCCTTCAAAAGATCACACATCATCCAACTAAATACATCTTTAACTTCCAAGAATCATCTCCATTACTAGGTGGCACTTTTTCAACGAATCCATGAATTTTAACTGCTGGTAGATGTAAAACTAATGTTGTTCACAATTAAAATGGTGGACTTACTATGTTTTAATATTGGCATTATCAGTGTTTATCCTCTTATCTTCATGCTGACAGCTAGATGTAATTGGCATTGACGAAGCTCAATTCTTCCATGACCTCTATGATTTCTGCTGCAAGGCTGCTGATTTCGATGGAAAAACTATAATAGTTGCTGGCCTTGATGGGGACTACTTGAGGTTCTTAAAATCCATTTTTCTTGTCTTTCCAATCCGTAATTAAACATGTGACCTGTTAACTCAATGAGCAATCTATATCTTATTTTTACTTTGTTGTACAGTGTGTTCCCTGCTACAGTGTTTTTGTTGTTTCCTCAGAATATTTGAGCTTTGTCCTAGCACAAATACTGATACAATACAAATAGACATGGGGTCTGACAATCATGAAAAAAAAAAAAAAAAAGAAGACTATTAACATGGTAAAATATACATGAATATAATTTGCACATAGACACTAATTTTCGTATATTTTTTTAACATATAAAAATAATAAAGAATCATAAGATTTTATAATTTTTAGAGTTTTGTCAACTTAACCATAAATGCATCTTTATTGAAGGAAAAAAAAAGAGTAAAATATCATGCTGTTTGGTACATATTTTCATAACTATATTCAACATGTATTCTAATATGTTCAACGAATATGTGTCTATGCATCAGATTAGGATAGTTTTATAAATTTTAGTTACGTTTTATTTTATTGGTGGATTAAACAATAGAGAATAAATAATACTACGAGATAATATATAAGATTTAATATAATACTGAATTACTTTTTCCACTTGACGTTATTTTTTTGACATTTGATTGGTGAAATATGGAGCGGAATGAAAATGTTCCACCTGCTATCTCATAATCAAACATGCTCTCCGGTTATGATCCTTTCTTTCTGTGAGAAATCAAAACTATCATTGCAGACAAAGCTTTGGCTCAGTGCTTGACATAATTCCTCTTGCTGATTCCATAACCAAGCTGACAGCCCGGTGTGAGCTTTGCGGCAAGAGGGCATTTTTTACCCTCAGGAAGATCGAGGAGACGAAGACGGAGCTGATTGGTGGTGCTGAGGTTTACATGCCTGTCTGTCGCCAGCACTACGTCATTGGACAAAGCTGTCATGGAAGCAGCAGCACTGAATGTCCTTGAATCTTGTAGTGAATTTTAGACTGAGGAAGTTGCAGTTTAGTAAAATAACTAGCTTCTTCACAGCCTAATATTTTTTTAATGGGTTTCTTTGTATTTCAGTCAATTGTTTGTGTGTGTAACATATTAAATTGGGACTTTGTAATCTGTCTATTTTACCAATTCTAATTTATATACATTAGAAAGTGTTTTGATTGCCATATATTAATGTATGGCATTTGAGCACTTCCAAGTTCCAATTTATGTCAAAAAGATGAATCTAATAATAAATTCCTAGATTGATAATATATATTTCTTTGGAGCTGTTTTTGCAAATACTCTTATGCTTCTCCCAAATGTATTATGTTATGTTGAAAAGAAAATACTTCTATTATATCATAAAAGAATGAGGTGGCAATGATAATATTATAATAAAAGTATACTTCTACAAGTTTGTTACTCTCAATTGATTGATGGGTTTTCAAGTATTTCATATTATTATAATTATTTTTTATTTATAATTTTTTTATTTGTATAGCATTACTCGAGTTAAAGTAATAATATATTTATTTCTTTTAATTGATAGACTCTGTTGTAGTTCGCATCATTTTGATAATTTTTCTTGTAATTATTTTTGATTGTTTAGTATTACTCATGTTAAAATAATAGAAAATATTACGAGAAAATTTCATCAGATTGATATGGCGGGTTCTGATTGTATGGTAAATCCAAGTAGCTCGATGGCTTGTAACGTGAACACCATATGAACCAAAGCCTAATATTCACAAAGCTGGTAATTTCAGTACACCACCACAGGGCTCCCACGATACCCAGAATTTCTAGTTAGTTTTATCAACAATCTCCATATAAAGCTGATTCAATAGTTACCAACATGACTGACAGATACAGAATATTGTCCAGAATCCAGTTCGTGATTAGGTCAAAAAAAAAAAAAAAGAAGGGGAAATGCAGTCGATAAAGTTGGCTAGAGAAAAAGCTAGGGGGAAGCATTAAGGCTTTGTTTGGGTTGCTTGGCACACGGGTTCGCATGAACCCAAACATAACCTTAAGAGATGTTTGGAGTCAGAATTCAGAAACCATGCATTAGCCTTGAAGGCCCTCCTTCTCTTCGCAGTCAATCTCGGAGAGGAATGGGTCCTTGAGGAGATCAGCAGCCGAGGGCCTTGCCCTGGGTTGGCCAATGCACTTGTCGATGAAGGCCTTCAATTCTGGATCAATCACTTTGTTCAGGGCTTGAGGCTTCACTCCAGCCGTCACCTTCTTGTATATCTTGGCTATGCTGTCACACTCACTGTACGGAATCTCCGTGGTCGCCAATTCAACCAAGCACATGCCAAATGAGTATATGTCTACTAACTCCGTGTAATCCTCCTCGTACAGTTCCGGTGCCATATACTCCGGTGTCCCTAACAATGAATGTGCATGATGACTCTTGTCCACTATCGCTGCCAATCCTAGATCACCAATCTTGACCTACACACCCAAATAAGATCCTCATTGCAATGATTCAATAGAAGGTACCCACCTCAACTAGAACATTGTATCCCTACCCCCCCCCCCACTTCTTTTTTTTCAGTGGTTCTCTCGACAGGGTTGTTGCCTTTTTCAACTTAAAAAAGTTACACATTGACCACCTAAAATATTAATTTGTAATAATGTGCTTTTTTTTTTCTTACACTGATATTTGTAATTTCAACATAATTTAGTCAATTGATATGGATGTGAGATTAAAAAAAAATCTTTAATACTAGCATAGATTTTCTATAATTTATTAAGGTAAAATAAAACTCATATAAGAAATTACATGTTTTTAGTTCCGTAATTTTAGTAAATCTCTTAAAGATATTTTTGTTAATTAAAATTTTATACCATGATTTTTTTTTATGAGAGTTTATTTATGAGCATTTTAGTCTGTAATATTTTTTTTCTATACTTCACGTGCACATTATTTAAATAAATCTTGTTAAAATCACAATTATTAATGTGAGGAAAGAGCAAATTGTTATAAATTAGTAGTTTAAGGGGTCAATGCATAATGTTTTTTTAGTTGAGGGGTAAAATAATATTGAGTCATAGTTCAAGGATATCTTGAAGAGGTAGAAAATAACCACTTGAAAATGAATAAAACTCTATTTATTTATTTATTTTTATTTTTTGTCATGATCAATAAAACAGGGGTTTCAGCAAGTTTGTAAGAAGTAAAGATACCTTTCCAATGTTTCCATTGATGAAAATATTACTGCAGTTGAGGTCTCTATGAATGATGCAGGGATCATGAGTGTGGAGATAATCTAAGCCCTCGAGTATCTGTCTCGACCACTTCTTCAAGGCCTTCATCGAAACATGGCGATGCTTTTTCCTGTAATCTCTCAGATTCCCTGATGTGCATGCCTCGGTAATGAAATTCAAAGTGTTACGCTCGCTGTCCCTCCAAAAACTGTAGAGAACAATAATGTACTCATTCTTCAATGACTTCAGCAGCGCAATCTCCGCCAGAAGCCTCTTGACCGCAGAAGGATCATCACTGAACTTGCCTAATCGAACCTGATTCCATGCCACGTCTATTCCTTCCCGCTGATCAAATGCCCTATAAACTTTCTTGACAGCACCAGTTCCAAGCAGCTCGCTGTACCGACCAAACCGTCCAGACGGATCGATCTCAACAAATGGCTCTTTTTCTTGATCCAATGATTCGGGAGTTTCAGATGGCATATTGACACAATGACTTTCGGAGAAAGAAGAAAAATCGAAGATTCAAACAAAAGCCACTAGACAATACACCAAGGCAACAGAATACAGATCTGATGATCATAAACCACGATCTTGAATCAGATGACAACTAGAAAGTCAAGATGGCCAAGTTGAAACTGTGATCACACAAAAAATATAAAGTTAGGGGCTGAACTAGCAAATATTAAAATGAGACATCCAAATTCCATCAGGAGATATTTTTATTTAGGCTCAAATAGCATATTTATCTGACCACATCAGAATGAAAAATAATGAAAAATGACTCAAAACAATTGAATAGCATCGCTGCTCAAACTAAATTTCTATCAATTAGATGCAACCTCCAAGAAATTTATGAAAAAACAGAAGAATACATTTCCATGGAAACATTGCACATTCAACCTAGTTCCTCAAATTAGAGTGCGAACACTGGCCATTTCAAGGCTAGATTTCATCCCCACTCGGTCGATAGTCTAACCGAAAATGAAAAGATCAGCAATCGAAAATAGTAAAATGAAGTAAGAACAACAGTTATGTTTTGACCAGAATTCAAGAAAATCGTATCAAGTGGAAGCACTTATTGGCGTTGAAACCCTTGAACATTCAACCAGATTAGATTAGAGAAACGCAGTATTCATTAGTAGCTACCACCGAAACAGAGAGAAGCAACTCTTAACACCAAAACGAACAGGTTTAAATCTCTGAGCATTCTAAACTCGAAACTAGGACTTCAGTTACCAGAATTTCAACCGATCAAGAAGAGTAAAGAGAGTAACAATGGAGATAGCCATAGGACGTACCTTGGGCATGCAAAGTCTGAGATTTCACTGAAACACGAAGCGAAGGGCGACATTTTTCAGAAGAGCCTTCGAGAGGAGAAGGAGAAGAAGAGATAATCCGAGAGAGTAATAGAAAAGAAATGAACGTTCAAGAAGCGAACGCTAATAGTACGCAAACATCTGATGGCGGGAGAGTCGAGAGCGTTATTTATAGGCAAACGTGATCGGATCGAAAAAGTACTGAAAGTGTAGTTTTATCTTATTAGCTGTCTTTTTTCTTTTTTAAAGGTAATTAAAAAAAGTGAGAAAATTAACTTTATTGTTTGTGCTCAAAGGTAATTTCATAGCCTTGCACGGCTTCCCTTGATTGGTACTGACCTTACTAAATGGATCTCACATTTCCACTTCTCTAAATTGTCTTGTCAATAATTGTAAATAGCATATTAAAAGGGTGAAAGTTTGGTAAAAAAGTGTAATAAAAATATAAAAATTTAACGTAAAAGTAATATATTATAAAATTTGACGGTAAAAAAATATAAAAAATTAGTAAAAATTAATGAATTTCAGTTGATTTTATTCAACCAAACATTCTCGAAAGAGTTTATTTATTGGTATACCATTTCAAATATGTTATTATAAAAATATGTATATATACATACACCAAAAAAAAAAAAAAGTTAACTTGTCACTTAAATAAATATAAATTGCAATTTCATTTTCAAGTACAATGCTGATTATGGGGAGGAGGGAATTTGGAAAGGGGGCGGGAACTCTGCAATTTGAACTTGAACAATCAACATGAGATTAATCGTTAGTGCCTCCAAAACCAGCTAGCCTTTCACCTTGTTTCAAATACACAAGTTATAAAAAAAAAAAAATCTTATTTCAATTGAATAACAAATATAAATAATTTTTATTTACCGTTTTTAATTCTATAAAGTTTAGGTAAAAAATAAAAAATAAAAACAAAATATAATAATTTTAAATTATTTTAGTCAAATACAAGAAATCTTGGTTTGATATGAAAAATGACAACATACTTCAAAAATTTTAGATACCGACTATTATGCAATGATTAAGAACAATACAATTATCAATATGAAACACAAAGGGTATATTTGTTTAACGAGATATAGAGTTGAATAAGAAATAGTACTTTTTTATTATTATTATCATCATCATCATCATCGAGATACTATCTCTTATGAAATGTGAGTATTGTAATAAATAGGGATATAAATAAGCTAGACCGAGTTGGGGTTTATTACACGCATACTTGAATTATCTTATATTTGTTAGGTTCAAGTTGAACTTGAGTTTAGTAAAGTCTAAATAAATTAAATTCAAGCTTGGCTCTTTAAAAAAAAAATTTAAGGGCTAAGCTTAACTCAATAAAACTCATTTATATCAAATATCCAATATTATCAAACCATTATTTTAGTAAATAATAGCCTTTACCCTAAGAAATAGTTGATATTTATGATAAGTTAACTTTTAAAATAATTTATAATTGAAAAGAAGTTTTATATAACTTGAGAAAACTCAAAATATTAAAACATTTCTAGTCCCAAAATTCAAAGTGATCACTAAATACTAACAAAATATCTAAATAAACAAAATTTATAAAATCTATTTAATCATAAATACAACAATATCATAAAACTATATAAATAGGCTCTCAAGTCTAATAAGTCTCTAATTCAACTTATTTAGGTCTTGTTTGATAATATTTTTGTTTTCTATTTTTTGTTTATATTTTCAATTTTTTTTTTTTTTTTTTGTAAACTGGCAACAAAACAAGTTTTTTAAATACGTTTATACTTTTTGTTTACAAAAAATAAAAACTTAAATAGAAAAATGTAAAAAAAAAAAAAAGTGTTTTTACTCTTTTTTTTTCTGTTGCATTATCAATTTTAACACTTTATCTATTTTTATTACATCATATTAAAATTAATTATTTTGTTCAAATATTTTACTAAACTAAAATTATTTTTAACAAATAAATATTAATTTAATTATCTAAATTAATATATAATATATTTTATTAATTTATTTTTAATAAATAATAAATTAAGTTAATTTAAATCAATTAATTTAATTAATACAAAAATTATTTTATTAAATTATTATAATGAATAATAAAATATAATTAATTAACTTAATAATCAATTTAATACAATAATTAATTTAATTTAATTAATTTAACTAATAAGAAATATATTTTATAATAATTAAAATATATTTTACTAAATTATTTTAATAAATAATAAAATTATTTATTTATTTATTTTAATTATTAAATTAAATTTTGAATAATTATTAAATGTATTTTTAATATGAAATATATTTTATTATTTTTAGTAAATATTAATTAACTTAATAATTAATTTAAATTAATTAATTTAACTAATATGAAAATATTTTTATTAAATTATTTTTATTAAATAATAATTAATTAATTAATTTAATAATTAATTTAAATTAATTAATTTAACTAACATAATTATATTTTATTAAATTATTTTTATTAGATATCATAATTAAATTATTTAAGTTATTACAAAATATATATTATTGAATTATTTTAATAAATAATATAATTAATTTATAATTAATATATTTTGTATTTACTAAATTAAATGATATAATAATTATATTTTATTTCATTATTTTTAATAAATAATAGAATTAAATTATATTTTAATATATTATTATATTTATTAAATTATATGATTTTTAATAATTAAATTAAATTAATATGAAATATATTTTACTAATTCAATTAATTTTAAAAAATTAAATTAAATATTTTATTAAAATGAAAAAATTAATAATTATCAACAAAATTACATTTCCAAATATAATTTCAGTTTTCATTTCAGAAAAAAACGAAAACTGAAAACAAAAAAACAGAAAAAATAAATACACAAACATAAACTAAAAAACGACAGCGTTACCAAACGACCTCTTATAATAAATAGTTTTGAATTGAGGCTAAAACTCAAGTCATTTATTAAAAGAGCTGACCTCAGGCCAAGTCCCACCGGCAAGTAGCTCACGAAGCTCATTGACACCCCTAATTAGAAATAACACTCTATGATAGACATTAATCTCAAGAAAAAAAAAATCTGAAAATGAATGTGAAATAGAAAGTAAGTTGAATGTTATCTCTTATTCAATCTCATATCCAACCGAAACAAAAACAAAAGTGACTATAATGTTTTACACTGTATTTCATTCGAGCCCGTAGACATTAATGACTATACAAATGAAATTCGTGATCATGATCGAATACTCAATAATTCTTGAGTAATTAGTAGAATTACTGAGTAAGCAAAACACCTTGGTATTTCTGACTTTCTACGATTATGGCTTCCATTACATGCAATTAATCAGGCCATGTGAGGCCCATTAATGGTAACTTCTTATATTAGATTCCAGATTTATTATGTAGACCAACAAAACTAATCAAGAAAGCTCGGCTCGTTTATTATCAATGACAACCAGAGCGTCGACCAAAACCAAAGCCAAAACAATTTAAATAGTAGACCCTGCCCGTGACAAGATTGACTTCACAAAAGGAAAATATTATTACGCAAATAGATTCATCATAAATGATCCAGGGTGTGACTCAAAAGCTTTGAATCGAAGCAGCAGTAAAGGAGGAGCGTGTGACTCCTACGTGCCTTTCCTGAGCAGCAACTGGGAAGTTCACGCAACACCCGTGACCCTTTTTTGCTATCCTGGTAGCTTTTCTCACACCAAATCTGATACTACTCAACACAAAAGATGCAATTCACCAGCCCAAAAAAAAAAACACAGATGCACAAAACCCCCAACCATTAATTCAACCATGCAAAATTGTCATAGTTCCTGCATCCATCACAAGTTCACAACAATAGCAACAAGTTTAAAATGGAGACGGTAAGACATCTTCATGTTGTTCTCATGGCGAGCGGCACAATAAAAATTTGCCCTTTTAATGCCCATAGTCGGTCTCTCAAGCCCGGATAAATGAGGAGGATTGTGATAGATCGACACAACTAATATAAAACATAATTACTTCCTATGAAGAACATAAGTAGCCAACCTCAACTAATTTGCTATTAAGGTTTTGTTGAGTTGAATTAAGCTGAGCTGGAGTTGTGGTGATACAGACAGACTATTCTCAAAGAAAAGTTTTGGGCTCCTGTCCAAGTAAAGTAACCAGACAAATAATGACTTGCATTGGCAATGAAGAATCTTAGAAACCCTTCCGTCACATGTACGGATGAAGATTCATGACAGATTTAGGATGCAAAACCATGTGGCAACATGTGAATTATTCATTTTGAGTCGAGTGAATTCCAAGAGTTTAGAGCCACAGCCCACAGAGGAGAAGGCCTTGGAGGACTTTTTTCGGGTGAGACATGGACAGCACGAGTGTAAGTTGCATGTATGAATGATGCAGCTGGAGACAGCTCAAAGAAAAACATAAATATACCAAACCACAATTTAAATGGAAAGTAACTGCAGCGTAACTAATTTAATTGAAAGTTAAATACAACCAATGAGAAAAGGTAAAAGAGGATCTCTAGAGTCCTAGTTTAACTGATTCCGATAAAAATATCAAACTACAGTGTCCCCTTTTCTCCAGAGACATGTAACTGCCTACAAACAATGAATCAAGCCGTGACGTGGTTCTATCATATCAAGGACTGCCAGGTACAGTTAGCGACTCACATGGGATCAGACAGAAAAACAAATCTATATAAGTCAATCCTCACAACATACAACAACAACTGGCCCGACAATTTTACAATTCACTCAGCCCACTTGTTTACAATGTTCAACAAACTGGTATACTGAAAAGAGATATTCTCGATATCTATTTTACATCGGAGGCCTATCAAATATATGTGCGTGTGTGTGCGCGTGTGTGTTATACATTTGTGCCATCAGAGAACAATTATTCACCAGCCACAAGCCATAACTCGGGTAATATTATTTGCCACAATATTTTACATACCTAATTCTGGGTAAAAGCTAGAGCCAGTAATCCTCCTTCAAAACAGAACTCAACCCAAGATCATCAAATCAACTCCTACCGGTTTAATACAAATATGCCTTGTGAGCTGTGTATTCAAAAAATGTTGATGTCTGTACATGCAGTAGGGATGGCCTTCTTTTTTTTTGGGGGGGGGGGGGGGGAGTGATAGCAGTGCAGCTTTTTCCAGAACTAAAGAGGACCACCCCCTTCATAGGGCACAAAGCTGCGTGAGGAAGTAGGGAATTTTCAATGAGTTGAGTGTGTAAATTTTGTATTTAGGGCCGGCCAACTTTAAAACTTTTTAAACATAAAAAGTAGGGTTGTAAAATGAACCAACCTGCTTGAGGCTCACTTGATCTCAATTATAGGCTCAGTTGAACTCGACTTGAAACATAAACGAACCGGACCTAAACCAAAATTTTAAAGTTATACCATTGACCCAACCAGAGTCTAACTCGTTAACTAATACTTGATAAATATAGTGTGAAATATTAAGGTGTCATTTGGTTTGTTTTCTATTTTTTGCTTTTGTTTTTTATTTTTTGTTTTAAGCTAATTTTTCATTTTTTGCTTTTGGAAAGAAGGAAAACAGTTCAAAATTCATTTGATTACTTGTGTTTTTAAAATTTATTTTCGAAAACAGAAAATGAGTTTACACATAAAATGAAAAATAACAAAAAGTTGTTTTCAGAGTTTTTAACAAAAATAAGAAAAATCTCAAAGTAAAGAAAACAGAGCATTTTCTGTTTTCTCGTTTTGAGATTTTTAGCACATAAAACAAAAACAGAAAACAGAAAATAAAAAAGTAAACCAAATGCCACCTAAAATATTCAAGTTTGACTGGGGATCGATTTGATTAGAGGATTGCTCAAATTCAACCAAAAAGATTAATAAACAAACTTTAAACCACCTTTTTAAGCTCGTTAAGCTTAACAAGCCTTATCCAAACATCCAACTACTTGACTCGGTTCAGTTCATTTACACACCTACTTAAAAGTAAACCACCGTGAAAACAAAACCTACCTCCATCTTTTATTATTTTATCCCCCATAAGCAGTTAGGAAGATAGAACACCTAAATGTATATTAATTTTTCTTTTCCCAAATATAAAATTCACAAATTGCTGCTACAATTTATTAGCAACTTCGCAGGCGTATCTCCAGCTTTGTTTCATCCCAATCTTTTCCATCTTCAACAACAATTTTTTATTTATATAACATATAAATTGGTTTACTTCATGACTTGTCCCTAAAAGAAGAAAAAGAAAAAGAAAGGTTTACCTCACGTGGTGTTACTATTTAGATACGAATATATCACAACAAATTGAAATTAACTGAAAATATCAATATCCAGGTTCATTCTAAATGAATGCAGGTCAACAAACATCCATGTAAGATTTCCCTCTATATGCTCCAGTACCACCCCAAGTGGTGGCTCTAATAGCGAAACGGTTCTCTTGAAAAATTGTCACTTAAAAATGAAAAGTGGGAATGCAGAAATTGAGAGGGATCATGATTTAAAGCAGCTCCATAATCCAGTATTGACTATTCCGGTGTTTAATGGTTTAACATATTAGTAAAGTTGCTCCTCTCTCTAACAGTTTGGCTACCAGTTTATACCAAGTTTGTACACATCATATGACACGCTAGCTACAATTCATAAGTAGAGGTTAAAGGGTAGAGGGTTTTATTCAAAAATAAAAATGGTTTAAAAGGTCATACATTACCCAAGTTTGTTCTTGACAACTACTGAAGCAAGTTGGAGGCAATGGCCATCGCAGGCACCCCTAAATTTTACGGGATCTAGAAAAAGAGAGATGCATCCAATATATAAAAACAAAAACTGAGAGACAAGCTGCAGCTTCTTCGCAAGGATTTTGAATTTATTTATCAGTAAGCAGTTGCTAGTTACAACAAACAGTGTCCCTTTACCTTTAATCAAGGATTAAAATTTTGTTTCAGTTGGCACGAAAAACAGAATCATTTTGGCTAGTGTTTTAGAAACGTTTTAATAACGTCACAAAAATATTAAACTATCTAGAAATTTTTAGATGTATTTATTGAAAACCATCTCAATACACAAAAATTTAATAATAAAATAATTAAGCAACTGATTGTTATGGTAAATTACATTGTATTATTGGTGTGTGTTACTGAATTTTGACGAAAACATTAGAATTATTATTCCACCAGTGCTTCATTTCGATCGTACAGGTTAAGAAAACTTTTCAACCTTATCATGAAAAAGAAATGAAATTTTGATCATTGCCTAATATCCAAAACCTGCATTCTATTTTAGAACCAAACAGAGATGGTCATTCCTATTTTCAGTCACAGAAATTGCCTAACAACTAAAAATACTTAAAAAAGATTTAGCCTATTTTGGAATCATGAAGTTCAAATATAAATTATTATGCCCCCCCCCCCCAAAAAAAATGGTGCATATCAGTTACACGACAACAGTACAATGAAGCAAAACAAATCTGAGGAAATCCAGAGAATTAAGTTAGAATTATCAGCTTATAATGAATGAGTTAACTGAAAATAATAAATTGTCAACCGCACGTTAGATGAACAATCAGTGAGAAGGGGAAGAGAACCAAATTTTTCTTATCCTAATTAACAACAGCCCAGTAGAGTAATGTCACAGCCCATGGTTGAACAATAAGCCTAAAATAATAACAGCTCTGAATTTATCCAGCATTCTTCCGGAGAAGAAGATAATAATTATAGGATGAAAAGAGAGGACTCTGGCTATAGCATCAATGATGAAAACACCAGCAATGTTAAAAATGTGAAGGCCATTCAAGAAGTTATCAAACAAAACATTGATACTAACAACAAAGCACGAGTGGTGATTAAAAAATAAATAAATAAATAAAAATCAGCCACACCCAGTGGTGGAATTTAATTATAATACACAGGTTCACCATTTTGTTTACATCTTTCGAGCTTGTCATTAAAAGGGGTATTTACACAACTTAGGCATTGAGCTAAGTAACATTGAAAGGGCAAAAATTCGGCTTTTTCGGTCACATAAAAATTTTAACTACTTGATCACTATCTTCATTCAAACTATCCAGTGAAACAACTTAAAGAAGGAAATTTTAATATTTTCAGAGGGCTGAGAAACTCCATACAGAATGTTCAACAAAAACTTTTGTATTTTATTTATTCTTCTAGCATTCATGTCTCCAAACATACGTGACCCAAAAGACAAATATTATATGTTACAGTAGCAACATCACTGCAGAAAATTTGTGAAACTAGCACAAGGTCAGATATACATACTACCAAGGGGGATTAGAGCCCTGCCTTACAGAAGGTGACCTGGAATCCAAGCTACCATCCCTCCCAAACCTTGACACACTCCTTCCAGTTTTTGGAGTAGCTACCCCAGGGCTTGCACCCCGGTAACTGGCACGAAGAGATTCATCCACAGAATGTGATGATTTTGCAATTGCATTCCGTACAAACTTCTGTGCTGCAGGAGATAGTGTCCTTGCGCTCGGACTAGCACTTCCCCCTCTAACCGGTGATGGCAATGGCGGCTTCAGAAACATCTTAGATCTCTCTCTCAATTTACGAGCAGCCTCCCTCGATAACGAGTGCGCCTTCACATCTCTGGTAGGTGGCAAAGGGATCTTAAAATGGGGCCCCTCACCACTGCCACCTATACCAATAGGTGTGTCTTCGGGTTCCAATCTGAGCGGTGTCCCTTCAATTTCTCCCCATGTAATAAAAGGGGACTCGTCCACACCTGGTGCAGGAGATGGGGTCCGAACAAAGCTATAACCATTCTCAGCTTTCTTAGATGATTCAACATAAAATGGATTAGGGGTCTTTCTCAAATCTTCTAAATCATACTTCTTCAATTTATCCCCTTCTCTGTCTGACAAGGACAATGGAACTGGAGTTGCCCCCGGAACAGGGGTATAAAGAACTGCAACCGTATCTTCCTCTTTTGGCCTAGAATCCATCACTTTACCATGAAAACGGGTATTCGGCTTATTGATTTCCTTCGTCAAACACTTGAGCCTTTCTGCCCTTTCCTCCTCTGTCAAAGGAGCTTCTCCACGATCGGATGGATTATACATCAACAAATTCTTGGCAGTGTACTTCCACCCTTCCAATGTGCTTGGAGGCTGACCCGACGTCCCATACCCATCAGTAATTCGCTCCCTCTTCACATCCTCAATCAATTTCACTTCCTCCTTTTCACCTTCCGTCAAGTACTCACATCTCTCCTTCCTCTTCCTATTCACCTTCTCCATAATTTTTGAGAAACTATCATTGTCCTCGCTAGTGTACCTCCTAAAAAACTCATCGAGCGTCAAAGAAGATTCAACCGGACCACCCCCACTCGACTCCTCACCGCCAGAAAACTCATTAGGTGCTAAACTAGGAGTTTTATCAAATTCACCGGGAGAGGTCGTTCGAAAGAAAGTAGAGCCAGGTGTTCGAATCTTACCATCAGTGGTGGTGTCCGGATTCAAAGCCTTCCCGCATCGGCGCTCAAGAATCTTCAACTGCGCATCGCGAATTTGAAGAGGGTCGCCGCTCCGAATAGCCTCCAGCCAATCGAGGCGGTCCCGGAGCTTGGGGATGTCGGGGAAGAAGTCGCGCTCGATGATCTTCTCGATTGCGGCAACGTAGGAGTCCTCGTCGAGGACGGTGGGCTGCTTCTTAGGGTTTTTTCCAGAATCCGAAGAATTGTTAGGGTTTTCTGCGGACTTTTCGGAGAGGGACGGCGCCGGCGAAGAGAGGTGGCGCGGTGAGCGCCCCGGAGTTAGAAGCATCGTTCAAGAGATAGGAAATTGAAAAGAGTTATGAGATTAGGGTTTCTGAGCAACCATTACGAGGGCAGGGCTCAAATTACACTTCTCTCGAGAACGATACTCGAACAATGAGGCGTGAAGAGGCGCCAGCGAATCAAATACGCGTTTCGAACCGTAGAGATCCTGTTGGACAATAGAATTTGGAATTGTTATTTTATCTTTTTGTCATTATTATTATTCTTATTTTTGTCTTTTATGGTTAGGCACAAAATTAATTTTATTGGAAAAATTATGTAATGCCAATATTTATCTTTCAATTATTATTATAAAAACCAGTACTTTATCCGAAGAAAAAATATTAAATTATATTTATTGTATTATTTGCATTAAATTAAACAAACTATATAATATTTTATTTATAATGTTATAGAAAAATATTAAATTATATTTATTGTATTATTTACATTAAATTAAACAAACTATATAATATTTTATTTATAATGCTATAATCAATTTTAACTTTATTTAATATGTAATTAAATTATAGCCAATACAACCTCAAATTATATTCAATACAAACAGAGATTATGATAGTGTTTGGAGTGGTAAAAAAAATAAGAAAAATAAGAAAAAATGTGGTTTAAAATAATTTTTTACGTTTGACGTTTCTAACCCAAATCACGTTTTTTGAAGATGAATAGAATAACTTTTAGACTCTTGCGGTAAAAAGTTAGAAAGAGAAACCATGGGAACGGTTTCTTAGGTTCGTTCTTACAGATTTATTTGAAAGTTATTGAACTTTTGAATTTTTGCTGGAAAAAGTTGGAAAGAGAAACCATGGGGACGATTTTTTTAGGTCCGTTCTCACATATTTATGTCAAATTTTTTTTAAATTGTTGAACTTTTTGACTTCTACATGAAAAAAGTTAGAGAGAGAAACCATAGAAACAGTTTTCGGTCCGTTCCTACGGATTTATGTTAAATTCGTTGAAATTTGTTGAAAAATTATTAAAATTTGTAAAAAAAAATATTAGAGTTTGTAAAAATTTGTTGGGATATGTAGATATATATAGAAATTTATAAAGATTTCACGAAATACGAGATGACCAAAATGTGTTAGAAAATTTTAGAAATTTTTATTAGTTTTCAGAGGGTTTTAGAGATTTTTATTGATTTTTAGCAAATCAAACAGTGCCTATATAAGCATAAAATTGTATATTAAATTTTTTAATATATATAAATATATATATTATTAGATAATCGTAAATACAAATAGAGGTATGGATCCAACTCAACTCAAGAAAATACAAATACAAGACTGAATCCAACTTGTACTTTATATATTTATAAATACAAATACAAATTTGGGGTATAACTCAACTCAATAAAATAAAATAAACATATCAACCGTCACTAAACTTCAATTCTAAATATTGACCAGCAAATAACAAATAATGAATATCATCGAGATTGTTAAGATTTTGGATAGTTTGTGACTCGTCTTTTATATCACTTGAGTGGGATGAGGAGATTTTTAGACTAGTGCGTTGAAGAATTGAAGGGGAGAATTTCTTCAATATGCGGTTGCTGGTTTCAAACTGGTGTTATATCTGTGAATAGCTTTAGAATTCCGAACTGTTCAAATAGTAATGAGAATTGTTCTAATGGCCTATTAATTATAATAGTTTTTGGACAGTTTTTTTTTTTCCCCCTCTATATTTTGGGTTTAGACAATTTGTTTACAATTTTTCCTTGCCCTTTATCATGTTATTTAAACTAGAATTCCGGCATGTTCTTGAGTGAAGAAAGAGTATTTTCATATATGTATTGATGTTGAGGAATTTTTAGGATAAAAGACTTTTTCACATATATATATATATATATGATGCAGACGATCCTCTAGTAAAAAGTGATTACTTATACTTTCGTCCCACATTACTTAAGTGAGAGGTTGTAAAGTGTCTTATATATATAAGTGTCACTGTGAGAGGTTATGAAGTGTCTTATATATGCAAGTGTCACCTTACCTAATAAATCAGCCTTTTGAATAAGAGCCCATTTGCATCAGTATGTTAGTAGATTTTGAGGAGAGGAGAGAAAATACTTTTCTAGCAATCGTCGAATCATGTAAATTTTTGTGTTCGTTCTTGATTATGTCTCAGTTGCTTGTGTTCTTGGTTATACACCGAGCTGCTATACGATCATAATCATATTAAACACCAATTCTGGTTTTGAGAACTCTAGCATACACTAGGCTATTTGCATTCGCCTTGAAGATGACTAAAAATGCAATCCACGTTGGAATTGGTCCTCCAGGTTTTATCCAGACAAGCTCCAACAGCGAAGCAAAATCTCAAATCTCAAACAACACAGCCTAGAAAAGGTACAATAAGACAATCTAAAAAAAAATGTAGCTAGCCATTTGACAATAATCTCCACAAAAAAAAAAAAAAAGGTAGATGATTTTGATTGACGAAATGTGCACAGCCAAGGGAACCTACTCTCTCATGAACCATCAGCAGCCGAGGCATAAAAAATTTAAAAACACAAAAAAAAAAAAGTTTCTACCTCAGCTTGCTGTCCCAAATCCTCAGAAAAAGGCACAATCTCGATGCACCAAGTTCTCTACTTCCATGCACAAGAAGCAACCAAATCTCTGTTCATCCAACCAAGATACAACGCCCCATCTCTTTCTTCCAGTCTATATTTGCGACTGTAATTCTTCAGCAGCGCTTCGATCGTCGCATTCACCAGAGAGCTCAGAGGGTACGGAGTAAACCCTGCCATTCTGAACCGTGACTTCCACTTCCCAAGAAGCTCGTGTCGTTCCACCCTTTCAGTCCCCTCGCACGCTATCACATTAACGACGTCCCTGGCCAGGCAGTGCTGCTCAACATTGATCCGTTCCTTGTGCTCCCGAGGAAGAGTCACGTCAATCGATTCAAACATGGCTGTATAATAGTCCAGCGCCTCCAGGAATCGCGGGAAGAATGGGGCAGTGTTGGTGTTGGATTCTTGCTCGACAAGGGTCACCACCTTGGGTGACAAACTCTTGACAAGCCTCAAGAGCCGATCCCTGTGATTCTGAGTACTGACACTCTCATCGGGCATGTGGTGCAGCACAAATGCAAAATTCACCGCAAGAGCCTCCCCTGATCGGATCCCGAGATTCTCAATCTGAACTTCACAGCCGGACATGGCTGCACCATGGAACTCAAATGGGACGTTGAATGTCTCAGCAAGCCTAGATAGCCTCCGGCCCACGATGTTCAGTCCTCCTCCACGGGCGTAAGCTGATGTGGAATCGTCCATGCCTGTTATTCGGATGTGTGGCGGCCCACCAGGGCGAGCTGCAAAAGCCTGGATCAGTGTCACCCACTGACTCCCCTGAGCAATTTGGAAGTCAATGATGTGAACCCGATTTTCATCTTTCATTGCCTCTGCAATGGCACCATTAGCAGACATGTATCCAAATTTGAAGTAGGGGCAAACCTCATAAAGAAGATGCATGTAGGAGAGAAGATCCGTGCTCGCTGGCTCTTTGCATCTCAACGATTTGTAGATCAAACTACCCGAGGAGGACAATCTTGCAACGAGCCCTTCCAGCATGTACGCTCCCAAGCGTTGAATTGGTTCACCGGACACTGACACCATTTGGCGTAACTCATCCATCAACCTTTGTGCACTTGACGTATCGTTCTCTGACACTGCTTTTGCACACGAAATGAGAAACTGTTTCAAGTCCCTTTTGTGGGTCGCTTCCATCATCTGTCTCCAGCTATCTATATCCACTGCTGCTATACCTCCTTGTAAGGTACTCTCATAATTTTCAAACACATCGGAATCAGGTCCCAGCATTACAGTTTCCAATTCCCGCAGCTTGTGCCTAAAGTCATTAACATCGTCGGTCACACAGGACCCGCTTATAGGGGAGCCATAGTTATTATCCGGAGAGTGTTGTAGGTTAGGCACATATGAATGGGAGTCTTGCTGTGACATGGGGCTTCCAGTCGGTGAGAAATTGACGGTTGATGGTGAATTGTAAACGGCATAATAGCCAGTTGCTGAGGATGACTCCAGGGTGCAGTACTTTTCGAGGTTAGTCTGAATGGAGAAGTTACTACCACGGCTGCTGTTACTATAGGATAATTGGTGGTCTAAATTTTGAAACTGAGGCGAACAATAGCCCTCAAGCTCTGGCACGGGCTGATAATATAATGTGTGAGACATAACTGATCTTCTGTGTTGTTGTGAAGCTTGCATTAAAGAATCTACCTGGCCGCAATACTTGTCGGGATTATCTGGTACTCTTTTCTTGATGTACTGCTACCTGAAATTATAAAAAATAAATAAATAAGTCAAAATGCAATGCCTTATCAAGGAAGTTGGTTTTCACCAAGTGGAAAAAATTAGGAAGTTGGTGTTCGTGGCTGCAGCAAGATACGAAGCCAGTATTTTGAGTGGAGGGGGGGGGGGGGATTATAATTAATATTATAAATTATATTTAAAAAATAAAGTAATATATATGTATATATGGTACAATAAGTTGACTTTTTAATTTTTGGATTATATGTAAAAATTAAGAAAAAAAAAATTAAATTTTAGGAGGGGTCCACAACCTAAATTTTTGGGTAATTTTTTTAATCCAAAAGTTTATATATACTATCCTGACTAAGATCAACTATTTTTTAAAAATTTAAAGGGGGGCTGAACTATAGTAAAAATTTTTTTTAGGTCAAAAATTTATATATACGGGTGTCATTTTCCTAAACTTAGAGGGGGTCATGGCCACCCCAACCTTAGAGGGGGTCATGGCCACCCCAACCCCCCCCCCCCAAACTTCACCCCCCTGCAGCAGCGCAAGCCTTTGATTTTCTGTTGTAGACAGTATGTTAACAATGGGAAAAATAATTCTAAAATAACACAATTAGAAACTCCCGAGTCCAGAAGTCTGAATTTAAAGACGACTTCTACTTGGAGCGTATCTAACACTTAAAAAAATAATCAAAATGAAAATTGAAGCAAGAATAACACAATCTCATAGGACAACAAAGAAATGCTTGAATGGAAATCTTGCTAAAATAAAATTTGCTACAATCCCACTATGCCTCTCGCTAAACTGCCAGTATATTCTAACAAACGGTTTTTTTTTACTCTTCTTAAAAAAAAAAAAAAAAATAGAAGGACGAATTTTAAATCCTCTTAAACTTGCAAATATTGTTTTTCATCAAATATTGTTTTTCATCCCCAGTAGCCAATTTTAGTTCGACACAACTGAGTCCATTCTGGACCTCCACTTGTAATTAGGACAAAAAGCAACCTCTCAGTATTACATCATTAACCTACGTTCCACTCTCCTCCAACTCAATTGCTTTAAACTAACCACGGATAATCAAGGTCAGAGCAAGAATTTTTTTTTTGGGGGGGGGGGTTCTGTGCATCTCTGTATGGAATGAAAGATCCTCTCCAGAGAGTTCAAAATGTATGTTCCTAGCTTCCTACAACAAATTGACAACTTCAAGCTACGCAGTTCCTCCTTAAATCACATAACACACTTTTCCTCTTTTCTCTATCAAAGGTGACAACTACAGAAGTCTCCATCAGACTTAAATATCAGCAAAACCCATAACCAGAAGATTTTAGCAAGTCTTTTTCAATTACAAATTACACAGAAGATCCCAATTATTTGAACTGCCCTGTCCCCTTTCAATTTCAGTACCAACAAGTTATTTGAATTCCTCCCTTAACAGGGCATGGTAATAATTGCTCCAAAAAGTTGGTAAATAAAGATCTTAGAAAAAGTAGAAAAGAAAAAAAGAAATAGCAAACCAAAACTAATTGTAATCTATTTGAAGAAGGACATACCTTATGATCAGGCCTTAAAAATATCACAGAAAATTCTCACATACATCAAACAACTTAAACCAAGTGTTCAAAATTAATCACAGAATCAGCATCATTAAACCCCATAGAATTAGTTTAATTTCCTAAAAACCTTAAAAAACCAAGAAAGTGGAAATTGGAAATTAAACAATAAATGAACAACATCATAATCATAACATAAACATATCGAACCAAACCTTCAATTCAAGTCACGAATAGAGAGTGAAGGTGAAAAAAAAATAAAAATAAAAAAGCACACCTTCCACAGATCTACCACCGACCCATTTCCACTAACTTGATACCCTCCATGTAATTTTAACTCAGAGCTCGAGATTTTCCCAAGAAAGTCCTGAATTGAACCAAATTATGACGGAACGACTTCGTAATCACAAGAGTAAGCACAGGGAATTCGGGGGAAAAACAGAGTCTGGAAAAACCAAGTAGAGACGACTTTACACTTGAGAATCAATTCCAGTTTTACAATTTCAAATCAATCATCGGTTTGACAACCCACCCTAATCGAAGAATCTCACATTTCCATGCTGTACTCCAAACCAGAGTTGAAAGCGAGAAGAGAGAGAAACTGACAGAGGGCCCTCTAAGAAAGCACCTGCGCATTTTAAAAACATCCAATTAGCCAAAAGCCCTTCAGTTTCCTTAAAACCACACTACTGCCATTATGTGTTTAAATATTAAAAATGTGACGTGATCGTTGGCCCGAGGTGGAAATTTCGGATCCGTTTGAAGGCTCAAAAACTGTAAAAAAAGTATCAAAAAATTTTATTTTGTAATTTTTGTTACATTTGGTAAAATCATAATTTTTTTTATTTCTAAAAAATAAAATAAAAAGTTTTATCAAACACACAAAAATTGTCATTTTTTTACTCTACTACAGTAAAAACTTGCCAAACACACAAAAACTTACCACTTTTTTGCTTTACTAGAATAAAAAATTTACCAAACACCTAAAAGTTACAAAAAATGCTAAAAATTACACTTTGTTCCACCAAACACATAAAAAATGTAACTAAAAAAACACACATAAAATTACCAAAAGTTTTACTTTTTTGCTTTTTTTTTAACATCCAAACGGGCTCAAATATATATATATATATATTATGGAGGCGTTTGGTAGCAAAATTTTTAGTAAAAAGTTATTTACTTTTGATTTTTAAGTGTTTAGTAAATCACTAATTTTTGTCATTTTTTACTCTGTTATCATAATTTCTTAACTCAAAAGTTACCAAAAATTATTAAAAAATACAAAAAGTTATCAAAAATTACTAAAAATATCAAAAATTACTAAAAATTTTACCAAACACTCAAAAGTTGTAAAAAATTACTAAAAATTGTTAAACATTATTACTTATTTCACCAAACATATCAAAAATTAAGACTAATAACTTTTGACAAAAAATACTAAAAATTACTAGAAATTGTACTTTTAAACACTCCTTATATATAATTTTTTATTATTTTTTATATCTAATATATAAAATACCTCCACTCAATATAGAATTGCCCCTTTAAATATATTTGATATTTTTTTTACTATTATCAAACCCATTAAAAGGTAGTTTTCCTACTCTTATTACTTTTTCTACTCTTTGTAATATTTTTAATCTTTATATCTCTAAACCAAATCCACAATTATACTTCTTCATCCTTTATTCATTTACTCTCTCTCTCTCCCTCTCTTTCTCTCTCGCGCGATCGCGCCTTTCATCCTTCATTTCGCTTCACGCGCTCTCTCTCTCTAACCCACCTTTCTCTCATTCACTGTCTTTCAATCTACTTAGCCACTCTCTCTTTCTATCTCTTTCTCAAATTTCACCTGAATTCATCCCAAACTTATATTTATTTATTTATTTATTTTTACATCTTCCCTTTTTATCTCTCAAACCCTCATCCTCACTCATTTAAAACACCATTTTAACACATGTTAAAATTACATTTTTAGCTTGTAATAATTATCTCAAAAATCAAGATTCACTCTCATCTCTTTTAAAAACAACTAAGGAATTTTGTTTATAAATTATAATTTGATTCTAATTAATATTTTAATGCTTTATTTAATTACAATATTATTCATGTTTAATTTAATAATATGAAATTTTGACTATTATTTAAAATTTTGTAATATTTATTTTTATTTAATTTTACTCTCACTCAATAAATTTTTTAATTTCGTGACGTTAAACTATCATAACCATTCAAAATACATTGCATTAATTGTTGTGTATACGTTAATTATGTGATAAGAAGGCAGCTTACTTAAGTAAACTGAGTTGACTTTCACTGTGTGTGTATATATATATATATATATATACACTAATAATAACATATGCCCACGATACTCTAAATAAAATTAATATTAAATTTTTTATATAATTAAAATTTTAGATAGAAAATTCAAATCAAAAAATTTATGATAGTTCATGAGTTTTAATTTTTTTCGAAATTTTAACCCCCTAACAGTTACTATATTTGTTTTGATCTCTCTCTTTCTCTCCAATTAATTTTTCATGAGTACCATAAAAAAAACATAAATTATGGTATTTCAATTTAAAAGGTAACTTCTTATAAATTATAATTGGCCGAAATTTAAGTTAACAGTTTTGATTCACAAATGATATCTGCCATTGAAATATGGTAAAATTTAAAATGCCGAAATCGTTCTATGAGATAGATGATAATTGGTTATACTAAAATAAAAATTGATCAGAAAGTTAAAAATATGAAAATGATCTTATCGTTGAATGAAAGAAAAAATAATTTTTAACTATTAGATCTTAATTTATAAGAAATACATTATCAAAAATCGTTCAAACTTTTATTATATAAATATTTTAAAAAATATTCTCCCATCAGCCGTTTTACCCTAATACATGTGGGGAAGGGGGGGCGGGGGTTTGACTCATAAAACATAGGCCAATCCTTTAATGGGCATAGGTAAAGTTTGCGCCCTTCTAGAGTACCAAATGCATACCAAAGGACTGATAGCTGGTATGGCTACAAATCCGTGCATTGTTTTTTATAGATGCCAGGACGAGAATTTAATAACCTTCCCTTCGTATACTTGTAATGTGATGGCATGATTTCGATGGCATACGACATTTGATCATGCATATGCATATGACATCATCATCTACTGCCATGATAACGTCGACAAGAAAACACTAGTTGTTAATTAAAGCTCCCTTTGGCGATGAAAACATTAAAAAAACTTAAAAAATATTAAAAATTGTTTAAAAATTATTTACTTTTCATCTCATTATATAAATTACGAATTTATAATTTTTATTAAATTTTATTATTTTTTATCATTCCAGATACACCCTAAATAATGCAAACTTAATTTACTTGTTCAATTGTAATAATAAGGGGGCATTTGGAGTAACAAAAAGTTATAAAATTTGATAAAAAATATGAGTTCATAATTCATGCAGTAAAATAAAAAGTAAATAATTTTTAGTATTTTTCAAAAATTTTTCGTAATTTTTAGAACTCCAAATGAAATTTTTGTTAAGTTTAGTTGGATTATGAATTTAAAAATTATTAATTTAATTATTTTAAATAGGATTTAAAATTAGCATGCTTGGTAGTCAAATCGATCCAACTTTCGTACATATTTTTGTGTAAGGCACCATACAATAGTACCGCACCAACCCTATTAAAATTGAATTAAGTTGAGTTGATTTAGGGTATGTTTGGTTTGTAAATAAATTTTAAAAAATTTTATAAATTTCTGTTAACTTTATATCACATCAATTTTTTTTAACTATACGTATTACAAACTCTTATTTTATCTCACTTTTATCTTACTCGAAACTCACCCTTAATTGTATAAGATGGTCAATTTATAAACTAAATTCAACATCGCAATGCAATAATTTATCAACTAGGCAATGGTGGTCCGCGGCGTTGATCATGGGGTGCGTGTTTGCCAATATTTCTTTTGTACGTTCGTTACAAGTTATGATTTAAAAAAATGAGAATAGTCGTGATGATTCAAATACGAAATAAATATAGAGTGTGTTTGGAGTGATAAAAAGTTAGATAAATTGAGATAAATTGAGAATTCGTAATGCGTGCAATGAAAGAAAAAAGTTGATGTGATATAAAGTTAATATAAATTTATAGAGTTTTTTGTTATTTGTTTACAAACCAAACGGAGTCATAATATCACAGGTAGAATTAGTTACAAATTAAATATTTTTTAAGTTGTTCGAACTCAATTTGTAATTTTGACAAACTCGATTTATGATTCGTTTAGAATTGAATTCGAATTTAAAAGTATTCGGTTCAAAAAATATATATATAGTATTTTTTATACTAAATTTTATAATATTAATTTATTAAAATTTAAACCAAAAATGACTTTGTTTCAATTTAATTGAACTTGAACCCATAATTAATAACTCAAGCAAAGGTTGAGAAAATCAAGATTCGGCTTCAATTCACGCGTAATAACGAAATATAAGGGGAGTATAATATATATATATAATATGATTAAATAAAATTGAAGTCATTACATAACAGCATGCTACATAATGATAATACCTCTTTTTTTTAAATGATGCGACAAACAATAACTCAGATTATAATCAATATTTCCTTGCTGTTACATGTTAAAATTAATTTTGTCCCGCATGTTAAGAGCCAAAATAAAGTCATGCAATTATAATTTTTTTAATGTATGTGACTAATAAAAAGTGAGATAAAATAAGATATATTGTAAGTTCGTAATTCGTACAACAAGATAAAAAGTGAATAATTTTTAGAATTTTTTAGTATTTTTTACCATTTTTCAGTATTTTTTATCACTCCAAAACGGAGCCTAACTTTACGAAGGCCCCATTTGGTATAAGAAAAAACAAGATAAATTGAGATAAAAAGTAGTTTGGGATTAATTTTGGTACCTTTTTTTTCTGAAAAGTAGCAAATCGTGGAAACAGTTTTCCAAATCCGTTCCCATGATTCAAAAAAATCACATAAAATAGCGACAATGGTACTCGTTTGAAAACTTTCGACACGAAGAATATGATTGTAAAAAATATTTACACATTTGGTTAACCTACTTCTAGATTTTTTATTTTTTAAGTGAAATATTGAAATTTTTTAAAATTAGTAATGGTGAAAAAATTAGAAGTACAGAGGTTGTTAGAGATTTATAGTGATTTTTGAAATTTTTTAAATATGCCAAGTAAGGCGAAATGATAGAAGTGGCATCCTTTGAAAGTAAACTAATGAAAAATCGATTTAAGATAATTTGGTTTTATGCGTCAAGGATTGGTCAAAATATTAATTAATTTTGGGAAAATTAGCATGTGCTAATTTATTGGAAAGGAAAAATTTCTAATATATTGATATTTATACTCTCATGTACTAATAGTTTGCTAATAGCTTGAGAAAATTAGTAAGGGTAATATGATAATTTTTGTGTTTGCTAGTAACTTGTTACAAATTAGCACGTGCTAGTTTCGAATTCTCAAACAAACCCTAAAAAACAAAGTTACAGTGTTTAAATCATAAATGTGTATCACGTACAAATAATAAAAATAAATAAATATCTCCATAGATGAGTGATCTTTAACCGAACCAATTAACAGAAAGAATTATGCATGCAAAGCCTCGAAAGAGGTAGTCGGGTTGGTCAAGGGTCGGGGCCGTAGGGCTCGAGTCATATGAGGTCTCGAGTTCGACTCATTTGAGGGGCAATCTTTCGTCTTAATGTGGAGGCGATCTTCAACGGCTTTCCCGACTGAGCCGGTCAATCAGGACTTGCTTAGGCTGGTTTACCTCCTCGTGGTTCTTTACCGGCTAGGGTCACGGGGCGGGTTTCACCCAGTGCGCACCTATAGGTAGCGACTGCAGGTTTCTCCCTGACCCCAGAAGAATTATGCATGCAATCGATTGAGTTAAATATTAAATTAAATTGAGTTAGGTAAATGTTCCCTACTTGCTAAGCTATAAAACCACGAAGAACTACAAAACAAAAGTATAAAAATACAACTTTTATATTGGCTTGATTTATGATGAATTAGCTCTCTTTTTTTTTTATTCATTTTCTTTTCAACTTTTTCTTTATATTATTACTTTTAGAGTCATCTTTTTTAATGTTACGTAAATTATTTATTTTTATAATTTTTACAAATATAAATAATATGGCTAAAATCTACTAAATAAATTTTAATAAAAAATCATATAAAAAAAGATTTGAGCTAATGCCAACTCTTAAGAGAGCGTTTGGCGCTCCAAAAAATAATAAAAATATAATTTGAGTAACTTTTTGATGTTTAGAGTTTAGTTACTAAATTATGTTTTTCAGATATGAATAGTTCTGTTCGAACAAATTTCGGTAAAAATTTTTTTACTTTTGCGTTTGAATTTTTGACTTTAAATCCGTTCAAATGGATTTTTCGTTCGTTTGAACAGATTTATGTTAGAATTTTTTTAAAATTGTTAAAAAGTTTTTGGAGTTTACAAAAATGTTATTGGAGTTTGTAAAAGTTTTATTGAGGTATGTAAAAATTTGTTGGGATATATAAAAATATATAATTTATAAAAATTTTAAAAAATATGAGGTGATGGAGTGTTTGGTTGGACAAAACCAACCAAAATCTATTAACTTTTTATACTTTCCTCAAAATAATTTTATCATGTATCATTTTTACATCAACTATTTCTATTTTTACTGTACTTTTGGATAATTTTTATCAACCAAACACCCCAAAATGTGTTAGAAATTTTAAATTTTTTTTTATATATATTTTTGGTGTTTTTTAAACACCAAACGCACCCTAATCCAATTAGAACTTAAAATGAGATTAAATTGTCCCCGGTTAGTAGGAAACCAGTGGCAGCACGGTATTAAACACCGAAATTGGTGGGGGGAAATTTGAGGGAAAGTTGGGGCCCACATTGGACAGGGACCCACACGGTTGTTCTGACTTCTGAGGAGGTCACGTACGTCTTCCAGAGCTTTTAATTATTTAATAGTAGAGATGACCTGAGAAGGAGTGCCTTCCACTTCAGCCAACACGCGCGCACTCAAACGCCTTTCCGTCACATGAAGGGTCCTGTCACATCTTGTGACATCAGATTGTCCTCCCACTTGAATTGACATATTTGCCCTCACATCTCTGCTGTTGTGGGAGTGTTTGGATGAAAATTAAAAAAAAAAGGTACAAGAATAGCGCAAAAAAAAATTAGGTTCCAGCATGCTGCAGTGTAAAAATAAAGGATCGAGGGTGTACATCATTAAATCATTAAAAGATCTGTCCGTTAAATAATTTAAACTATTAAATGACCATTAAATCATTTAAAAAAAATTAAAATTACATTTCAACTTTTCATTTTTACCTCCCTTGCAATGCATTCATCCATTGTAGCCCTTATAATCCCAAAAAATTGATGTACAAGTGATATGTGATAAAATTTGATTAAAAAAATTTGTAACTTTTTTGGAGTTACTACTCCATTAATTTCACCTACTGTGCCTATCTCACAATAGATTTAATGTAACGTAGAATGAAAAAGTAAAATTATCATTTCCCTATTTATTGATAGACTATGAAAAGTAATTGATGTATTTATTTGATAATTTATAATGGACTTGGGATAACTAACATCATTTTTTATGTTAGTCATGTGGTATCAAGTAATAAGCTGTTAGATTAAAATCGGATAATTCATAATAAAAATAAGTTAAAAAATTTTATATAGAAATTTTTAAATTTAATCTTGTCGTAAATCGTCCATCCAATTTTAATAAGATTACTCACAATCTTAACATCACATGACTAATATGAAAAAGTGATGTTGGTCACCTCATTTTCATTAATAATTTGTAATTTGACTTTTTTTTAATTAAAACTCACTCTTAAGTTTTCATATTTTAACTACAATAATTAAGTGTCTAAAATTTAAATTAGTATACTATTAACTCAACTTATCTCTACTAATAGGTTGTGTTTGTTTGAGGGATTAGAAAATGGGGGATAAGTAATACCGTGGGGTTCACAAATGGGATTGGATAAAAGATGGGATTAATTTTTAATGTAAGATTATTTTTTTTTGTGTTTAGTTGGTGGGATATAAAGTGGGATAAAAAGTATGATTTGATATGTGATGTGATAAGAAATAATTTTTGACCTTTAGATCTTGGCGGAAAACAAATCCGGAGGTGGGGTATTAATAATACCACACCCCCGGTGGTATAACTCATCCGGCAAGTTCATGGGATTAGTGGGGCCCATGGATTTCTCATCCTCCCTTCCAAAAATAAACAAACACTTCATTGATGTGGGACCCACAGAATTGTTATCCAATCCGGCCATTTTATCCGGCTAACAAACATTGCCATAGATCTTTTTGTTAAATAATCACGTGATAATTTATTAAGGTATTGGTTTAACCAATTTAACATAAAACTTACTAATAGAATTCATAGAGAGCTAACATTATAACGAATTAAAATTTTATAACATCATTTGTTATAATTAAAAGATTAAATCTTAAAGTGAAATTTAACAAAATATTAAATCGATAGTGCAAACTATAGTTTATCATAATGTTTTGATAAGTAGCAAGTAGTTGGCTGCATTTTTAAATTGAGGATTAATGTCAATTAAGAACGTGTGCTATTTAAAAAAAAGGGTGTTGCCTTTCATGTGCTTAATAAAAATTAAAAGTTAAAAGAAAAAAGAAAATGCCAAAATATATTTAGGATTTAGTTACATGTGATAAAAAAAAAAAAACACTGGATAAACTAATTGTGTTTATATTTATGAATTTAAAGTAAAAAAAAAATTAATGTTGATTATTTAAGAATCATTGCTCTAATAGAATTTTTATTAATTTTGATAAAGACTTGTTATGGATTTGAGTAATTTAACATTGTTAATTATGATAGATTGAAATTATTATTAAAAATAATTGTTTGAAATTATTTACAATAATGACTACTGTTTTAGAAAGTAATGGCACTGATACCGTAATAATAGTTATCATAATTCTAATTTCAAATTCATTAATTTGAAAGTTTTAATTATCCAAATGGAGCCTTAAATATTTATTAGAGTGATCTTAATTCTCATCCGAAAGGGTTGTTTGGTATATATGGAGTTAAAAAGGCATAAATGTTAATCCTTTAATAATTTTATCCCTTTCACTTATGATTGATTTACTTTATCAAAATATAAATAAGTTAATATTTCATAGTATCAATGAATTAATGTAAAATTTTTAGATATTCATAAATAAAGTTAAAAAACTAATAAATGTAAAATATTAACAAAAGTTCATAATATTATTTTATTAATTTTTTAATCTCGTAATAAACTCACTCTAAAGTGACTAAGAAAAAAAATTAATGCAATGCAAATTATTGAAACTTAGGGGCAGTTTCGAGTGTTAAAAAATTATCGAAAAATAAAATTTTGTCAAATTTTTCACTTTTGGGTATTAGGTGTGTTTCTCGTAAAATTTGAGAAAACTTATAAAAGTTAGAAAAAAATTAATTAAAATTAAAAAATTAGTAAAATTAAAAATTTTTAGTGTGAAAAATTAGAAACAAACTTAAAAAATTAGTGAAATTTGGACTTTATTATTATTATTATTTGCTTCAAACACCCATTTATCCTTCTTACATCATCTTAGTGCAAATGCCATGAGTTTTTAATTTGTAAAATATGCTTTTGCATAATATAATCACATTCATATATATATATATATATATATATATATATATATATTATATTTTCAGGGATATTTTGGTAATTACAATATCAAGATTAATATCAACATCCTTCTCGAAACTATAACTTTACGCTTTGACGATTTATACATATAAATATACTATGAATGTAATCAGCAGTGATTCCCCGAGCTAAGATGTGTTTGGGAATCAAAGTTCAACGAATTGAGGAAAAGGGAATCTTGTGTCTTGATTGTCCCCTTTCATGGTAAGGGTAACTCATGCCCACTATCTTATCTCGAAGAACTCTCTCTCTCTCTTTTTTCCCAATTCCATTCATCCAAGCCTCCTGTTTTGTCAGATGGTAACACAATGCCAACCTTTCTCGTTTCTTTATACACGTGTACATTCATATTCTGATATTCATGTTCATGCATGTGTAGAAAGAGAAATAAAGATAGAGCTTAGAGGTTGCCAATGGAATCTTTGCATATATATATATATATATATATATATTATATTGGGAGAGATTTGCTTTGTTTGGAATAACAAAAAAATGTTTTGTTTGATCTTGTCTTTCAATAAATGTACATGAGTAAAGAAAAAAATTTAATCAAAAAAATTCGAAATGTGGTTGAATACTTGTGACGTTTGATCCGTCATTTGAAAATAATAAATTTATAAAAAATTATTTTAAGATGTATTTGGAATAACAAAAAAAAAATAATGAAAAATATGATTTGATAATTTTTTATCATTTGGCACGCACTTATTAAATTACGTTTTTCAAAGATAAATAGCGAAATTTTTTTATTTTTGTGTCAACTTTTTAGAGAGAAAAACTGTTCAAACGATATTTTTTTGGATCCATCAGAACGGTTTCATATAAGAATTTATTGAAAATCGTTGAAAAGTTTTGGAATTTGTAGAAAAGTTATTGGAACTTGTAAAAAAATTATTGAAATATGTAGATATATATAAATTTATAAAAATTTCACTAAGTACAAGGAGTGTAAAAAGGTGTTAGAGAATTTTAAAAATTTTTAAAAGCTTTCAGAATTTTTCAATAATTTTCATTCCACCAAACACTCCCTTAATTATAATTTCACTATTACAACATTATTACATGATTTCAATGTTATTATCTTTTATATTTTTCTAGTCCATTAGTATTTTTTAATATACATAAATATAGAATTTTAATTTTTGTAAAAGTGCCAGGTTGTGGCATATGGTCATTAAGGGTGTGTTTAAAGTGATAAAAATTGAGACAAAATGAGATAAGATTTAAGTTCGTAATTCGTGTAATGAAATAAAAAGTAAATAATTTTTAGAATTTTTCAGTATTTTATACTATTTTTCAGAATTTTTTGTCATTTCCATCGAAGTTTAAGTTTAGTGTATTATAGCCTTTTTGACCGTATAAGTTAAATAATATAAGAGTCTTGCGCATTGAATTGTTATTTTTGTAAAAATGAAGGATTTATTTTGGTGTAAGAGTAATGTAATTTAATTAAAAAATTTGTAAAAATATTAATTTAAAAAATCAAAGTTTTGTCTGTGATTACTTGTTTATTTAAATGACATTGACCAATATTTTTGAATGATTGAGAGTTAATTAAAATAACTTTAGAAGTTGAAATTATATTTTTAACTTTAAAATTATGTAAAATTTTCACTTATTACATAAACTTTTATAAAAATTTAAAAATTAAAAATACAACTTCAACCGTTAAAAGCACATGTTAAATTC
Organism: Vitellaria paradoxa; assembly: GCA_019916065.1. Lineage (NCBI taxonomy): Eukaryota > Viridiplantae > Streptophyta > Magnoliopsida > Ericales > Sapotaceae > Vitellaria > Vitellaria paradoxa. The sequence goes on along the minus strand of CM034234.1, from coordinate 19,948,171 downwards.
AAGAGCCCCCGTCCATCCTTTAATGCTCTTTCAAAGGGGGGTTGGAACAAAGAACAAATTGTTTTTTGTGCGGTGTCAGAGAAAAGGTTTGAGTTTGAAACGTTAGTTCAAATTCTACGCCTCCAAGTTGTCGTATTGGGAAGTAATTTTACTTTCAGGGATGCACATGGCTTGATTTGAGTTGCACGGTTTAACAACAGTGTTTTTTTTTTTTTTTTTAAGTAATTAAGTGAATTTAAATTAATGGGAGAATATGTATATCATTTTAAGGGCATCCCCTTTATATTTAAGAAATTAATTATAAAAATATTAATTACAAAATAGAATTCCCCCACTGTCACATTCACATTAGAATTTTTAATGGTGTACATCTAAGTAGTCTTAATTTGAATACTACACATGATGTTCTTGAGAATGGAAGCAACTGAGAAAGAAAGCCTCTTAAATGATCTTGCATTTCGTTCATTCCAAAAGTGATAGACCATAACTGCCCAAACTAATTTGTAAATAGTGCTGCTAAGACTTTTTCCACTGAATTTTCGTAAAGCCCATGTAACTCTTCCTTCCAAGGTTGTTTATCATTTGTGATGAAGTACTTTTGCAATATAACCTCCCTTAACTCGACTAAGAAAGGGCATTGAAAGAATAAATGCTCCATGCTTTTCAAGGCATTCTCACATAAAACATAAGTGAGATCAACATTCACCCCCCATGCTAGCAATTTGTCCTTAGTGTTAAGCCTCTCTCTAATTGCAAGCCATAAGATGAAATTATGCCTAAGAATGTGATTAGGGAACCAAATAAGGATATGCCATGTTACTTTTTGAGCACGTTTGTTTATAGCATCCCAAGTGGCTGCGACATTATAGGCTTCATTCTTACATGCTGTCCAAATGAATTTATTTGATTGTTGGGGATTTGACTCATAGTTTGGAGGCCTTTCAAGAATTATTTCCCTAAGCTCCCTTGTATTTGAATAAGGCCATCTCCATTTTCGATTCCTAATTACCCTCGAGACTTTAGCATTCTTAGTCAAGCCAGCATCATAAGTAATTTTGGGACCATATTTAGGAATTAGAGGGCTAACGGGGTGACAATTTGAGTACCAAAGAGAGATGGATTCACCATTACCCACAATATACTTGGAGATGCCTTTTGCTTCTTCCCAGAGCTTGAGTATTGTCCTCCAATTCCATGAGCAATCGGAAGGTGGTTTTATTTCCCAAAAGCATTTACCTTTGAGGAGATTAGAGGTACACCATTTAACCTAAAAGAGAGGAGTTATTGGAGCACAATGCCCATAAATGCGGCATCATGGTAGCCTTGTTCCAATTATAGAGTTTTCGTATTCCTAGGCCCCTTTCATTTTTTGGTAGGAAAACATCTTCCTATGCTACTTTGTTTCTCCATTTCTTTAATTCAGCACTTGACCATAAAAATCTTCTTAAAATTTGCTCAATGTAGTTGCACACTTTCTTCGGGAGAATGAAGTGGATGTTCCAATAAATTTGAATGCTAAATAGAATGGACTTGACAAGAACCAATCTACCTGCATAAGAGAGGCATTTGGATGACTAGCTTTTTTACTTTTCTGGGTGATTCTTTTGATGAGCTCCTTACAGACCTCAAACTTGAGCTTAGTAGGGATTAAGGGAACTCTCAGGTACTTAATTGGTAATTCACCTAATTGGAAGTCGAGAATGGAGCATAGGTGCTATTTATCTTGTTGGCCAACTCCAGAGATGTAAACTTTGCTCTTTCTTTCATTTGGCTTGAGGCCTGAGTACTTATGGAACTCATAGAAGATTGTTTAGATGAGTTGGAAAGTAGGCTCATTTTGGGTGCATAAGAGGAACAAGTCATCCGCGAAGCATAGATGATTGATTGACGGGTCAACGCACTTGGGATAATAGGAGAATTCATTTTCTTCCACTTATTTGTTGAAAAGTCGTGAAAAGAATTCTATAGCAAGAAGAAACAAGTATGGGGATAATTGATCACCTTGTCGAAATCCTTTGGCACCTAAGAAGTATCCTTCAAGGGCTTCCATTTAAGGAGATTGAGAATTGGGGGGACGTAATGCACACTTCAATACACTTTTAGAACTTAGCTGGGACATTAAGAGTACATAAGAGATCAAGCAAAAGGTTCCATGAGACTAAATCAAAGGCCTTCATTAAATCAATCTTCAAAGCACTTTTGAGGGATAAATTGCACCTATGATAGTTCCTCACCAACTTATGCATTAGGAGGATTTGATTTGAAATGAATCTTCCATTAATAAAGGCTACCTATGAAGGGCTGATTACAAAAGGTATTATACTCTTAAGTCTGTTGGCGATAATCTTTGAAATATATTTGTAAATAGTTATGCAACAAGAAATGGGCCTCGTTTAACAACGGTTTGGTTTGATTGAAGATTTGTGCTAATATTCTTTAAAAAATTTATCAATATAATTTAATGGTATAACCTTTTATATGAATGTTTGGTTTACCAAACTATATCAAATGTTACAAAAAATTATTTACTTTCTCTAATTAAAGGTGCGGTTGGAGTGACAAAAAATAAGATAAAATGAGATAAAGTGAGATAAGTTATGAGTTTGCAATTTGTACAATGAGATAAAAAGTGGATGACTTTTAGAGTTTTTCAATATTTTTCATTATTTTTTAGAGTTTTTTGTTATCCCAAACAGAGCCTAAATTTTGTCACGTGTTATTTTTATACCAAATTTTTTAATTTTTTTGCCATCCAAACACTTCATATATACTACAAATAAGAGATTAAGGGTGCGTTTGGAACCCAAAAAAAATCAGAAGTTTCCAAAAGTGAAATTTTGCTGGAGTTTGGAGTGTAAAAAATTATTGTGAAATGATTGTTGAATGTTTATATTTGGTTTAATATAAAGTTATTAAAAATTATATAAAATAACACGTGACAAAATTTTAGTGGAGAATCTTGAAAATTTTTAGAGTTTTGTGTAACTTTTTGTACAAATGTCAGATTAACCTTTTTTAAAATTTAGCAAAATCTATTGGAATGCACCATTTTGGTCCGTTCCAACGGATTTTGAAATTTTTTGGAGTTCGATAACGAGGCAACTTTTGAAGTTTTTTGAAATTATTTGGGCTTCAAACGCCCCCTAAATAAAAATTGTTAGGATTAATTTTTGAAATTTCAAATAAAACAAAAAGAAAATATGTTGATGAATATCACTCTAGCAATTACCATATATAAAGCTCTCACACAATTCAATTTAGAGGATTGAATAATGAAATTCTCTTTTATATTTTTAAAAAAATTTATATATTTAAAATATTATATTTTATATATTACATTTAAAAGTGCTTATTTGATTTAGTTAACCGATTCCCCTTAAGTTATGAACTGAATCAAATTGTTGATTTTTAAATTTATAAATCGTAACTGAACTAATAATTTTAAAAAACATTAGCTCAGGTGTTTACCAAGTTACTTTGTTTGGAAAAATGCTTATTGGTTTTTATTTTTTTTAAAAGAATGTTTGTTTGGATATGAAAATATAAAAAAATTTTGATAAATAAAGATATCAAGAAACTATTTTATTATAAGGGACACTGTAAATAATGACAGAATTATTTATGAACTATAAGAATCCTGACTTTTTTATAATTATAAAAATTACTAAACTTCTTATATTTTTAATCAAAATTTTTAATACAAAAGAAGTTGGCCTCCTCCCCCCTCTCCGAACCCCCCCTCCCCAAAAAAAAAAAAAAGTATTGATCTTCATTAATTTGACAAATTATTAAAGATTTTTGGCTTCACCCCTTATTGTGGTTTAGCTTCAAGTAATGTAGACTAGATATTACCCCAACTAAGGGTGTATTTAGAGTGATAAAAAGTGAGATAAAATAAGATAAAATGTAGTTTAAAAATTTTTTTACATTTGGTGCACACAACTCAAATCGCGTTTTTTAGTGATAAATAGTAAGATCCCCATTCCGATGGATTGGATTTACGCTTTGAAAATTTTGCATCAGTCATGACTTTTTTGCACTATAATCTATTGAAATAGTTTTTACAATCCGTTTGCATGGCAGTTAGTTGTACGAATCCGTCGAAATGGTTTCTAAAATCCATCAGAACGATTTTAAGAAAAAGCAAAAAAAATAGTCAAAGTGGGTGTCATTCGGTAGTTTAAGAGCCAATTGCGAGAATGGCGAAAAAATTTTGACTATTTTATTTAACCTAATTTTAGTTATTGACTTTTTTTTTGAAATGTATTGAATTTTTTTTGAAATTTGAGAATGTTAGAATATATAAAAATGTAATAAAAATTTTTAACAATTTTTAAAATTTTTTGTATATCAAACGCACCCTAAGCTATAAACCCGGCCTCCCAACCCCCACTAAAAAAGAAAAAAGTATTGATCTTTGTTAATTTGACAAATTTTTAGAGATTTTTGGTTTCGCCCCTTATTGTAGTCTAGCTTCGCATACTCCAAGTAAACTATCGATTATTGGCTTTTACTAGGCTTACCTTATTAATATTTTATTAATCATTGCGCTAGACTAGGTCAAGCCTGAGGTAATAGGGCTTATGTTTTGAATTCCAAGTCAATTTTCACAACCCCAACTCCACGGTTTTGTTAAACCGGTTAAAATTTTTTTCTCAAATTCCAAAAAATTAAAACAAGCCCGACTCGAGATTTCAACCTGTCGGGCGAACGTCGACTCCAAACCATTGAGCATGTTTGGTCGACGGAAAAACTCTACGGAAAAATCCACCCAACAGACCCGAAACTGAACATGAGTTGCCTTGCGCAACTTCCCTGTCATCACGCCGACTGACCGACCGTGTTGCCGAAACATTAACTTAAATTCCCCATTAAAAGTTTGCACGACCATGTTATATTATTTATTACTACGTTTGGTACACAAAAAGTTGATGAAAAGTTTTAAAAATATTTAAAAATTTTTATAAAATTTTACATATTTTTATCTTATTAAAATTCAAAAAACGTTTAATATATTTCCTAAAAAAAGTCGATAGATAGAATTTGGTTAATCAAATAGTAAAATTTTTTTCGCTATTCTCAATATGGACTTCTAAACTACTAAATGACACTCACTTTGACTATTTTTTGTGGCGTTTTTAAAACCGTTCCGATGGAATCACGCGGGTAACTTTCGTCCAAATAGTATCTACAATCCGTTTGGAACCGTTTGAACTAATTGTAGTGTAAAGAAATCATGACTGCCTAAAATTTTGAATCCGTCCAAACAGAAATCTGATCTGTCAGAATGAAATTTTACTATTTATCTCTAAAAAATATGGTTTGAGCGATGTGCATCAAACACAAAAAATTTCCCCAAACTATATTTTATCTCATTTTTATCTCTTTTTGATGTGCGAAACCCAACATATGCATATATATATATATATATATATATGTATATGTATGTATGTATGTATTCTTCCATTTCAGTCTTCATGACCAGGTTCTTTGTCTCCGTTATTACTCATTCAAAAAAGTAGAAAAAGTCTCTGCAAATATTGGTGGGTCAGGCTAATTAACAATATCGTTCTCATGTTCAGCATTTTTAGGTCCCAGGGTGGGCTCTCTTTGACCCTCTTGTCTTCAATCTTGATCAGACCATCTCGAGTCATGTTCAATTCTAAATCTCCAAACTTTTGATATGCGTGATTAGTTTAGTTACCTGCAATATTGCTAGAACAAGAAACAAGGAAGAGGAAAAGAAAAAGAAAAGCTGGGTTTCATGCACCCTGAGAACTAAGCAGGGCATACTAGCAATGCACGATAAAGCGGAGACTGAGGGTTCAACACGTTGGAGTGTAAATAATATTAAACTAATAAACTACACTCAGCTTTTTTTAGAGTCATTAGAGGATTCATTTGATTGTAGAGTTAGAGTTCAATTATAGGTATTGGTTAAATTAAACACAAACTGACCTACATAGTATTAATATTTTAAAAAAATGGAGTATAAATAATATTCTCTCATATATTTTTTTGAGTTAATTACCTTTACACTAACTGTATTTAGGCTCATTTTCACTTATATCCCCAACTTTATAAATATACACTAATATTTCATGTATTGTACACAAAAGGGTAAAGGCTGACAGCATTACGTTAACATGTAAAAAAAAAAAAATTACCCTCCACTCATTCCTCTGCATCAACAACCTGTGTTTGTTCCCTTGTCTTCTTTGAAGCAAACACTTCACCTTTGATGAACATTTCACCTGAAGCAAACACTTCACCCCAAAACAGAATCATCTCCAAAATTATTTGTGTGTATATATATATATATATATATATATATATATATATATATATATGCACCAAAATCCCAAAATTCTAAAACCCCAAATTAGTTATGTATATATATACAGGTAACTTGGCCATTACACTGTAAATTACAAATATATATATCAAACTAATTGATCTAAAATGGTCATGATTTTTATATATATATAAACATGGATGAACTCTCCGAGTACAGTTTGCTAACATAAAAAATTAGAGAAAAACTACAATTAAAAAAATCAAGGTTTGTTATCCAAAAAAATATTATCCTCAATTTAATGGATCTAAATAGATGGAACTTCGCCTCATCTACTTTAATCCACAAAATTAATCTCAAACCTAGAATCATCTCCAGATCATCACTAAAATCATCTGTATGTATATATGTACACAAAAATCTCAAATCATCTGTGTGTGTGTGTGTGTATGTATCTTGAATCAACATCATAGCTAGATATAGGTTTGTTGAGACCAGAGAGAGAGAGAGAGAGAGAGAGAGATTTGTGACCTTTATTTCATCCCTTAACTCTCCACACAACAACCTATGGTAATATCTTAGAAAAGGAAAAAAAGTTAGAGGAGAGACAATGTGAATGGCATGAATCTTTACAAGAGAAGAACAACGAAGGAGAAGAATGAAGAGCGTTCAAGTCTTGGCCAGCACTGGTGATTTGGAGCGACGTTCCCACTTCTTTGCCTTATCCTTACACTTCGACATCACTCTTGTGAAGATGCTTTACAGACAAAGGAAACAAATACAAAGAATGTATGCATTTTCGTCTGTTCACAACATTTTTTATTGTTGGATATAAGGGACTTACACTTTCCAAGCACGTGCATCTCACCGACTGTTAGGTCTAACAATTTTGTTAAACGTTGCATTTTGGATAACAGTACATGGGATATTAGTGCATAATACTGAAGTTGAGAAAGTGTAAGTGAGTTTCAACCTAAGTATAGGGAGTATAAAGGCAATTAACCCTTTTTTTTTTGAAAAGTTATTTCAAATATTATAATGATAATAACACCTTTATTATTATAAAAGTGTATCAATTTGAGGGCGACAAGAGGCAAAACTATAATTTTTTTATGGGGAGGTCAAATTTAGTCTCTTTTTCTAGGTTAATATAGATCTCGATAAAAAATTATAAATAACAATATACATTATATTTGGTAAGAAAATAAATTAATAAAATTTAATCAATACATAATAATGCATCGCCAGAAATCAAATTAGGTTTGATATATCAAGATTCAAAAATATATTAACTTCACATAGATATATCTAATAATTTATTAATTAAAGAAGCACCAGATGACTTATTATATCATGTAATTTATTAGTGATTTAATTTTTATGGACTCTTCTGCTATAACTCTTATAATTTACGTATACAAGTGTAATTGACAAATTAATGAATAAAATAATAATTTCAATTTTATGTTTTTAGATATTGACTGGTTATAGTGTCATATAGTATTGGATTGGAGGGTTTAAAGCCAAAAATATAGTAAAATAAAGAGACATTGTTTTGTAAGATCATAAAAATTTGAAACTTTATTCCTTGTGAAAACTCGTGAAAAACTACTGCTAGCAAAGTGTGACGAAGTTGGAATGTTAATGGAAAAATGCTAAGGCTATCATGGGAAGTCACGGGATGCACCTGTGAAACTCGCTCCAGTGAGCACTGGGATTCCTAGATTTATTAAAGGCAGTGCAAAATCTTATTTAATGCTAGAATCATTTCGAAAATTATCCAAACGAACACAATAGCTGCAAGTAATTATAGAAATTAGCTAATATTCATAGGAGATTGGAAATCTTAAAAGGAATGAGTTCTATTATTATTATTCAAGAAACTAAGAAAACATGAGAGTTTTATGGCAAATCTTATTTAAAATTGAACTATTATTGTGTTCAATACAAAAAGGATTTTTCTTAGGGTTCTAGAGGAATAAAGAGAATATCATAGATACACCATTGAACTTGAAAATCAAAATTCTTTCTTTTAGTACAAGAAAACCCGCAACCTCTACCTTAGGGGTGAGCACTGGATGAAGATCGCTCTGTGACTCTACCCGGCCAAGAACCACAGAGAGTAAACCAGCCTAAGCAAACCCTGGCTGACCGGCTCAGCTGAGAAAGTTATTAGACAGTCCCCATAATAAAGGGACGACCGCCTCTCCGAAGAAGAGTCGAACTCAAGATCACATGGTCCCAAATCCTATGACATGCTACCCCAAACCAACTCGACTACCCCGAAGGGGCGTTAAAATTCTCTCTTTCTTTTAGCTAAGATAGATTTCATATATCAAACATTTTTTTTTATTTATTAGAACTATTTACTTTATTTCGCTCATCCTAATTTTCCAAAATTAGGAACGTAACAGTTGACCCTACTAACGAATATGCAATATAAGTTACTGTGAAAAACTTCATTTGCAACAATCAATTCTATTCCAGTATTGCCGGTATGGTGATATTCAAATTATTTCTTTTCTTTCACCTTCATGGATGTAAAAATTATAGTAAAAACTAGCAATTAATTTATTAAAAATTAAAACTAACACCAAAATCTCACTTTTTGCATCAAAATAGAGTTTTAATTTTAGAACTTTTAGGACTAGGATGAGAACGTTGTCAACTTTCAGTCCCTGTTTTCAATTCTAGTTTTTACCATTCTACGCTTAGTTTTTGGGCTTCGTTCGGCGAAAATAGTTAGTAACTAGAACTATTAACTACTAGCTTTTTTGCTTTTTTCTAAAATGATCAAATTTACCCTCTCACATTTTAATTTTTTTTAAAATTTTGAAAGATAAAAATATCAAATTAACAAAAAAAAAATAAAAAACTAACTAATAAAAAGTTAGTTTTTTCTCTTCCCATTGTTACCAAACACACACACACACACAAAAGAGTTAGTTTTTTTCACTTTTTAAACACAAAAAGTACCCTTATTCTCAAATATGAAAATTAAAAATTGAATAATATTAACTAAAACAAAATCGTCTCGAAGGCTATGTTTGGATAAGGGGTAGAGTTGGGCTGAAGTGGCGTGAGGTTGGTTGGGAGGGGTTAACATGCGAAATTATTATTATCCCCATTTTCTTTAAATAAAATTACTAAAACATTTTTATAGATTCATTTAAAATAAAAGGGTATAATGGTAACTTCGTACTCTAACCCTTCCCGGTCCAACCCACGCTACCCAACCCCTCCCAAGTCCAACCCACTCTGCTCAACCCCTCCCAACGCCTTTGCCAAACATACCCGAAATAGGGTTGGTAATTTTAATAGACCTATCAATTTTCACAGATAAAGTTAATTAAAATAAAAATTAATCACTAAGATAATAATTTATTAATAAAATAAGAAATAATTTATTGTTAGAATAATTTATTTATTAAAATATTTTACTAAAATTAATGTAGTTAGTATAAAAATATTAATTCAATATTAAAATAAATGATATTTTATTATTCGAATGATTTATTTTATTAAAAATTATTTAAGTTAATTGAAAATATAACTATTTATTATTAAAATGAAAAGTTATTTATTGTTAAAATGAATTATTTTACTAGAAGTAATTAAAATTAAAATTAATTACTAAGATAATGATTCATTATTAAAATACTAATAAGTTATAATTAAAATGATTTAATTTACTCAAATAGTGTATTAAAATTAATTACTACAAATTAAATATTTTACTAAAATTAATTTCTATTAATGTAATAATTTAGCAACGACAACTTCAAGGCGGACAAAAAAAAAAAATATATTCTTTTTAACTTTTGAATTCGTTGTTAGTGAAGATGATTTCACACTCACCTCAGAATGATGATTTCTGAAGGTGCATGAGTTACCAAATAAAATAAAATAAAATAAAAATAAATTTTTTTTGAATGAATGGGTTGCTAAATTATGTTTGACAAGTTGAATGTTTTTGGCAAATCCCTCCAAAAGCTCTTAGTTACGTTTGGAATATGGGTTTGTGAAAGAAAACGGAAAATGAAGGGAAAATAAAATTTATAATTTGTACTTTTTTTATACTTAATCAGGTAAAAATTAAATTTTATTGATAACTATCTATTCATTTTAATCTTATTTTTTTAACTTAGTAAAAAACAAATTTAATTTCTTACTTTTTTTATATTCTTACAATTTTCTTTCACTTTTTTTTTTCCAACACAAATTCATGTTACAAACAAACCATTAGGGTTCTAGAGAGAGAATTGGTCAAGTGTTTTCTTTAGGCCTTGTAATGCATGTACCTTGATTAGTGCTTAGCTTCCGAACCGGGTCAGTCAAATAGGTAAAAGAAAAAGAGTAAATTATACTTAAACCCTCTTAACATTTGAAATTAGTAAATAATCCCTTATTGTGAAATGTTGTTCACCCTCACCCCCTCTGCTAGTATACAATTAGAATTTCAATTAAAATGATGATGTTAACCAAAAAAAAAAAATTCAATATACATACTCTACCCTTCGCATATTTTAAAGGACTAAAAAACCCAAGTAATTCACCTCACTTTAAAGGTTCTCAGCTTTGCATCTATCTGCACCTATAACGATTGTAAGGACTTTGAAGTAGAGGCGTCAATGGGACGAGTACATGAGAGTATCTGAATTGATCGACCTCAATAAAAACTCATTGAAAAATACCCTAATGGGATTGGGATAGATTTGGGATTGCAAATTAATACCTGTGTAGTTTTGGGACGGATTTGAGATTTGTTTGTAAGATACCCGCTACCCATTTATACTTATAACGTACTTGATACCTGATACCTGTATGGTACTTGTTAAGTATCTATTTAACGAAATATAATATAATATAATATATATTTATATATTTACAATTTTATTTCTTAAATAAAATTTTTGAAATTCTTAAACCAAGTCCATTTATAGAATTTCGTTTATTTTTGTCATATTATATAATGTGGTATATTAGTAGCCGTAGTATATAATATATATTTTTGCCCTAGTATATAATATATATTTATATTCACATATTATGGATTGTTCCATATTGGGTTTGAAAGTCTTTTATAAACTGTAATTCCTATTATACTATTCCAGGAGTATGCCATTATGTATTTTGTACATTTATTTTTACGATTTATAATATTTTTCTTTTACCTGTCAAAAAAAAATCGGAGATCCTTTGACTAATGAATTTGTTTAATTTAATAAATTTAACATTTTTGTTACTTACTAATTTTATTATTTTTTATCACAAATCGGGTATTTGATGAGTGCTTAATAGGTAATTTGACCAAGTGAACATAAGCAGGTTTCGCGGGTTTGGGATTTTAACTAAAAAAATAAATGGGTTTAGAACGGTAATGGTAAATAAAAAGTAAACATGTTTGGTTATTAGATTAGTTAATTAGATAGGTACCCTACTTGTTTACATTCTTACTTCGAATGCGGGCCATCTAGACGATGAAACATCTAGACGATAAAGAAGAATGGAGAAGGCAGTCTATCTTTCCGTCGAGTAGTTCTCGTCGATTCTCTCTCTGTCAACCTCTCCATTTTCATTAGGGTTTCTCCGTTTTTGGGTAACAAAACTTGTAGGTACAGTAATAATTCTCCCTTTGTAACATTTGTTCATTATTTGTGCATTTCGTTTTAGTTTTTCTTACGATTATAAGAAATAACACTAAAAAAAAAAAGAAAAAATTGAAGTCCTAGATAAAACAGAAAATGGTAGATGAAAATGGGTTTGTATGAGAAATTAGCGTTAAAAAAGCAAGAAATTCACAAAAATAAGTTCAGTTCACCTTCAATTCGAAAGGTTAAATTTTTTCCTTTTTCATTGTACATTTGGTTGTTTTTGCCCATTGAAAGAAACAAAGAAAATTTGGGTTGTTGTGAAAGCGAGTGCTAATCACCCAATTTGTTGATTATCAACATCTGTTTGATAAAATGTATGCATTACAGATATTCAATAAAATGTCAAATTGGGTTTTTTAGTAATTGTTAATTGTTTAATTTGTTGATAATTAGTTTGGAATATGAGTTTTTTGTCTTGTCTAGCGTAATTGTCCTATGATAATAATATGTCAGTAGACAACATTGGAGATAGCAATTCAGGATTAAGGTATCGGAGCAGGCATTGTAGGTGTGGGAAAAAGGCTACCGTTAGCATATCGAACTCGGCGGAGAACCTGGGAAGCTTTATTTTTGATGTGCTAAAAGTGAATGTAATTTTTTTACCTGGTGCACTTCTCTACCACCGATGGATAAATTAAGACGAGTCAAGCAAGCAAGTGACGAGAATGAATCCATGACTCGTGATGTAATGGATGAATTTAGAGGGATTCTTAAAAGACTTTAGACTTTGGGAGCTAACCAAGCAATTCTAAAGCTTATGCTAGTTTCAATTGTGATCATCACGTGGATGATTTTTATTCTGTTGATTGTAATATTAGTAAAACTAGTTTGATAATATTTTGTAGTACTTTTGTAATTTTTTTTTTTGGTGGTAAAAGATTGAATTGTTATAAACAGTCATTACTAAATTGGCTAGTTTGTAATGTGTGAATTCAACTAATTTTGTCAAAATGTGAACCACCATTGTAATTATTGTTGAATTTGGAACCACCATTGTAATTGCTTTTAAATTTGTTAAGTTTTTAGTTTGAATTTATTCCCTACGAATATGAGAAGTAAAGATCGTTATTTTCAAAATCTGAATAATTAAAAAATATATAATATTTGTAAGTTATAAATTTATTTATAACTAGATACATAAAATTTAATTAAAATTTAATATTTGTTTGGTTTTGAATTTACCCTTTTGTTAATTATAACATTCTTATGGAATAGGACCACAAACGGCTACTTAAGTCAGCAATGAGCAAGAAACAAACATTGTGCCTTTTTCCTGGGTTAACTCCCACAAAGCATCACTGTGCCTTTCTTGTGTCAACTTCCTTCTATCACCAGACCCATGCTTAAGCCTGGGTGTTACAAATGTGCTCAATTGCTACAAGCTTTGTCCGACAAAGCATCACTTCTTCCATAAACTCGGTTCACCAATGAGCTCAATTATACCACTAAAACAAAACAGCAACAATTCTCTTAACTTGACTGATAAACAATAAAACAAAACAGTAATAATTCCCTTAACTTTACACAGCAAACATCAATGGTAGAACATAAAACAATGCTTGAATATATATGATTAAACATAAAACACCTTTATGGGTGATTAAAACACACTTTTTGTTATAATTACTTAACTGGTAAAACATAAAACACTCTCAAATATAGCTAAAACACAATATAAAACAGTTGTTGGTTAAACATAAACATGAATATTTCCAAATATAGTTGCTGCTTACTATAAATAGTTTGGAATGTTGACAAAACCAATGTTCAATCCCATTCTTTTCCCACTACTCACAAAAAACAATATTCATTCCCATCTTTTGCCCACTACTCAAAAATCTTCAGTGGGTTCCTATACCAAACTATACCCTGTTCCATGTATACCAAAATCTAAATAAAAGCTTATACTAATGCACCACTGTACCAAAAAAAAAAAAAAAAAAACTGTGTACTAGCTGGTATATATACTTGCAAAAGTTTCAATTCTAACTGATTTAAACTAATTACAAAACCACAATATCAACTGATTTCAACTATTAAAAAAAGTCAAATTGTTGAATATTGAGAAGGATACGATGGAGTTGTTGCTACTTCTAGAGATGCTGTTGGTTGACTACCTGTTTGTGGAGCTACTGTTGCTCGTCTCTTGACTGCCAACAATTTAATAGGTTTGGTGTTACTGTTGCTTGCTGCTACTTTGTGCTTCTATTACAAGCCAAGAACACTGATATCATTAAACAAATAATTACCTAATAAACAATAATAATTACTTAATAAACTATAATTAAACTTGTATGAGCCAAGAACATTGAAGTCAGTAAACAAATAATTACTAAATAAACTGTAATTAACTGAGTAATATGTTACCTTAACCGGAGCTCGTTGGCATGTCCTTCTATTGTGGCCTATTCGCCCACAAATCCTGCACTTTATGTTGTGCAATTTTCTTTGCTCACTGGTGGTAGCAGTAGGCTCATCTTCCTTCCTCCTCCTATTTTTCCTTAGCTTGCCTGGGAGTCTACATGGTCATGAAGGTTCAATAGGATCCCCAAGTACTTCTCCATCCCACATGGACTCGTTAAGCATCGGGTGAAACACTTGTATGTCTCAATGTGCTTGCTCTTGCTGAAACAAGGATCAACAAGATCCTTAAGTCTCATTTTCCTTGACAGTGCACAAGCTGTCCTATGTTTGCATGGGATACCCGATATTTCCCAGGACCCATAAGAATAAGTCTTTTTACACAAATACACGACATATCTTCTTTCCCTATCTAGCACATTGTATTCATCCCTACCTATAAATAGCACATTGTGTTTCTTATTTTCGTGATTAATCTTCTCTAACTTGATCCTTGCAGTTTGAGTAACCCCATCGTCCCATGTTGCAACTTTATCAAACCTACTATAGATCCTAGCCATCATCTTACTCCTTAGGCCATCGAGTAATGTAAGAATTGGTTTATTCCGTGGGTCACCTATCCAACTATTAAATGACTCCGTAAAATTATTTGTTACGTGCTCTACTTTAACCAAGGGATTAAACTTGTGTAATTCTCACAACTTCAATGAATTTTTCATCATCTAATTGTGTGCCTCAGGGTGTATTGTTTTTAGCTCCTCTATTGCCTGTTTAAAAGCAACGGCATTAAATGCCCTGGAAGCTGCCCAAAAGAGACTTCTTAACTGAATTCCTACATGAACTTTTTTGAAGTTGTTATAAAAATGTTTGACACATCGCCTTTGAGTGGCATTTGGGAAGAACTATAGAATTGAAAGCTCAATTCCCTTAAAACATAAAAAAACAGAAAATAGAAACAGCACCAACATAAATAGGATCAGTAATACTTAACATGTCTCTTGATCATTAAAACATAAAATGCGTACAACATTACCAAACACCAATATTCACAAAAATATTCATTATAAAAAAGAATACTTTTCTGCCCATTGAACATGAAAGTCCACGACTTCTTGTCGCCAATGTAGGTCTGCAGATTGTTAAGGAAGAATCCCTAATTGTCCCTATTCTCAGTCTCTACAATTACCTAAGCAATTGGAAAAATCCTTTCATCCCCATCGAGGGCAATGGCAGCCAATAACACTCCGTCGTATAGCCCTTTAAGATGGCAACCTTCCAAACTAATAAATAGCCTATACCCTTTCAGTGGTGTGTCATCAGTGCTTCATAACTCATAAAAATCCTTGGAAATGTGGATGTGGCTCCTCCGGTACTCTCTTATACTGTATTTTAACAACATTGCCAGGATTGGACCTCCTTACCTTAGCAGCATATTGGAGAAGTTTTTTGTAACTATCTTTGAAGCTCCCCTCAATTTCATCCATGGCTCTCGTTCTAGCTCTATACAGTTGCATCCAGGTTGCTTCAACGGAATACTCCTTTACTAATTTAGCCTTCATACCCCCCAAAGCTATTGTGAGTTCTCTCTTAACTAATCATTGAGTTTCTTTGTAATCCATACAAATGTGGCCCGGTATTTTTTGGGCTTGAAATACAGCTGTGTTGAGGGATTATTGACTTAGTTTGAAAGATGATATCATCTGGCATTGGTGAGGCATGGATACGCCATGGACATTCAGCACCACTATAGTGGGCAGTCACTCTCTTTCTCTCATTCTTGTCCCTAACCAATTTGAAACCCTCATGTACCACATAGTCCTTCAACACATCTCCAAAATCGCTAACATTATCAAACATATGACATTTTTCTAATATTATTTTCTGTCCTATTTTTTGAACAAACAGTTTCTCCACTCTTTTCTTACGTTTAACAAAATCATTAGTCTGACCCAGCATTACAACTATCATTAGACTAATAGCCCTCTATCTGTTCAACCTCCACATTGTCTTGATTATTGACACTAAACTCATTACCCCTCCTATCAGTTTCATCCTTAGCTTCAAGACTAAATAACTCACTTTCAATGTCACCACCACTCCCATCATTGTCATCCTTAATTTCAAAACTAAAAGAAGAATCACTGTTTGTGTGTTTAACCTTCACACTATCTTCAACCCTCACACTAGAATCATCACCTATGCCATTAGTTTCATCCTCTTTATCACTGGATAACAAACAAATATCACTGTTAAAATCGTCCAATTCTGTCTCAGCCTGGGGAATATCATTCGCATCAGTAGACTCAACCTCTGCCTAAGGAATAGCAGCAGAATTTGCCTCTGCCTAAGGATTAGTAACTCAACAACAGGTTTAGCGAAGTAAGAATCTTCTGTACTTGAGACACCTCAGGCACATCAACAAAATAGTCTAGTACAAAATAGTCTATGTTGGCCCAAGGCTTGTAAAGTTAGTTTTATAATTGATTTTGATGATAACAAACATTGAATTAAATTTTCATAATTAATTTTCAAATAGACATTGTATGAAATGTTACAATTCATTTGATAGATTCAAGATAATAGAGTTGGAAGAGATTGATATTATTTTTTAGATATTTTCACATAATTTGGATGAAGGAATAAAGGAATTTCAAAGTTTGGAGTAATAGAAATCAAAGTAAGATGAATATTTGAACTAGAGGTTAACTCGGATAAACAGAGAAATCAGACACGTGTTAGTATATAGATGATATCTTAAGATCCAACGGTTCAATTTTCGTGAAATTTTAATATAGTAAACTAGACTTCTATATCTACAACTTTACTGGAGGGAGATTTTTGTGGATCTGACGTTACGATATCAAAACATGAGTTGGAATATTAGTCATTACAGAAAAGTTTTTAATTCTGGATTCTGGAGCTAGTCTTAGTTTTTGAGACATAACTCATACTATATAGCTTTAAAAATTCTGATTTTCGGTGTGTGAAAAGAAGACTCAAAAAGCTACAAATTTTGTAGTTTAAGTTTCTTCTAATTCTAAAAGTATCATGGTGAAACAGAAGCTTAAACTGGAAACACAGATTCAGAATGTCAGAAAAAGCTATCAGAAGCTGGTATCGGTTCAGAAGCCATATCTGACTATCTAACCGTTGGATGAAGCTCAAATTTTGACATGTGATAGCTGACTTATATATCTAAAAAGTCTTTACTCTGAGACAATGTCAGATTTAAACGTTCTGAGGGTGAAAAACGGTCACAAATATATCTCAGAAAATCTGAATCTGAAAGACAGCATTGGAAGCAAGGAAATTCAATTTCTTTCAAGGGCAAAAGTGTCTTTTCACTTTGTAACGGCCATTTGGAGATTTTCATCTATAAATAGAGCCTCAAACTCAGATTCAACAAGAGGAACAAGGCAAGAAAGAAGTGCTTACAAAGAGATACAAGAAATTCTATAACTTTGCAAACATAGAGTGATTTCTTCTCACATTTGTGCTTCATCTTTCATATTCAACTTGTGAGAGTTTCTTTTTGATTTGATTGAGTTTTAAACTCATCATTATTGTTGTAAGAAAGGGAAATTTAAGGCCCTTTTAATTTGTGAGAGTTCGGTGAGCTCTTGTTGGTTTTGGTTCAAGTGTTAGGACCAAAACAAGAGACTTTCTTTGAGAGAGACTTGTGTGAGTGATTTGGGGATAAAATCACTTGGAAAAGGTTTCTAGCACCTTGGGAAGCTAGTGTGTAATAAGCTCTTCAAAGAATAGTGGAGAAATCTCAAGGAAGGCCTTGGGGGAGTGGACGTAGGCAACATTGAAGCCGAACCACTATAAATCGATTGTGTTTGCTTCTCTTCCCTTCTCTTTATATTTATTGCAAACACTAGCACTCACTCTTCATTCACAAATATTGAATAATTTTTTTTGGTGCATTTCATATTCATCTTGACATATTTGTTTTAGGGTTGAAATTTTTATTTGCAAAATTTTTAAGCAGCCCTATTCACCCCCCTCTAGTGTTGCTATTTGGGACAACAGTCTAGTTCAGGTACAGTAACTGCACATTCACCGTCATCCATTTTCGAAGGCCTAGCATTAGAACCTTCAACAATATCGACGAATGTGTCCATCTTTCTCTTTGCTGATATCTCAAACATATCTAACAAGTCAAAATTACTCTTTAAGACAAAAGTAACATTACTTAACTTATAGTACACTTTCAAACTACTCCCAAATGGTCCATTAGTCCCACCTAATGAATATTCCCATATGTCCACTAGTAGATCTAAGATAGAATAACTGTCAGGATCTAGCTTGCTAATTATGAACACAACATCATCACCATGGTGAATTATGAGCGTATAATGTACATATTTTGGTGCTATTATTAACCTATGGAGCATAAATGTTAAAAAAATAACAGATTTAAATCCAGGATTATAGAAAAAACATTACACATTTAAATTCCAAAAACAATACAGAAATCGTCAATAGAGCAATGTAGTAGTCCTATTCTAAACATTAGCAAATAAATGCGCCATCCCTCACGAGGTAGTGGACTTGTTACATCTGAAGTCGAGATAAAAGCTCAATTACATATTTTCACAAGAAATTGGTGCAAAAAAAAAAAAAAAAAGAGAATAAAACTAAAACCGAATACCACAACCAATAGCTTTATAGAAATTGAAAAAAAAAAATATACTAACCAACTAATCAACAGAATTATATATAACAAAAAAAAAAACTCAATTGCTAAAATATTAGAGATATACACATGGTTAAGAACATAAAAAAAAAAATTAATAAGAACAATACATAAATCGTCAACAGAGCAATGTAGCAATCCTATTTTAAAAATCAGTAAATAAATGTTCCACCTCTTACAGGGTATTGGACTTGTTACACCTAAAGTCGAGATAAAAGCTCAATTACATGTTTCCACTAGAAATTGGCGCAAACAAAAAATAAGAAAAAAAAGAATAAAACTAAAATAGAACACCACAACCAGTAGTTTTACAGAAATTGAAAAAAGTGATATTCTAAACAAATAGTCAAAAAGATTTATATATAACAAAAAAGCTCAATTGCTCAAAATTAGAAACATATATATGGATAAGAACATAACAAAAACATAAGGCCAATTAGACATGGTTAAGAATATAACAAAAAAATTAGAGACGTACACATGGTTAAGAACATAATAAAAATAGAAGATCAAAAACACAGAAAACAAATGGATAGAGAGAAGGGGACCACAAACACATACGGGTGAAAATATAAACACATAGAAAGGGAGGGGGGACGACAAATGAACAAAATAAAAATAAGGGTCAATACATATACACACAAACAAATATGCATAGGGGTAAATATATAAACACAGAGATATAGAGGTGGGACCCAAAAACCAACAAACATAACAAAAACAATATACATCCACGCAAACAGATATGCATATTGGTAAATATATAGAAACATAGAGAGAGGGGGGAGCGAAAGAGAGACAGATATGGAGAATAACCACTGTACCAACTAGACATACAGACGATGATCTGTGTTTAAGAGTTTAGATTATGGTTCTATTTTTGGGTTTGGGTTACGGTTTCGTTTGAGGGTGTGGATTAGGGTTTCTTCTCGTTTCTCGTTTTTGTTTGAAGGTCAAAAGGGAGGGTGAGACGCGATCCTTCGAATGGAATGAAATTAGCGACCGATTACTGGAAATTATCAAAGTGTATATCAAGGGCATATTTGTCCTTTCCCTAAAATATTAACGGTGTCAGCAACAAATTTAACGGAGGGGGTGGGGTGAGCAAAATTTTAAAATAAGGAGTTATCTACTAATTTCAAATGTTGAGGGGGTTTATGAATTAAATTTAAATTATTAATTTAAGGTAATTGTGTGGTTGTCAAACTTAATTTGCTTCTTTAATAAAAGGAATCAAATTGTTTAAATAAAAGACAAGAAATTGAACTAAACTAACTAAAACAATTTTTCTCAATTCTGACTACAGCAAAATTCATTGAAATCATATTTGTATATGAATACCTAATTTTTTATTGTATTTTTTACAAATATATTTTTGTTATATATTTATATTTTCATATATCTAATTGATTTTCAATTATGTAAATCTAAGAATTGAAACTAAATTGGCATATAAATTGAGCTTTAAAAAAATGGGGGAAAATTGAATAAAAGGTCAGATTATTTATATTAAAATTTTGATTCGATTCGATTATTTGACTTCAATCCAATTTTACACACATCCATTATCATTGTCTATTTCTCAATATTGTAACCATGATGGTGATGATTTGTATCCAAAAATAGAAGTAGTTGATAAAAAGTGTAAAGAAAAAATAGGACAAACATAAACTTATGGGGATTCGATTTGAAGCAAGTTTAAATCCACTTCTCAAAGGTCTTTGGCATTTTTCTTATTTGTAAATTTTTATTATTTTTAAATAGTTCTATATTCATTAGATTATTAGTTGCTAGTATGATTTTGTTGTAAGTGACTTTTTAACCTCGAAAGTTACTGTTGCAAATTTTCACTACTAATTTGCTAACAAATTTCCCATGTTTGTTTCATGGATAAATAATTTTAATCATTAATTATATTTTTAATAGTAACTCATTGGAATTTTAATAAATAATTTATTTTAATAGTACATTATTATTCATTAAAATTTAACTTTAATTTAATTAAATTTTTAATAAAGTAAATTATTTTAATAGGTATTAATTTTAATTTTATTAGTAAAATATTTTATTTTATAGTATTTGTTATAAATTAAAATTTCAAATTTAAGAGACTATGTAAGAAATGAATAAAAGAAGTGTAAAATTTACTCATTATTCCAATTTTCTTGTCTCCTATATTACACTTTTCTCATTTTAAAGTGTAAGTGACACTTTATGTTAACACTTATTCTCCAATTTTAACTTATTTAAAGTGAATGAAAATATATTCCTCTAAAAAGTTGTATCAAACTTTCAACTAGAATAATGAATCAATGATAATCTCATAATTAAAAAAATACTTTACAATCCTATAATTATAACTATTAAATTTAATTAAAATATGTTATAAAATTATTTTATATAATTTATATTTTTATGTAAAATTATATATTTTAATAACATATATTTTATTAAATTAGTTATTATTAAAGTGACAATTATTATGACGATTATCTTGTTATAGTACTAGAATTACTAATACTTAAAAGTACATAAATATAATTTAATATGCAAATAGATTAAATTTAAATTTATAAAATAAAACGTATATGAAAAATTGTAAAAATAACTTGTAAAGATAAAAATCACTGATTAAAAAATATTAAGGTAATGACAGAATAGACAATCAAAGTGGAAAGAAAAATAAAAATAATCTTGATCGGTGAGTAAATCTAACAGTGGAAAATATTCCAAATTCAAAATTTTTAGCAAATCCAAATAGTGTAAAAGTGCATGTATTTAAAATTTAAATATTAAATACATTAAGATTGAAATTGTAAGTGGAAAAAAAACTCTGCAAAGGCACAAAAATATAAATTTACGTGTAAGGAGGCGTTTGAAACTCAAAAAATTTCAAAAAAAATTTAAAAGTTTTCACAATTTTCAAACTTCAAGAAAATTAAACTTTTTAAAAAATTTGAAAAAATGTCAAAATCCGTTCGAACGAATTTTGACAGATTTTTTAATAAGTTAGACTGATATTTGTACCAAAAAATTTCATAAAACTCTAAAAATTTCAAGATTCTCAACTAAAATTTTGTTATGTGTATACAGCTCTTAACAATTTTATATCAAATCAAACATTAAGGGCCGTTTGGCACACTAAATTTTGATGAAAATTTCTAAAAATTTCTATTACATTTTTACACATACTTACTTTTTCGAAGTTCGAAAAAAGTTCAACACTTTCTAAAAAAATGTCGATAATTAGAATTCGGTTAATCAAATAGCAAAAATTTTTTTACCATTTTCACCACTGACTCCCAAGCTACCCAATGACATCTACTGTAACTAATTTTTTTGGAGTCGTAGAAACTATTCCGATGGATTTGTACAGCGCATTTCTGTCCAAACGAATTGTAAAAACCGTTTTGAGTCCGATTTGGTTTGCAAAGAAGTCATGACTGATACAAAATTTTGAATCTGTCCAAACGAAAATCTAATTCGTCGGAACAGGAATTCTACTATTCATTTCCAAAAAATACCATCGAGATGTGTGCATCAAACGCAAAAAAATTTTTTAAATCACATTTTATCTCATTTTTTTATCACTCTAAACACACCTTGAATCATTATTTTAAAATAATTTTTTACATTCCAAATTTTAAAAAAATTTATTTTTCTTAACTTGTAATTTTTTTTAATACTCTTTGACCAACCAAACCCCCCAACACACACACCCAAGGAAACCCATCAGCCCCCAAACCAAGCCTGCCCCAACACAACTCATGTAGGATAAACATTCCATAAGCTGGCCTCCTTTATTGTATAAATTTTACTAATTTAAATGTTAACTTTTACCCTTAATCATTTTACCTTTATTTTAAATACAATTAACTTTTAATTATTTCAAAATTTTTAACATTCTAAACATAATAATATTTATTTTCGATTTAAATAAAAATATCATGAACTTATTACTCCATTAATTATTACTGGAGTAATAATTACCGCCGTAATCTTATATTTCAAAATTTTCACTTTATACCAAACGTTCACGTACCTTCATTTATACATTTTTTTAATTCTAAATTTGTATAAAAAATTAATAATTATTCTTTTAGTATTTTACCTTTTTAACCTCATGCCAAACTCACCCTAAGCAAAAGGTGCAGTGAGAGGAAGAGCGAAGCCCTCGCACCCTGGGAGAGAAACATTAGAATTCCACTGAGCACTGGGGTGGCATACGTGTCAATACGTACATATATATAACACAGGCCATCGCCCGGTTTATTTAGGGTTCCTCTGGCATTTGGATGGCAAATCAGCTCTACGGCTACAACCCTAGCAGCTACGGCGGAGCGGCGAACCTGTCCAGCGTGTATTCCTCAAGATCCACGATCGATTCTTACCTTTCCGGCGACTCGCCCTTGCTCAGTTCATCTCGATTCCTTGGTTCAGATCCACTCTCCCTGACCTCCTCTAATCCTTCTAGCTATTCCTCCCTCAGAAGCAAAGCGACATCCATGCTCTTCAGCCAGAGTGATTCCCTAGGCGGAGGTTACTCAGCGTCTCTTGCTACGCCCGGCACCGCTCATCTCGCTTCGCAGGTTTCCTGGCCCGGTGTTGACGTTGGTGCTTCTGCTGTCGACCCTCTCCTTGGTGGTATCAAGCGCTCTTCGGAAAGTAAGTGCCTCGTCGTCTTGGTCTTGTTTTTCAAGATTTCCCTCTCGATGTCAGTATGAACTGCATTACTGCAACATTGTTAGGGTAAGTATTGCGGCATCGAATCATTCTGAGGAGGAGCTCCAAATGAAATAGATTATAGTTTTCACAAGACGAATTAATAGTTCTCATTTTCTAATAGTATTATTAAATTCTCTGTGAACATTTTGGGAGTTCTTAGCCTCTTCCTGTCAATGCTTCCCAACCGTAGCTTTAGAAATTAATCGCGCTCCTTTTACTCCTCTAGGTCTTTAATGAACCTTCGGCCCGTGAGCATGACTGAATGGTAATGGATCTAAACTTCTTGGTGTTCAACCATTACAAAAGTTAAAAAATATCAAGTTGTGTTAGGATATAAGAAATATGCTTGTACAAGGCTAAACGTGGATCCTTTAAGAATGAAGATGGATATTTTGAGTGAGTGTATTGTAATGAGGATTACAGGATTTTCTATTATCTGTATGTTATGTGAACAATCACTTGTTCAAATACGGCTCTTATTTGCTAATTAATATATTTGAACTATTTGGCTTATTTATTTTCTCTCGGATTCCTGTCCAGGGTATGATAATTTTTTTTATAGGTAAATTTCCTCAGTTTATGATATGGGGCATTTTTATATATAACCTTTTATACCTATAGAATAATTTTAACTATTTTGCTTTGTCAATTTCATTTGTCTTATCAACTATACATAATCGTTGGTTAGAAGGCTTGCACTGTGTGTTGTCTTACCTAACATGTAGTGTAAAATATGGTTGTACTATTATTCATTGTATATATACATTTTTGTAATTTTATCCAAAAAGTATTTATGGCTATATTTATATAATAACATATATGTTTTCTTGTTTATACGTGTCTACCATCTGTCATAGCGCTTTATCATCAGACTCTTCTGGGTGCCCATAACATGTTTGGGCAAAGTGAAGCTTGGTTTTCTACAAACCCTTTAGCCAAGCGCCCTAGATTCGAGGCTGCAAGCAATTTGCCCATTTATCCACAGAGGCCAGGAGAGAAGGACTGTGCCCATTATATGCAAACGAGAACCTGTAAGTTTGGAGATAGCTGCAAGTTTGACCATCCTATTTGGGTTCCAGAAGGTGGAATCCCAGATTGGAAAGAGGTGAAATTTATTGCCACTATTCTCATTATAATGCTAACTTATTAAATTACATATGGCCATTATTTGAAATACAATATCTTTACTAAATTCTGGACTTAAAGGTATTATGCATTTTAGTGTTTACGGAATTTATGTTATTGTATGGACTATGTGTTCCCACTAATTTCTATAATTTTTTTTTAATTTATAACTGAATATAGTTTTGTAAATGCTAACTTCGTCTATCCTTTTTTAGTTAACCAGTATTTTTGAAGATTTTGTTTTAAGATTTTATGTCCAATTATCCATATCTATTTTCTTAATCTCGAAACTACCTGAATTGGATGATCTCTTGGTAGCTGACAATGCTATCATTGCTTAATTTATTAAGCTGGTGGGAATACGTTATTAATTAATCACTTGATCTTTTATTTCCCTTTTCTATATTTTTCTTTCAAGGGCTACCTAATTTTTTAACTGCTCTAATTGTTCATAAAATATATATTCAAAATTTTGATTTATTGGAAATTGTGATGCATATATTTTGGTGGTTTCACCTAGATGGTTTGTTCATTTCTTTATTTAATTAAATCTAGATAAGGTCTTTACAATTTGTCTTGCTTTAGTTAAATCTATATGAATAAATATTTTATATTGGATAAGACAATATATGAATAATATTTTATATTGGATAAGACAATTTATTACTCATTTTGTATTGAATGACATTTATGTTATGTAACATATGGGTTCTTTAAGGGTAAATAAACTCAAGTAAATCATCCTAATTGAATTCTCTTGGGCTTCAAATTTTCTTGGCTTCATGAACTTTTAGCTTGGTGTTATTAAAGTGATGCAAAGCGTTAAGCGTTTGAGGGAAGACGGTGAATTGAAAATTTATATATAGGGGTGGATAATGGGTGGTACAGTAACGTACACGGTAGTTGTTTAGGCGGGATGGTAACACATGTAGTAGTTGCGCAGACCTGACGTGCTCTGTGTATTAGGCGTAGCATTTTCCCTTTCCTACTCTTAAATACCTGGCCCGTTTAATTAAGTCCAATTAATTTATAAATATTTTTTTACCATTCATTCCATAATTTCTTTTTTTCACAATTGATGCAATTAAAATTAACTAAACAAAGCTTGTTTGTATAGTTTTACAAAACCCACCTAATTAAGCCCACTTTAGTGTGTGTTGTATGCCTAATCTTGCTTTTACCTTTATTAATTTTTATAAAATATGAATAATATCTAAAGACTAAAATATTTTATGAAAATTATATTTTAATAACAATAGACTGGCCTGAGCATGTCCTATGGGCTTACCAGCTGGGCATTATAAATCGGGCCTAAAACTTTGGTCTCAACTCCTATTTGAATAGCGATTGCATGGGGCCTTCATCTTGGGGCTTGTTTGAATATGAGGTTAGGTGCTTTTTTCTAGCTTTCTGTATATTGTCTAAAGTTTAGGAGCAATGGGGTTTTCGTTATATTTTTACTATTTTTTAGTCTCCTCTATTTGTCTTATAAGGGTAGTCCTTGGCCATTTTTCCCATGCCTAGTGATGTTACACGAGGCTTTTTTTGAGCTTTTAGAAGGTCTAGAGTGGTCTTGAACTTATTCAATTTGGAGTCTTTTTAAGCGTTAAGTAATGCGAGGGGCCGTGATAGACCAAAACTATTATAGGTTTAAATAATAAAGAGAGACATGATCTGATGTGGTTTAATGTAGGAAATGACCATAACTGAGGAAATGGAATAAAAATCTCGACCCCATTTAGTTTGGAAAAAGCTAAATTGAGTTGAGTTGACTTCTAAGTGTTAAGTAGATGTCCTTCAAAAACTTGAAGAATATTGATGTGCTGATGATAGTCGTCTTGAATAAATGGGTAACAAAAGCAAGTCAACCCCTACGCTGAAATGACAGAATGAATTGCCATTAGAACATGGACAATTCGAATTTGAGGATCTAATTTGTTAATCCTGATATTTTATGTTAGATTTACCCTTCCTGATATTTTATAATTTTGTAGCTTTTGCTCTTGTGGGATGATACTGATCTTTATTGCTTCAAGTTCTTTCAAGACTTTCAACATTGGGCATATTCTACTGAATGATCTGCTCTGAAAGTAGTAATTATGCTTCCTATTTGTCTAATGTGTATGGTTATTAATGTCCATTTAGGTTACATAATTTCTATGGAATTTTTGTTAATCATATTTGCATTGGTTCTCTGAGGTGAATTAGTATAATTAACTAGGCAGAAGATCAATTCTGTTGTTCTTTCCACCCCTCTGGAGAAACCGTTTGTATTATAATTTTGCCATGTTGTTTGATTCACTAGTTTTGATCCATTTGTAATGGAATTTTGCCGTCTTGTTAGATACACTGGTTCTCTTACTCAACCATTGAACTGTTGTGATCTCCACTGTGTTACTCTGCTTTGAGTGTTATGCTTTAATGCACTTCTTTTTGGCTGGAATGCATCTGAATATTTCATACAAGACTAGTGTTTTTGCTTCTTTCTATTCAATGCAAGTATTTCTTGTTAGTTATATACTTCGGATTCTGCTGAGTAATTGAATTCTTATGACACCTTTGCATTACTTATCATTGATGGATGCAGGTTCCACTTATTGCCTCTAGTGAATACCTTCCAGAGAGACCAGGAGTGCCTGATTGTCCTGTAAGCATAGCTTCAGCATGCTTTTGTTCTTACATATTTCTTTAGACAATATCAGAGCTTCCATTTTTTTATTTTATTTATTTATTTATTTTTTTGGTGCTTAATTGCCCCTCAAATGTGTTCCAGTACTTTCTGAAGACTCAAAGATGTAAGTTTGGCCTTAGATGCAAATTTAACCATCCAAAGGACAAAATGTTGCCTTCGGTAGGTCCTGCTATTATGGTTATGCCTTATGTACTCTTTTATTAGTTGTGTGTTTGTATGTTCTGTAAAATCTGGTATTTTTTTGTTTGACTCTGATTACAGGATGCTCAGGAGAGTGCTGCCTTTTCCACCTTACCAGAGAGGCCATCTGAGCCCTCTTGTGCGGTATGGTATTTCACAGTACTTGTGGAAGGATTACTGACATTTATTCTTCAGATATGAATTTGATCCTGCTCTCTGTAACTTTTATGCAGTTCTATATGAAGACTGGAAAATGTAAATTTGGTGCAACCTGCAAATTTAATCACCCAAAAGATATCCAATTACCAGCTGGGCACGGCAATGGCATTGATGGGCAGACTGAAACAGCTTACAGTTATGATGAATCAACTGGAGAGTTGAATTTGATGAAGCCACTTTTTACCCCAGCATTATTACACAACTCCAAAGGGCTTCCTGTCAGACCGGTAATAGATGAATTCATTGATAACTATTGTTTCCTTTTCATTTTGGATATGCATTGTCTGTATATATTCAGTTTCTCCTTCATCAATCATGATATGTGAGTGGATGTTTTATAATATGCATCTTCATAAAGTCCTGTGATTACCCTCCCACGAAAAAAAAAAAGTTGTAAATCTGTTTCGGCTTATTGTTTCAGATTTGTCATTAAAAAAAATAATATATTGTTCAAATAAGTAGAAAATAAAATTTATATAAAATAAAATTTAAGTGTAAAACACAAGTTGTATATAACATGTTTTATAGTTTCATATTGATGTTGATTAATATAATTGGTTAATCTGTTTCACATTTTATATAAAGAAACAAAAAAAAAAAAAAGAAAAACTAACTTATATGGAGTTTGATAAAGGTCATTCTATTGCGACCTCTGGGTTATAGGTTCTAATATTGGAGTCAAAATGGTTGTCTACATTTTACCCTTTCCCATACACCTCAATGCGGGAACCTTTTAGATTGAGTTGTCCTTTTATATGGAGTTTGATAAGAACTATAAAGAATTTTCTTTTGTCAGTATTAGTTCTATAAGGCTTTGGAAATCTAAAAACATAAATAATAATAATAATAATAATAATAATTTTGAAAAATTCAATACAGTCCAAAAAATCCAGGTACAAGCATGTACATGCCGGTCATGTCAAGGCAGATACCGTTGCTGGTACAGAACACATTCTGCTTTGTATCATTTTCCTTTGTGTACGGTACATACTGTAGACTCTGGTTGTATTGACAACTTTGCCTCCCACCCCCCCCCCAAAATAATGATAATTATAAATAAGAAAATAGTTTATGGGAGAGCATGTCCTTGCCCCCTGCTGTTGATTGATATTCATCTATTTTGCTGTCTAATTTTGTTTTGTTGGATTGATCAGTTGTAAATATTTATATACTGACCAAATTTTAGGTTATAAAATATGCAAGATCCAAACTACGTCGAAGTAATTTATATTTACATATTTATTTCTTGTTCTTAGTTTTGAATTATTCTCATTTTAGTTTCTGAGTTCCTAGGTTGGTCAATTTTTGCCCCTCAAATTGCTGGTAGATATTTGATCCTTTGTTTTTTCCCCCACTTAAACCCAATATTAGGCTATCACCTGCATTTTCACTTAATACCATTTGTCCATGACAGGGTGAAGTGGATTGTCCATTCTACTTGAAAACTGGCAGGTCAGTGTCATCTTATCAATGCAGAATGAGACCTCTCTCTCTCTCTCTCTCTCTCTCGCCGAAGGTTTCTTATAGTTTTTTCCCCCTTGCCATTAATCAGTTGCAAGTATGGTGCCACTTGCCGCTACAATCATCCGGACAGATTTGGTTAGTATTTTTCACTTGTTTGTTCCAGTAGGATCCTTGCTGAGAATTTGTCCAAGCCTTCTATTTTTGCAGAGTTCATCCCCAATTTTCATCTTTGCAGCAATTAATCCGCCTGCTGCTGCACTAGGCCCTGCCATCATAGCCTCTCCTGCAGCACATTTGAACTATGGAGTTGTTAATTCAGCAGCCTCTATTCTGCAAACCATTGACCCGAGGCTGTCTCAGACAACGGTAACTTGAAGATAGTTCATTCTTCCTAATGGTTTGTTTCTCTATGAAAGACTGTATTGGGCAGGTGCCAATGCCATTTTTTTTTTCAGCTGTGCTCATGCTTGAGAATGAGAGGAAAAGTTCATTCATTTAGATATTGAATTTTTTGCAAATACAACCACATGTTTGTTTAAATCTAAGAAGCATGGATACGGATACGATATAGGTACGGATACGGATACAGCAATTTTAAAAAATGAGGATGTGGATACGGCAGGATATGGCCAAAAATTATTAATTTTGTATATTTTTATTAGTTATGTATATGAATATAACATTCACAACAAAATTAATTTAATATATAATTCGATATACAAAATATAACAAAATATAAGTCATAAGATTTTATAATTTTAAGAATTTCAACTACTCAAGTCTAGATATTTCTTAATCATATATTGGAAAAAAATGATAAAATAATAGGATACGTCATGTGGCGTATCCGATACATATCTTGAAGTATCGAAGAGTATGTGTATCTGATATGTATTAGATACGGATACGGTACCCGTTTTGGAGTATCCGTGCTTCCTAGGTTCAAATAAAGTTTTATTTTTTTGCATTTACTGTTAATAGTTCAATCATAGTTTTTCTGAGCATGAACTAAATTTTGTCACGAGTTGTTCTATTATTTGTTTCGTCTTAGGTTCTTTAAAGAACTTTTGCACATGCTCTTCTTCTCATTCATGCTTCCTGGAACAAGACTTTACGTAACCGTATTTGCCTTGTCAAGATGCTATGTTTCTCATTGTTTTTATCTCACCTTTTGTTTTTGTTTTGTAGTTCAAATTGATTTTGCCATGGAATGCAAATGTTATAACTTTTTTGGGTGAAGTGCTAAAGGGTGGTGTGTTTTCCTACTGCAGCTTGGACTGATCCCAACCATGTATCCTCAGCGACCTGGACAGATCGAATGTGATGTGCGTATCTGTTTGATTTCATGTTGTGGTTGGTAAATAATGTCCGTTTAATGGAAGAAATGCCCTGCAATGCGTATCATCTTTCATTAGGTTGTTAGATATGAAATGTCAGCTGTCAGCCGCTTTATGTACTTTCATTTGAAATCTCATTCTCCAATTCCTTACTGAAAGAGTTGATTTGCAATTCTTTCTCGAGTAAACATTATTCTCCTATTGTTTCTTACTATTTACTTGCTACCTAATAAAATTATTAAAACATCGCATCTCATGTTTGACTTGCTGGAGCCATTGAATGTAATTTAGATAAATCTTGATTATCTATGGAGTTAGGTTTTATGCTCTTTTTGTTGATTTTCAGTGGAGTCAGGTTTTATGATCTTTGTTGTTCAGTTATAATCAAAATAACTTCGTCAAAAGTTATACCTCCCTTGTTAAGCAATTTGGGCGTTATTTTTGAATTTATCTTTCTTCAATCCTGTTTCTAACTTCTGGTACTTTTTTTTTTTTGGATCCACATCTCTCTACTGTAGTACTATATGAAAACGGGGGTGTGCAAGTTTGGGGAAAGATGCAAGTATCATCATCCAATTGATCGGTCAGCAAGCACTCTGTCAGCAATTGAAGCTCAACAAGAAAATGTTAAGCTCACACTTGCAGGCCTTCCTAGGAGAGAGGTATGACCATATGTTTTTCTAAAATGAGATTGATGTTTATGTTTTTCAGTGATCTGAACTCTTTAAATTTTAGTTTTTCATGTAAATTAGCATAGTAAACTAGAATAAGCATTCTCATCACTTGCATGATTTTTTGGTAAACTGACTAAAAATGCTGTATGTTTTCTTTGAAGTTGTATATTTTGTGTCAAGTTAGATGAAAATGCAGCTCAAATTATAATATGCAACCAATCATCTTGGTTTAGTCTGGGATGTTAGGGTGTGTGTGTGTGTGTGTGTGTGGGGTTGGTGTATAAATCCCACCTACAAACCAAGTATATGACTTGGTTTGTTGGGTTAGGTTAGTTAAAAAAAAAAAAAAAAACAGTCATCTTGGTTTCAATGCTGTTCTTTTCCGTTCTTTTTCTTGAAGACTTTAAATAAGCTTTGTATTAAGGGAACATGCAGGAGTGTAATTAGGAAGGGGTATGTGTATGTATAAAGCGTGATCCATTTTAAAGCTTTCACCTGAGCTTGCATGCAAACTTGTGAATTAAAATTAGGTATTTTAGGTATCTTTTTCCTAATAGAAGTTTGTTTAGGCTTTGTTTGGTTTGGGAATAAGGGAAAGGGAAAATGGAAGGAAAGTGAGGAGACAGAGGAGAGAAAGTGAGTTATATTTCTTTTACCATTTTCCCCAAACTCAATAGCCAAGCAAGATTGGGGAGAATTATTTTCTCTCTTCTTCCGTTTCTATTCTGCCCAAACCAAATGCTGTGTATGTTGAAATTCAAACAGATTTCAAACTTTTGTGCTTTGTTATGGATCTTGGATTTATTTTATTTATGATTGATAAATAACAAAATTTATTGATTAGCTACTAAGAAAGTGCCCCAAAATATCAAATAATGCTAAACTTACGAAGTAATGTTCTTCACAAAGCACAAAAAAGAACTAATATCCAGTGCTAACCCCCCCCTCCCAAAAAAAAAAAAATCTTAACTATAAAATGTAAGTAAAAAAAAAAAATCTTCACTCTATACATGGGCATTTCTATACCTTGAAAAATTTTGTATTGCGCTTCTTCCAAATTAGCCAAAATAAGCAAAACAGAGCTGTTCACTACACCTATTTTTTATGGGTCTCGGTCATGTTGCCACCCAAAGCCAACAAAAAATGCTGCACATTCACCCACTGTGCCCAGAAACTACTAAACAATAAATCCCAGATTTCCTTCGACCATGAGCAATAAGTGAATATATAATCCATGGATTCCCCCATCTTTACACAACACTTGTTGACCAGTATGTGCGCCCTTTCAGCAGAACGTAATCAATTGTTAAAACTTCTACCCCTTACCACACCCATATAAAGAATGCCTCTCTTGGCAGGACCCTCGATTTCCAAATCTTGCATTATGGAAAATCCACCTCCCTACTCCTGTCCAGAGATTTATACATAGTTTTCACCTCGCACACCCTAGACTTAGTGAGTGCCCACCATGCCCCATCACCCTCTTCCCTGATTTTTGCTTGCTGCAATAGATCCAGGAGAGATGTATCTCTCTATCTCCCAATTGTTAAGATTCCTCAGGGTTAATACTAGCTTTTCACCTCGCCTTGAATCTCCAAGCAACTAGCCACTAACGCCTTTTTGTTAGTTAAATAAATCAGGATCAACTTCTCTTAGTCTGCTCTCTCTAAGCCAATTGAAATTCTTGGAACTTATCCTTTCCCCATTACCCACATTCCATTTTATGTTCTCTTTGAACCTGTCCCAACAGTGTCTAATCCCTTTCCACAAACTGGCCCCATGCCTTTCAACACTCGCACACCAGGTTCAACCTCCCCATTCCTTCCTGTATCTAACATAAATAAGTCTCCACCACATTTTATTCCTCTCTGTCACAATTCTCTACATTCACCTCCCTTGCAAAGCTGAATCAAAATGCAGCAGGTTTCTTATCCCAATGCCCCCCTTTTTTATTGGACGACAGATGCCCCTCCAACCCACCAAATAATACTTAAACCTTCCCTGTCCCTCCCCAAAGAAAGTCAAGGTGAAGGATTCATTGAAAGAAAAAAGAAAAGAAATTGGGATTTAAAATTACTCCCCATGTTTTCTTATTGTGGAAAAAGGCTTTTTTTTTTGGAAAAATGAAAAAAAAAATAGGTTCATCGAAAAATATCTCCTGTTTGCTTCTTGGAAATTCAAAATTTTGCTGTGTGTTTGACCAAGGATATTCTCCATCACACAATAAAAAGATTAAAGCTGTAAGAATCAATCACAAATGAACGTCGGAATTTAATGAGGAAACCTTGGAGTCAACTCTAAGTTAAACCTCTAGTGTATGGCTGATCAACCTAAAAGCAAAGTGAACCAAGTTACTTGAGCATTGCTGGAGCTCAACTCAAAATATAAATGTACTGAACTTGAATTATAATTTTAAGCTCATTGTATTACTGACCGCTTGATAAACTAATACTCGATAAATACGATGCAAAAAAAATCAAACTATTTAATATTGATTCACGTAGAGGCTAAGTTCATTAATTGACTGAGTTTGGTTCATTTGCACCCCTACTTAAGAACTCTGACTGAACACATGATATTTTACATACCAAGTCTGTGATGAATCACTTAACTCCTCCACTTAGAGTCCATATGGTACTCCAAGATCTTTTTTAGAAAATCCACCGATATTGGGATCCTACATTGTATGATCTGATCCTCTACTGAAAGAGAAAAATATGCATAAGAGTTTTTATATGAATATAATTTTTCATTGAATGGTAAAATCTAGGAGTTTTACTAGAGAATAGTATACTACATAAGTATTGACATTTATAGGAAGAAGTTTAAAAAAGAAAAGTTTTGCATTTCATGAAAAAAAGAGAGAGAAGTTTTGTAATAAAATATATTATAATTGTGAAAGAGGGGTAAATGGATAATCGAAAATAAAAACCCAAAAAAAAAAAAAAGATATTTAATGACTTTTTTTTTTGGTTTAATACTTAATATTTAACAAGAAGAATGACAATACCACCAATAATAAGAAAAAAAAGAAGAATAAGAAGAAATAAAGACAAAACAATACACAACTCAACTAAGCTTTTCCCAAACTAGTTGGAGTCAGCTGCATGAATTCCTTTTCGCCATTGATTTTTATCAAGGCTCGTGTTTTCTGTGTGGTTATTTAAATTAAATCTTCTTTCACAATTTCAGCTAATGTCTTCTTGGGTCTTCCTTCTGTCTTTTTATAGTTTATACTTGGTTCCAGTCACTTTTCTAGTGCATTTATAAGTTATCAAATTTCTTAAACAATCTTATTAACTTCTCTTCCATGAGTGTCATCTCAATTCCCCCCGCCCCCCGGGGGGGAGGGGAGGGGAGGAGGTGGGGCGGCGAATATATTCATTCCTAACTCTTTTCTTGTTTTTGGTACTTCTTGATACTCAGTTTACTTTAGCCTCTTCTTTATCTTTAATTTTAATGAATTGCAATGCATATATTCTATTTTAGTTCTACTTACTCTCAAACTTTAGAACTTTTAGGTGTTCCTCTAAAATTTGACTTATGATTAAACTCATATTCAGTTTCATCTATCAATATTATCTGATTTGCGAACAACATACACCCAATGATATCATTTTGAATATGCTTGGTTAGCTTATTAGTAACCAAAGTAAAAAGATAAGTGCTTAAGCAGATTCTTGATGCAAATCAATTGTAATTGGAGAATCATCTCTATTCCCACCAACAGTTCTTCTGCTAGTGACAACTCCATTATACATTTGATCGATCACTTTAATATATTTCAAGTTACACTTTTCATTTCTAATGTCCATAATAAAATTTCTCTTGAACCCTATCGTATGCTTTCTTTAAATTAATAAAAATAATGTGAAGATCTTTTTTTCCCCCCTCTATATATATATATATATATTTTATTTTAGATTGTGAATTGGGCACTTGTGCCAACAAAAGTAATGTTCAGTATTGTTTTTTGAAATAGGGTGGGCCAAGGGTGTGGTAAGAATGCTCAAAAAATTGGTTGTGCTAGAAATCTTAGGCAGGTCTTAAGCACACGTTGTAAGTCCGCTCAAAAAAAAAAAAAGTAGCTTCATAATTTCAACTGTTGGCACTTTTGGTTGTTTCAAACACATCCCAGCCTTGAATAGAATGAGCCTTGACCTAGAGACACTTATTCTGTCGTGGAGATGGCTCATGCAATGGTTTGGCCACAACAATTGTCGTTATGCCAAATATTGACTTTACACTCCTCATTTTAAAAATAACCAAAAAATAACCAAGAAAGAGCTTGTGTTTTGGATTTTCTCCTCTTCTCTCTCCAAAAATTCAAGATCCCAACATTGAATTAAAAATGCAAGATATTGGGGGTCTAAATTCTTGACTCTAATTTTATGCTTATTTGGTTGTTCTAGAATTTTATATTACCAAACTGTTCTTCCTCTTTTTTTTTTTTACATTTTTTTCCTCTCTTCCAATTTTAACATGTGATGAATCAGTAATTTTTTCTCCTTCGGTGGTCCAATTCAAGCCTAGAAATGCTAAATACACTGGTGTAGCTTACGAAAGAGCCTCCATGCTTGAGTTAGCTTTGGAGTTTAGAGAAAATACTTTGACAGAGTTTCAGTGAAGGAAATGTGTTGTATCTGTGTACTTGCGAAGTGAATGTGTACATATATATGTGAAACCTTACATCGGATGAGTGCATGAGTTGCATGTGATCACATCCTTTCTTCCTACCAAAATATGCCACTTGTTATTTTATATCTCAAGGTTGGTTTCTCAATTGGTTAGCCAAATCATTACAAGATAATTGCTTACAATCAGCACTTCTATAGGCATATATTTCGGAGCATGTCATGAGATGATGGTACGTGTGACTTATGCTGTAAACTATTTTGTTCATCCCGGTCGGGTAGTCTTGACCAGGAATTATCCGAGTAACTCGTATCGCTCGGGTAAGTCCCCACTCGGTCACACCGAATGCCTCCGGTTGGTAACATGCCAAATGGGAGCTTTTATCCATTTTTGGCTATATCAAATATCCCCATATCAACGTGTGTGTGTGTGTGTGTGTGTGTGTGTGTGTGTGTGTGTGTGTGTGTGTGTGTGTGTGACGTAGATAAAACGATCAAGGTCAGAAAAAAGAAATTATCGATTGTGTCAACGTTCTATTCTAATTTTAGTCTCATACCAGTTAATTGTTCCCGGAACTCTAGGAACTCTTAAATAATTGTTTGAAAACGAATTACATTTTTACATACCAACAGCACCAGTATTGGTACTTTCAAGGTGATGAAAAAAATAACCGATTAGTTCTACTACTATAGGCATTTATTTATTTTCTAATTTCTAAATACGACACAATCCTCGCACACAGCTTAGCTGTCGCTATGATTGGGGTCCGAAACATAAAATTGAAATGGGAATTTTGAAGGGATAAGAACAAAGCTTAAGGATCTTTTTTTTTTTTTTTTTCTGATAAGTAAAGCTTTAGGATTGTAATGCACATGCTGCAATCTCTTTACTTATTTTTGGTACGAGTCAAGTCTGTTACTAGATTTATCATATCATAGTTAGGGATTTATGATAATATTTCTTTTGGTGCTAGGAATCCCGGTGCCTTGAAACATCGTCCGTACCAATTTGAACTGAATGTGGAGGGCCTATAGAGTATAACTTTGACAAAGTAACGAGAGGATATATAATAACTTCCATTAATGCTATTTGTTAGTTATCAGCTGGTTTAATTTTCAGCTCTCTCTCTGATTGTGCGCGCGCGCGTGTATGTGTGTTTATTAGTGCTTTGTGTGCATGTTATCAATTGGTGCTATATGTAAGCACTTAGTTTTGGTGGATAATGTTAACAGGGTTCTATTCACTGTCCTTACTATATGAAGACCGGGACATGCAAGTTTGGTGCAACGTGCAAATTTGACCACCCACCTCCGGGAGAGGTCATGTCTATTGGAACATCACAGGAGACGGGGGTTGAAGGGAAAGAGGATGAGACCATTCAAGAAAGCACCGACTATTGACTCATTGGACAGGTTCATTTGCCGAACTCGAAAATACTCTCCAGGGTTGTATTTATTTGAAGAGGACGTTTGGGTGGTATTGAGAACTGAAGTTGGTGTCCTGCAATTTTACTTTTTATGATATGGTTTTAGAATGCCTGTTCTGTTTTTGTATTAGAAGGATTTGTTTCCTCCAATAACAGCAAAGGCTCAAAGCAATCTGTATCTGAGGATGATTTTCTAGGTTGTATAAGTCAAACATCAATCAAATCATGCAGCAATCGTCATTTGGAGGAACCTGACTTCTGGGTAGGCCTGCAGCCAAGCTGAGTTGTATGTTGTTCAAAATTGGTTTAAAAATCTTATCAATATCAAACTTGAAAATGTGTCAACCTTGATGTGTTACGCTTTTGAGTTGAGTTTTAATCAGCTTGAGCTCAAGTAGCTTGATTATTTCATACAAACTTAAAAGTTTTGTCTATCCGAGCCTGAATTGAGCTCGAAATCAAGTTTGGCTTGATTCCGTAGAGAACTGATCTTGCATAAGTTTTGTGTGGGTGGGTTTATCGGCACTTCAAAAATAGATTTTTGTACTCTTTATTTTATTTTTTCTTTAAATAAAATTACACAGTTATTTTCATTTTTTAATGAGGTATGTTGTATAATTT
Source organism: Vitellaria paradoxa (assembly GCA_019916065.1). Taxonomy (NCBI): domain Eukaryota; kingdom Viridiplantae; phylum Streptophyta; class Magnoliopsida; order Ericales; family Sapotaceae; genus Vitellaria; species Vitellaria paradoxa. The sequence continues at coordinate 19,910,061 of CM034234.1, read as the reverse complement.
TAATGTCAGATATTTTTTTTTACAAGAATGAGAATAATTTTGTAATTTTATTCAATAAAAAAATAAAGGGAAGTGTGAGATTTTATTTGTAAGATACAAAATAGATTTATTCTAAGTTTTTACCCGTTAGATTTATTAAGCTGTCTGTCGTTTAGCATACGTTCTATACCAAAGATGGTACATATTACTGGGCTGCGTCTATGTCAACGTGCGCGACGCTTACTCATACACTACATTATCTTCATTCTTCTAATAGGTTCAATGTGGCATGTCGTCTATGTATCAAATGATAAAACATGATGTCATGTCAATCTAAATTTTCAATTAGAACTAATTTAATTTCATTCCCACGAGGGGCCCACTTGAATTTACAGCATGATGGATAAGTAAAGCGTTAGGGTGGGTAAAGGTAGGTTTATTTATTTGTTTATTTTTCTTCAATTTTTGGTGTAATAGATATATAATCTCAATATTGTCATTTGAGTTGCAATAATTTTTTTTTTAAATATGTTATCAGTTTATTATAGTCAAGTAAAGAAAATAATTAACAAAAATATGGATACGGGTAGGGATAGGAATTAATAGGGATGGACTCAAAATTTATAATTAGTTGATGGGCAACATTATATTTTTAAAGTAAACAGAGGTAAAAGTAAAATAGTGGTGGAAGAAGATTAATAATAGTGGGACAAAAGTAAAATTAATAAGTAAACGAGAGTAAAATCAGTAGAATTTTTGTTTCCATATAATTTTCTAAATCAGTAAGGACAATTATCCCATTGGGCTTCTCAATTTGCCCATGCCCATGGGGATATAGTGATTTTAAAATGTAATTTTGTTAGTTATATAGATATATATAACATTTACAATAAAACTAGTTTAATATAGGTTTCTCTATAATAAAAAATTAGATGAAAGATTTTATACTTCAATAAATTTTGGTTACTCAAAGTTATGATTGTTTTAGTTATAAGTTTCAGAAAATAATAAAATAATTGGGTAAACTGTATATTTCATACGTCTTTTAGAATGTATGAAGAGTATATATCCCATATGTTAGATACAGATATAATATCTATTTGAAAGTTTGTACTTTATAGAATAACAATTTTTTTTTTTTAGGAGAAATGGGGTTCCAAGCCATTACATTTTTTTTTTAAACTGCCCAATTCTATATTTTACATGACAAATTTTTTTTCTTTGGAGAAAACACTGCCGTACAAAAAACAAATAACCGTGCCTAATTTTTGAATTTGATCGTTACGGTTTGAAAACTAAATTTTAATAAAATTGTTCATAACCCTATTTGGAATAATTTTGCACTAGACAAACGCAAGACAAATGGGGGCCACGAGCAATTAATCCAATTTTCTTCCTGTTTCCCCAATCAAATATGGCCCTAAGGTCTAGTGAACTTGCGAAGTCCCGTATTTTTTTTTTTTTTTTTTTAGTTTTGTTTTTTTAATTTCAACTTGAACAGATTTTGATTAAATGGTAATTTACCACACAAACATGTGAAAGTGTGAAACTCAGAAATTTAAATTTGATGCTTCAATATTATAACTTGAGCGGGTAGACCGATGGGCATTTTCTTTTTTCTTTTTGTTTTCTTAAAAGGCCATAGTTACCATTAGACTATATTTGGTTGGTAATGAGAATAAGAATGAAATTCTAAATGTTCGGTATAATAAAGAATTAGAATTAGAGTTTTTTTTTTTTTTTTTTTTTTTTTTCTTCTTCTAATGTTTGGTAATGGAATGTGAATATGTATCATAAAACTAAATTATTATTATTATTATTCTTCTTCTTTATTTTTTATTTTTAGAATACATTAAACTAATGGGAGTAATATTGTCAAGTCACGTCTCACAAAGAATTGTGTTAAAATCATCCTCAATGCATCCACCCCAAGTATATGCTTTAACAGGAATCACACAAAGATACATTAGAAACTTTTGGTAAAATGTCTGCTCATGATCCAATTGATAAATTACATTATGTAGTCTTTTAGGGATTGGTGACTTACCCATTCAGTTTTGGCATTGAATGTTTCTTAAATGGGTACTATAAGATGGGATGACTAAATTAATCTTAGGTTAGAATCAAAGAAGGTTACTAAAAAAGTTTTTATATTGTGATTTGAAATAAATTAATTTTTTTTTCGCGGGACAATTAAATAAAAACTTATTCTTATGAAACATGTAGGAATAAGAAGATTTGATCAGAAATATCGACAAATTCTTGTTGAATCCAAAGGAATGAAATAAAAAAAGGGGGATCAATAGGTCTATTTTTAACTTCCTGTGAAATTTCTAAATAACATATTGAATTTTGAAATTTATATTATGTAATAATGAAAATTTCTTAATTTAAGTTCTTTAATTAAAGGTCAATCAAACATTAAAACTTTCCTCATAAACAAAAATCTCCATTTCAATTTTTTAATTCAATCCTCAATCAAACATAGAAAAGGGATTTGAACTCGGATCATGAGCTATGCGATAGTTCACTGGCAGAGTGGAATAAGACCTTTGATAATCCTGCTCAAGTTCTCTCAGATTCAAAGCTAGACAACCCCTTCCTTTTGATGCAGAAAAAAAAAAAAAAAAAAGTCTGGATCATGCATTACCTCTTCAGACTTGATCAAAACATTTGAAAAGTTGACAATTGGTCACCAACACATTACTCTATCTGATTATAAATAAAAAGTGCATGCAAAATGAGTGTGAATTCAAGACAAAAAGAACGCATGGAATTGAAATGTCATTTTCCTCTCAATTTTGTACAAACATAAGTAAATGTGACAACCCAAAAAGTATATATATATATATCCCCACAGTAGTTCAAATCATCACTAAAAGTACTCAAAATCAACGTACGAAGAACTATCATCGTTACAACCACCCTTGCTTTTATCAGCTCCAGTACTTTCTGCCATTTTGTTGTCTGATTTGGCTGCCTGATCTTTACTAGCAGCAAACTGCCCAAAGGCCAGAGGCTCAGGCACATGGGGAGGCGTTGCACTCCTCACCAGAGCCCAATTCACCCCCTCAAAGAAGGGGTGCTGTTTGATCTCTGTGGCACCGCGTTTGAACGCAATCCGCTTTTGCGGTTCCTTCACCAGCAGTCCCCGGATGAGATCGCGCGCAGCAGGACTCACCTGCGATGTTTCGGGGAACCTCAGCGGCTGCCCGACAACGTTAACCAGCGTTGCCCGGTTCCCTGACCCCTTGAATGGCGTCGTCCCGTGCAAGAGCTCGTACAAGAAAATGCCAAAAGTCCACCAATCCACCGCGCTACCATGACCCTCGCCTCGGATAATCTCTGGGGCCAGATACTCGTGGGTCCCCACGAACGACATGGACCGCACGTTACTGGGCTCCGCCATTAGTTCCGGGAGGGACCCACCCACGAAGAGCCCGAAGTCTGATTTGGATTTGCGGTTCTTTTTCGAAGGCAGGATGCGAGGGAGGAAATTGGACGGCTGCGTGCATCCTTGGACCGCGTAATGGTCGTCCAAGATTCCGCTGGCCCCACCGCCGGCGTTGCCTACTTGGGCAGTTGTTGAAGCCTTAACAAGAGTCGGGCTGACTGAGCAACGAAGCGATAGATCGAAATCGGAGAGCATGATGTGGCCCTCGTCTCTTATCAGAACATTCTCCGGCTTCAGATCTCTGTACACAATGCCCAGCATGTGAAGATACTCGAGTGCCAACAACACCTCCGATGTGTAGAACCTGGAGAATTAAATGAACAGAAAAATGTTTCACAGCTATTTTTGTAATAGTAATATCTAAAAAATTTTGCACGAACCTCAAGGATTTTTAGATATACAAAACAAATATATAAATGTAACGACTTCAAGTTTTTGACACCATGAACTATGTTTAGTTAATTTGTGTGTGTGTGTGTGGTGGTGGTGGGGAAAGAGAAGTGAGTGAGAGAGAATGAAAAGATTTATTACCTTAATTTTGAGTTGGCGGGTGGAAGTATTTTCTTTTTATTATTTTCATAAATGTCCATGACAAATATATATTTTAAAAGTATAATGGTAATTTTTAACTATCTATTTTGCCTTACTCTTTTCCTTTTCCAACCATTCCCACATAAAAAAAAAACTAATCTTTCTTTCCTTCCCTTCCCCTCCAACTCTCCCAAAACAAGATTAACCAAAACAAAGGGGGGGGGGGTGATGAATAAGATTACCAAGGCCCCGATAGGAAGCCATAAGCATGCCTTATCATAATATCAGTGATAATGGAGCTCTCCCAATGAAAATAATACGTAGGAACTAGTCGAGGGAATCCTAGAAAAGCACTCTCCGGAGATCACTCTGTTATGTAACTAGTTTCTCCGAGGAATAAAATAAAATCATCAATCATAAGAGCCAACCTTTCTTTAACATTTACAGGCGTGCTTCATTTGCTTACATTAAGGATAGAACAAGCTCTTCTCGAGGGGAAAAAAAGAAGAAGAAGAAGAAGAAGAACAACAACAACGAAGATTTGTTTGCCTATGGATACCAACAATGTTAATCTTGAAGTTCTCTCCTCCGAAGTAACCTTGCTGTTATTTAGGTTAAAATCTAAAATTCAATGCAATTTTTAAGATCGTACTTGATAGAATCCGTGACAAAAGACGATGGCCTGTGACGAACGCAGCAGTTGAAAGAAAGGGTAGAGACTCCTAATAGTTTGGAGACACGTCTACTGCATTCAGTTGGGTTTTGTATACCACAAATGCTTCTTCGGAGCCATGCTTTTGAGCCACGGAAGATAATCCACAAGGGGTGGGGTGACCAAGGAGTGGCTATAAAAACAATACGATAAGGGGGGCTAAATGGAAGAATAGAGAATTCCGTTCATTCAGCCTCAAGAGCTAGACATGGTTTCTATCTATTGGAATCTATCTTTTAAAAAAGAGGAAGCTATGAGCACACCATTGCGGAGACGTGATATTGTCACCAAGTAAAAAAAATTGAATATTAAATGAAAAAAAATTATCTCAAACTTGCTACATTGAAAAGGATGTGATCCGGGTGTTTGTTACTATCAATCTTCGCAAGGTTGTCAATTTCTTGACTCCTATTTTCTTCCACCTTTTTGTTAGATAATATGTTAATTTTATCCCTTTCAAGAGCCAGATAAAAGTGTGACCCACTCTTCGATTGGGTCATTAATTTATACAGACACGTTCTACTCCATGAGGAGACTAATGTGATATGTTGCTTAAAATGAGTAAAAGATGTATCAGAAAAATGGCTCCAAAGTGACACTTGAACAAATGTTTATGAATAATCACATATTGGAATAAGAAGAGATTTATTAAAAGGATGTAATTTTAGTAAGAAATTCATTTTATTAAAACAATATAATTTTAATACGTGGTTGCAATGTGTAAAATTACATTATTTCGAACAAGTCTTTTTCTCTAGGCATGTTTGTTCAGAAGCAGAGAACAGACATATATATACATAAATGGACGTGACTATTGTTGACTTTTCTAAACAATCACTTAGCCTCTATAAATTCATTTTGCCACATCAAATTTTAATTCATTCAAAATTTTCTTCTCTACAATATTGCATTAGAGGAGTTTGAGAGTACAATGCACTATTTCGGCTCGTTGCGCAAATACATTGTTGTACTGCTTATATTTTGCGGTCGATTATTGTATCTTGGGAGACAAATGTCTGAAAAATCTAATAGTACCAATGTGTAGGATGAAATTTGTCTGAATGACATTACATCTAATACTAACTTTGATCAATCAATCATTTTCATTCTGTCCCCCCCAAAAAAAAAGTTTACTATTTTTATTTTACTTTAATTGTGACTCAATAAATACAAGCATAATATGAATAACATTTTTGTAGCAACCCTAGGACCACATAATATGGCAGGAACTTAATACATAATAACTCCCGTAAACAATGTGTTTATTTATATCAGAAATGCTAATGTTCGAGGAGAGAGATATCCAGTTAAAAAGGCATTTGGCTGGAGCATTTCCCCCAGACTAGAATGGTCAATCCCCTGGTCAAAACCTATTCCATCATTTGGTTGGTATTTATTATACGAAATGGAATGGTAGATTCCAACAATTGAGGGAATGGAGCTTTTCGGCCTAAAACTTGAAAGGACTCAATTGACTTCATTCCATTCCCACACTAGGACCAAGGTTGCTTTGGTCATTTACCTGTTATTCTCATTCCATTCCCACGCTCTTTTTTTGCCTATCAAACATATTCAAACATGATTCCCAATCCCATTCCATGTGTTACCAAATGTATATTCTCATTCTCATTTCCATTCCCATTCTATTTCAAAACCTGTGCCCGCTGATAACCAAACGTGTTAGGTCTTATGTCTTGAGCTCCACTTACATGTCCTTCCCGGGTTTTGGTTCCAATGTATCAATATAAAAAGAAATACTAATGTTTAATCCAAAAACATTATTTTAAGCATATTTATAAAATCAGTAACTGTGCTTATTTAAGCATTTGATGAGAGAAGTTTCAGGGAAGGGAGGAGAGAGAGGGGAGGTGTACATTGGCCATTCCAAACCACCAATTGTGAAGAGAGACATGTTTAGTTAAACCATGAAATATAAAACAAATAGTATTGCTTAGAAACACAAATCGAGATTTCAAGATTGTTTGAATAGGTATAAAAATGCTGCTATCTCATCTTTCATGCAGGCTGGACTTATGGCAGTGATTTGCTAATGCTATGAACATGGATTTATGGAGAAAAGGAAAATTGCAGAAAAATGGTAGGAAAACAAAATGAAGTAGAAAGTCAAATTTATTTTGAATTGTTGATTGAGATAGAAAAATGATTTTAAAAAAATAGAATAGAAATTTGTGAAAATTTTGATTTTTTGCTTGATTAAGTAAGAAAAAATAACACGTAATAGTAATTTATTGGGTTAATTACCTTTATATTGTTGTAGTAAAGGTGAAAATAATTAATAACCTAAATTTTAGAAACTCAGCTTTGCACCCCTAGTGAAAATGTTAAAAAATTTATCAAAGATAATGGTATTGATTCTTAATAACTTGCAAAAATATATTTACATCCCCTAGAGTTCATATCCTCTATACTTACACTCTTTAATTTTATTTGACTTTCAAAGAGTATTTTTGTCCTTTTACTTAAAAATTTAACACCATTTACAATTGTACTTTAGTCTAAATGCAAAGGGAATAAATGTAAGTTTTTGAAATTATGGAGTGTTAAAGTAATCTTCATTTTTAGTATACTAATTCTATTCTCTCTTCAATTTGCTTTTCCCTCTACAAATACAAGTTCTAAACATAGCACAAGGATCCAAATACTAGCATCATCAAACAATCAAAATCCCATAATGCTATGCAGAGCACATAAATGTAAGTTTTTTCTACGATATATAATAATGTAGTGGTGCAAAGATAGACCAAAGGAAGTGAATAGGTACTAACCTAGCAGCTTCCTCGGTGAAATGCTTGTTTGGTTGCTTTTGTCTAAGCGTGTGAAGATTACCTCCGCTGCAGAACTCCATGACCAAGCAATAGAACTTGTCGGTCTCAAAATACGAGTACAAAGTAGGCAGAAACGGGTGGTCAAGAAGGCCAAGAATCTCCCTTTCTGTCTGAGCCCGAAGAAGCTTGTTCCTACTCGCTAGAGACCCTTTGTCCATGACTTTCATAGCATAGAAGGTGTTGGTTCCTTTGAGTTCAACAAGGTAGACACTTCCTATGTCTCCGTATCCCAGCCGCTTCAGAAGCCTAAAGTGGCCGAGTCCAAGAGGGGAATCTTTGAAAGAAACCAAGTTGATTGCATCCCACCGAACATCGCCGCCGGTGTGGGGCTTAAAGGGTACGGCAGAGCTCTCTAAGCTGTCGCTACGGGGACCGTTGCTGCTCCCTCGGCCGCCAAAAGCGGTATTCAGTGGACTACTTCCTTTGGAATCACCTGTCTTGGTGTTTACTGGAACTGTATTTGTTGCTGATGCAGCCCCCAGTGAATTACTCTCTGAATTATTTTTTTCTATTTCCTCTGTTTTTTCTTGTAGGTCGGAGGCTGAACTGGTGGCACTCTGGGAAACCAAATCCATTTTCCCAGGTTCACATGGTCCTGATGGCATGTAACTCATCTGCACTGAGAGAGAACATAGAAACTAGTTTGTTTAAATTTGCTGTTGAGAAAGAGAGAAAAACGACAATGAACTTTACAAAGACTAGGCCTATTTATAGTTGATTATGTCACTAATGGATGGAATAATAATGAGAAAGTAAACTTTCAGAGTGAATATTAATGCTTGACATAATTCTGAAGATGATTCTAGAGTTACTATTCAAAGAATCTGAAGAGTATGAGTAAATAATAACAAAGAGATTATTTCTCATTGTAGACTAAGAAGAGAATAAGAAGACCTCTAGAATTAAAACAAATTGAGCAATTCAAACACAGCATTCACAGTCATTGTTACACTAGAGTTATGTAGAGAAAATTTGAAAAATGAAATCAGCAGCAGCACATGTAGACAATAAATGGGTCGGACGAAAAATGACCCATGGGATAATTTAGGTGATTGAATAGCTTGGACTTCAGACCAACCTAGCTAGTAATACTGTAACAACAGACAGTTCAATTCTTTCTTTTTTCCTTTATTATTATTATTTTTAAATAAAGCATAGGAAAATACACATTCAATATCCTCTCAGCTGACCTACCAAAAACAGCTAATTTAAAATCTCTACGCTCTTAGAGGTGCTGATATAGGATATTCTTATACTCTTGGGGAAAAAAAAAGCTTTTTTTTTTTTTTTTTTGGGTGGGTGGTTCAACGGGGACCAAAAATTTCAAAGTGCCAAGGAAGAGTAGAACCAAAGGTGCTCATTGATCCTTCAAGTAGTACATTCAAAGAAGAAGAAGAGGAAGGAGCAAAACTCCACCTAGGCCCCACCAATGAATTAATAGATCCCACATAGGATGAACATCACCGTATGATCTATGTAAGTCTTACATGTGTGCCACACGAATGAAGGGTTGAGTTTGCACCCGTGACTCTGCCTAGCATTGCTCTTCCTCGTATAATGTTTGACTCAAAACATTCGAAATACTATAGCAAAACAGAAACACCCAACTCTATGAATTTTACAATTGATCAACATAATTCAAATTTCTAGACCCGCACAAAGACCCAAAAAAAAAAAAAAAAAAAAAAATTGTACAGTAAAAATGAAATAAAAATCCATGTGATAGACTATCATTTTTCAAAATACAAGATAAAGTGTTTAACTATGAGTTCAAAGTCTAATATGATAAATTCCAACGTTGGAAGAAGTTGGAATAACGTTTTTAAGGGTAAAAAAACTCTGCATTCAGTAATGGTCAAAATCTTCTGAATTTTGTTCCTAATAGTTATATTCATATGAGAAGTTGCATCTGTTTAGAATAGATATATACAACCGTCGTATCAACACACATATGGAAACCTTGTACCTATTTTAAGATAAATACATGGAGTCCCAGGTAACGGACTAGTTGTGCAGAGGTTTGGATATACACAATCTAACAGATAAAACCCATCATTCCTTACTCTACCAAAGTTCACCCTCTGAATATTTTTTGCCACAGAAAAATCAAGAGAGGAATTATAATCCTCTTTCTACTTGGATTTAATCAGTGGTTTTGATTTCATCGGTCTAAGAATCAAACGCGGGGAATATTTACACACCAAATGTGAAGAAACACTAAGGTGACTTTGCATCACGTCTTGAAAACTCTTCAACGAGTGTTTTATCTTATTATTTTCAGAGTCATGCATGTTTTTAACAATTGTACCCACAATAAAATCTTAATAATAATAATAATAATAATAATAATAATAATGCTAATGAACAGATCTATTTTTCAAAGAATAATGTTATACTGCTAGAAAAACTTGTTAGAAAAACGTGATAATTTGTGAGCCTATCACTTAAAATAAAAATACATATTTTAATTGTAAAAAATATCATTTCCATATTATTCCACTAATTTGTGAGCCCATCACTTAAACTAAAAATACGTATTTTAATTTAAAAAATGTCATTTTCTTATTATTCTACTAATTTGTGAGCCTGGGGTTGAGGAGATGCAGGAGATAGTGCAAAATGCACTGTAGGGGTTGAAATTTGAATATCTTGATCAAAATGCACCCAAAATAATAATAATAATAATAATAATAAATAAATAAAATAAAATAAAAGACTGATTTTTTAAAGGTCACTGATATGCAACACTGACCTTTTATCTGATGAGAATTGGCTCTTGGGCTTTTGATAAAAATGAGGTCACCCGCAATAGCCTCAACAGGGGATTCTGATTAGATCGACAAAGGTGATTCCATTAGTTTTTCATGCATGGAACAAAATGCAATATAATATCTATATATATATATATATATCAATGGATTTCTGGAGAATGCAAGAAACAAACCAGCAGTGCAGTATTTTTTTCTTCCCGTCTGACTAGCGAAATAGAAATTTCATTCATTCAAATATTCAGTCATCGATAATAAATTGAAATTCATTCGTTTCTAAGAACGGAAAAAAAAAAAAAATCAAAACGAGAGGAATGTGGGGAATAAAGCTGCAAGCTCCATATTGGAAATGAGAATGAGGTGGTGGTTTTGGATCGAACCCATCGTCCTCGTCGGTTGTTTGTTTGTTGTTATTACTATAATTGTTGGTTCCGAAGATAATCGATCGACCAGACAAATTTGTGGGAACGACGCGAGAGAGAGAGAGAGAGAGAGAGAGAGAGAAAGAAGGGGAGAGAGAGTAACAGAGGGATTGAAGGAACCCATTGTATGAATGTATGTATTTAAAATATATGTGAGCAAAAAAAATCATTAGTCGTCGTCCGCTCTCCCATCTACGACGAGCACACACGAATGGATCGCCGTTTAATCCTGTTCAATCGTGGTCTAAAATAGGCGTACTATATATATATTTGTATGTATGTGTATCTATAATGGTCGAATGACGAGTTTACAGATTTGAAAATGTTGACATTAATATAATAAATATTATAAAATAATAATTTATTTAATTAAACTAAAATTAATTAATTATTTTATCAAAATAATATTTAATAAATAATAATTTATTGTTAAATTAATTAATTTTATTTTATCAGATTAATACTATTGAAATATATATTAATTTATGACTAAAATTATTTATTTTCTTAAATTAAAATTAATGTTTAATAAATAATAATTACTATTAAAATAAATATTTTATTAAATAAAATTATTTCTCATAAATAATAATTTATTAGATTATATATTGTATTAGTATAATTTATTAAAATTAATAATTTATTTAAATAAACTAATTTGTTTTGTTAAATTAATTTATCAAAATAAAAATAATTTTTAACAAACAATTATTCAATATTAAAGTTAATTACTATTAAAATATTAGTCTACGATAAAATTATTTTTTATAGTTAATATTTTTATTTAAAATTATATTTATTAATATATATTTTATTAAAATTAATTATTATTAAAATAAAAATTATTATGATGATTTATTTTATTATAGTATTTTACTATGATTGAATAGTAACTTTTACCCTTAGTTTAATTTACCATCATTCTAAATACAATTAATTTTTATCTTCTTAAAATTTTAACATTTCAAACATAATATAACTATTATCAAGTAATATTTGTTCTCTCAATTTAACATAAATATCATAAACTTGTTATTTCAATATCTGTTACTGAGATTACAATTACTCCAATGAACTTCTATCCTCAAAATTCTCACTTCGTACCAAAAGTTTCGCAAGGGTAATGTTTTGAAAAATCAAAATGTTCAATGAATTACAGAAAGTCGAGTGATGGGTCATTAGTTTAATAGTAGTCTAATCGTTATCAAACCGTGACTTCGTAAAATGTATTTAAAATAAATAATTATAAAATATTGACGTGATAAATTTTACATTAATACTGCTAATAAACTTTTCATATTAATTTTTAATTTATTATACATATTTTGTTCATAACAAATATGTATAATGGTCATATAAATAAATGAATGGGATTATATTTATTTCAATTCATCAATAATATGATATTCTTCCATCAAATTATAAGAAAATACTAACCTATAGCATAAAAGATAATAATACAATAAGAATGGATCTATGTTTTATTTAATACTTTTTGTATATATTTGTTATACCAAACAAGTTTAGGATAAATTTGTTTATTAATTATCAATGAAAAGTAAAAATAGAGATCAAATAAAGTAATATTAGGTAATATACTGTGCAAGAGCAGATTCAGAATTTTCAGTAAGGTAGGTACTGGACATTTAAGATGAAAATAACAAGTTATCTTGAGGTTAAAAGTAGGAGAGATACATTGTCACTTTTAGGAAGAGATAAAATTATTCTTGGACATTAAACCGGTGACTATACTTTTTTCGCTTTAATAGTTCATTTGGTTATTTAAGCAGTGTCTAAGATTTAATAAGATGTAATATCCAGTACTTATTTTTTGTTAATTATATATTATTTTGGATTAATAAATAATTATTTTGAGATCTAATCAAATTATCTTATCTTTCCTTATGTTGGGTATGATTAGAATTGATAGTTGGTTGGATAACTGGGCTAAAGGCCCAGCTTCTTTTTTCCCTTCTTTTCTTTTTTTTTTTTTTTTTTTTTTTCTATTGGTTTTGCTCTCCTGGGTTGCCAGAGAAGGAGAGGAGAAGAGGGAGGAAGGAAAAGAGGAAAAAAAAAAGAAGAGAGATAAGAGGAAGAGATGAGAGAGAGAGAGAGAAGAGAGAGAAAGAGTGATCCGATGCGAAAAGATAGCGGATCGAGGTAGTATTCGCGGCCGTGAACGTTGTGGTGATGTCTGTTTTGCGTGATTTGGCCTGAGGTGGAAGAAATCAACTTTTGAAATTCGGGAGCCACAACCTAAATCTTTTCATTTCTTATTTTCTCCTTGGATTTGAGGTAAGCGGAACCTATATTCATATTTTAGACGTTGTTAGGAAGATTTTGATATATATATATATATATATATATACTTGATTTAGTGATATATCATATGATTTGTATATATGTGTATATTTATGTTACGGGTTGTTGGTACATATGCTTAGTCTTATTCCTTCTTGAGTTTTGTTGTATGATATTGATATATATACTATTGTTGCGGGTTGTGGTACCATTTGTGAACTTGAGGTGTTTGGATTGTGGTGTTTTTGTATCGGATCTACGCTGTGGGCCGCTGGTCGTAGGAACGAGCTTCCCACGGGATTCCCGCGAGGTTAGGAGGCCCTCGGCTTCTTCCTGCAACTCAGAGCGGCGTTCCTATGGTCTTCTCGCAACCTTCCCTTAGAGGGCTATTTTTGACCCGGTTTGAGGTGTTTTCGACCCGATTTCAATTGTATATCATATATAAAGGTTATATGTTGAAATTATGCGCATTTTGAGGCTATAAAACACGATTATGGATGATTGAGTGCATAATACTTTTCTTATAATGTTGAAATGCTATGGTGACGAACCCAAAATTTGGGTTTCTCAGATTTGGTTAGAAATTGGCCCCTGATTATGTTTTGTACCCCAAATTGAGTTACTATGTATACCCAATGATAGAATGGATCTCCAATCATCATTAAACCTAATATGATTGTGATTATGTAATAAGTTAATGTTCAATTACATGATGGAGCATGTCATGTGCTTGAGGTTGAAGCAGTATTATCTAGATTGTATTATGACTAATGGTTAGCTAGGGGCACCATATTTATATTGATTTTCTACTTGAGGTAAGCAAATGCTTGCCTAAAGGTGTAACACGATTCTCTAGTAGAAAGATTATGAAGTGTAATACATTTCCTTATTCAGTTTATATACTTACATTAAGATAATGTGATTGTAACATATATTGATGAGATGTATGGGTTATTTTATCGATCATGAGTTTGGTTATAAAGTAAGAGATGTGAATTAGGAATTACGGTGACCTAATTTCTGACATAGGATACGTAGGCAACTCAGGTTAGGGCAGCTTGAGTCCGGTCTTCACCCTAAATGGTAACAAATAAGAGAATTGTATCCTATTGCATTATATAGGCATTTTTTATATTATGTTTGCAGTACCTTACATATGCATGTTCACATTATGTTTGGTTGCTACGGTTGTGAGTTATATTATATGCTTGAGTTTGTTCACTAGCACAGTTCTATCTATTAGCTGGTTAGCTCACTCCATCTATATTATAAGTGATCCAGCAAGGTCAGGTGGTAGCCACCCGGAGCTGAGTTGATATTGACAAACTAGTTTGTTGTAATAGTTTGTTTATATTTATAGGTTCGTATTCATATTGTGCAACCTAGGATGTAGGTTCTAATGTCAAACTATATATATATATGAGATTGTTTTATTGCTGAAGAGATCGATGTGGGTGTATAAGTCCTAAATTTAGCCATTGGGGTGTGGTCTTGAATTTATTGTGATTAATGATACTTTATTTTATATGGGAATGAGGAACATATTTAGTTGCTTTGATGGTGGCTATTGAACTAGGACTTGGCCTTGGCACAGGTTTTCATTTAATTTATTTTATTCCCATATTCCCATGCCATCCGTCCTGAACAATTAAGTTAGAGGCGTGACATAAGATGTCTCTCATTACTACAAAAAAAAGTAATTATTATTAAGTTTTTTTTATTGTTTATAGAATTTATTATGTTATATATTATATTTTTTGATATTATACACCAAAATACTCAATAGTGTAATGGGAGATATATTTTATTTCACAAAAAATACTTAAATTTAATTTTTATAAACTCCTTCTATGTTAAAAACATTTCAATTAATCTTAGTTTTTAATAAGGTCGATACACCCTAATTTTGAAGTAACTTATTTTTTCAATAAAAGGTAAAATAACAAAATTATTTTAGTAATTTAACATCCAAATTCCAGGGGTCACTCTCCCCCCCTGATGCTGTGCTTTTTCAATGAGGTTTATTTAAATGATGATATTTTACTTTATTTAAATTATTTATCTTATTCCAATGGCTTCGTACAACTGATGTTGAGAAAAAACTAATTTGTTAAACAAAAAGTTTTTATTTTTTTATTTTTTTTATCACATCATTGAACTAGCTGGTTACATTAACTCTTAACCAGTTCAAATGATTTACCGGTTCATTAATAGTTTGAACTGTTTATGCATAAAAAAATGGCTTTAATGGGACTAAGCCTATTCTTGAAGTCTAGATTGATTTTCAAAAATCATGCTATAATGATTTATCATTTTACATTTTATATTTTATTTATCATTGGACCTTTTTCATTTTTTAATTTATTTGGATAAAGTATAGATTAGAGTTTAGGTCAACTAGAAAGATTATAAAATTTAATTTTTTTATGTATTTATTATGATTTTAATAACACAAACTTATTAGATTATAGTTTGGGCTAACTTAAAAGCGTTCCAGGGAGTTATAGTAAAAAAATTCACTGTAAGTGAAACAATGAAGAATTTATATTTATTTGTATTTTAATAACATGTGATCTTTTACATTCTGTTTTAATCAGAATTTTTTAACTTTTATTTTTTACTTTGAAAATAATTTTAATTAAATTAAATTAGAACCATTGGATGAAATATAATCAAATGTCAACTTTTTATTTTCTACTGTAACTCCTGCAGTGGACTGCAGCCTCCTATAATCCTATTTTAGGTGGTTGTAGAATCCTATTTTAAGTGTATTCCAGGAACTGTAATGAAAAAATCTAAAGCAGGAGCTATAATAGAAAAGTGAAGGGTTAAGATTTATTTCTACTTTAATGACATGTGATTTTTAACATTCTGCATTAATGGTGCTTTAATCAGATTTTTTAAACTTTTATTTTTATTTTAAAAATAATTTTAATTAAATTAAATTGGAACCATTGAATTAAATATAAACAAATCTCAACCTTTCATTTTCCATTACAACCCCTGGAATGGATTTTTTCGCTATAGCCTCTCGAACCCCTTAAAAGACTTTAAAATTCAATTCTCATGCATTAATTATTTATTATAATTTCAACAATAAAAATTTGTTAGGGTTATTAGTTAACTATTAAATTTGAATTATTAAAATCATAATAAATACATAAAAATTGAATTTATAGTAACTTAAACATTTTACCTCCGATAAATTTGTATTTTTAAGATCACAATAAATAGGTTTCGTTTGGGATGACAAAAAACTATGAAAAATGGTGGAAAATACTAAAAAATTTTAAAAGTTATTTACTTTTTATCTCATTGCACGAATTACAAACTTACAACTTATCTCACTTTATCTCATTTTGTCTCACATTTTCTCACTCCAGACGCAGAAATAATAAGTTTTCGTTTTGATATCCCAATAAACCATAGAATTTGCACAGGCTTTTATGGTTATGGCTACAAAATGAAGTCGTCCAAAATTTTGATATACAAAAAACATGCATCTCCTTGGTGCTAGAAATTTGTGTTTAAGTGTATTATTCAATCCTTGTGAAAGGTAGGTGATAAGAAAATAAGAAAGAACAAAAGGAATGAAAGAGAAATGTGTAATACCATTAAATTTTAATTTAATGATTTAAATATATTTATAAATTTTTAATTTAAAAAATACGAAAACACGCGGGAACCATTGGTCCAAATCAAGTTGTCATTTGATATAAGCCTAAGGTTTATAAAAGAGATGGAGGAAGAATAAATATCGTTAAGTGTTAAGTTTACGGGTGAGTATCGGTCGGTACGGTTTAAAAATGATAACTTCCATAACTGAATCGAATATTTTCGAAAATTAGAAATGATAACCAAACTAACCAAACAATATGTATTAACCAAACATTAACCAAATCGAATTATTTTAGTTTGGTTACGGTCAGTTCAGTTAAATAGGCTTATTAATTTAAGTATGTTTTTTATAATCTAGTTATAGAGATAAAATAACAATTTTTTATTTTAGATTCAACAAAAAGTATAATGTCATTGAAGCATTAAAATTCTAAATTTTAAATTACAAAAGTCAATATATGTTTCTATTAAACCATAACTAAGAAAATAAAATTTTTAATGAAACTAAAAAAGAACAATTTGAATTAAAAAAAAAAAACAAAACAAAAATAAGGGTGAAAACTGAAGTGGCAATGTATAATTGTGTATACTAAAGGATGTAAGTAATATGCTATATATTTAATCACCTGAAATTCAAAAAGTATGGCATTTCAAAAGTTAATTATGTTTAATACTATATATAGTTATTTATTGAAGCCTGAGAATGAGTACTTTAATAGTTTTCTTTGGATTTTAAAAGTCATGAAATTTTAAAAGTTAAGTGTATTAAAATCAGTTAATTATATATATATATATATATATATATATATATATATATATATATATATATATATATATATACATTAAATGTTACATATTTTAACTCGGTTAATTCAGTTAATTCGGTTTTAAAAATTCAAAACCATATCCAAAATCGATAACCGTTATTTTAAGTGTATTAAAATCAGTTAATTATATATATATATATATATATATACATTAAATGTTACATATTTTAATTTGGTTAATTCAGTTAATTCGGTTTTAAAAATTCAAAACCATATCCAAAATCGATAATCATTATTTTTAAAAAAATTAACCAAATCAAATTTCTTAAATTTGGTTGGTACGATTCGAAAACTAAATTTTGGCCAAATTGTGCACACCCCTAGTGAAATCTCAGCAAGTGGAGTTATTTTAGTTAAATCATCAAGCATAAGGGTATTACTAAAATTATATAGAGTTTTTTTTATGAAAATATCTTTTAAATTATCCCTTTTTTATTTCATTTTTCATTCTCAAACTATCAAATGTACCTATTATATCCTCAAATTATTCAATTCCATTCTATTTGGTCCGAATCCGTTAAACTTAACAGATAAAATTAGTGTTCAGATCAAATAAAATGGAATTAAATAGTTCGAAAATGTAATAATTGCATTTGATAGTTTGAGGATGAAATAGAAAAATAGAGGGATAGTTTGAGGGATATTTTCATAAAAAAAAAAAACTCTTTCTTTTATAAATATGTATATTTTTTGATGGGTAATATTTTTACAATTTTAACACTTTATTCTTTTTTTGCATCATATTAAAATGAATTATTTTATTTGAATATTTTATTAAACTAAAATTATTTTTAATAAATAACATATTATTACAATGATTTATTTTATTAAAATTAAAATAACAATTTATGATTAAAATGATTTATTTTATTAAATTAAAATTCCTTTTTAAAAGTAATAATTACATATAAAATATTTATTTTTATTGAAATTAAATTAATTATGAATAAAATAATAATTTATTATTAAAGTAATTTATTTTATTAGATTATAATTAAGTTTTAATAAATAATAATTACATATAAAATAACTTACTTTAGTAAAATTAAAATTAATGATAATTACATATTAAAATAATTTATCTATTAAATTAATATTGCTATTAAAATAATAGTTTATTATTGAAATAATTTATTTTATTAAATTAAATTTTTTAGTAAGTAATAATTACCACCTAAATTTATTTATTTTATTAAAATATTTTTATTACATCCAATTAATTTGAATAAATAAAATATTAATTTATTATTTAATTATTATTTTATTAATATACTTTATTAAGATCGTAAATTAACAAAATTATACTATCAATCATGTTTCTATTTTTATTTCAGTGAAAAAAATAATAACTGAAAATCAAAAATTGAAAACAAAAATTGTTGAAAATAAATAAAAAAAACATTAATGTGACAAATGAGTCTTAAATTTAATAAAAGTTGTTTATGAAAATATTCCTCAAATTATTCCTTTTTTTTATTTCATTCTCAAATTATTAAATGCACATATTACATCTTCAAATTATTCAATTTTGTTCTATTTAGTCCAAATCCGTTAGGTTAATGGATGGAATTAGTGTTCAGACCAAATAAAACAGAATTGAATAGTTCGATAATGTAATGGGTGTATTTGATAGTTTAGAGACAAAATAGAAAAATATGAATAATTTGAAGAATATTTTCATAGAAAACTCTATTATATAAATATTGTTGTCGAGGTAAGAAAAATCCGTGGAAGTGCTTAACGGCCTACAAAGAGTAAGAGGGAATTTGAAGCCAAACCCAAAACTAGGGAAGTGTAGGGTAATTTCTGAAATGCAAAGGGAGTTATATCAATTTTCATTAAACTTTAAGAAATTGCATAAACTTTAGGAATAACTATTGTAATTTATTCAATATTTTATTATTATTATTTTTGGGGGGTGGGGAATTTTGGGTACAATAAGTAAGTAAATTTATAAGGTTCATTAAATATTAATTTGAAGTATTCAATTATGTTTATAAAAAAATAAATAAATTTCATATTTCCAATATTGTTAAAAACTATTTTGTATGTTTATGGATTATCAACCTTACTATTAAGTTTTCATCTTTGATATGCCAATTTGTGTTTATTAAAAGTACAAAACTAAAATTTTATTTTTAGACACACTCTTTTCGACAAATAGTATGCAAACAAATTCAATAAAAGCCCCCCCATGTTTATTAATCAAGTTTAACAAACCAGCTCAAACAAAAATGTTATATTCGTTTATTAAACAAACCAAACATAAACAAGGGTTAGCTTAACTTATTTACAGTCAAGAATAACTTATTTAGTGTTTTTGAATAAATAATATACATCTCCATTTTTCATAAATAAGTTTAATTATATGGTGTTGAACAACCTAAATCATTAATTTGGAACTTTCATTGGGGTGTTTGGAGTTGTATAAAATTGTATAAAATAGTATAAAATTGTAAAAGTAAATATCTCGTAATTCGTGCAGTGAGTGAAAAATTTAAATTTTATTATCTCGTAATTCGTGTTTATAGAGATTTGTAGGATTTTATTTTATTTTGGAGAGCTCCAAATGGAACTAATTATTTGTTCATCGATGATAAAGATTATAGCATTAGCAAATTTGTTATAGACATCGCTTATAACTTACAAACAAACCAGTTAATTTGATCGGAAATAAAATCATCCAAAAAGCTTGCTTGTTTAAGAGCTTGCAAACAAGTTTGAGCTCAACAATTTCATTTACAAACGAGCTAAAACAAGTTTTTTAAATCTTGATCCTGTCTAAGCTTGATAATTTTTTTTTAGAAAACAAACATAAAAATCTGATAATTTGAGCTTAAGATGGAACAAATGAGGTGAGATTTAAAAAATATAGATACGAATGCAGTATAGTTACAGAGACAAGCACATTGATTTTTATTTTTTTTTATTTTTTTACGTAAAGATGATACAGACACGATAAAGATATAACCAAAAATATAAATTTTATATATTTTATTTGCCATATATATGAATATAACATTCATAATAAACATAAGTTAATACATAATTTAATATACAAAACCTGAAAAAAATATAGAATATAAAATTTTATAATTTTAAGAATTTCGACTACTCAAATTTTAGTTTATCTTAATTATATACTTGAAATAAAAATAATAAAATACACCACGCAATGTATGTGCTAAGTATCATGGAATGCCCTGGAAATATATATATATATATATATATCTAATATATATTGAATTCATACTAATATATTTTGAAATATCCAAATTTCATAGAGAGGTTTTGAAGATCAACTATCAAACCAATTTACCAACACATCAGCTCGTAATCAAGGTTATTAATACAAATGGGATTGCCCTATTTTTATGCTCCATTGCTCAGCTTCTCAAATTGGCATTATGACTAACTTTTCTGTTGCTTTTTTGAGAAATATAGCTGAAATAAATCTTTGAATTTGGCAGCCTATTTCATCTCTAAAAACTGAATAGCAGTGTTAAATGCATGACAAAGACCCCATAGCGCTGGCAAGACCAATAATACTTCACACAACACCATAACACAATCCATATATAACTATAATGTATATTACTAGGGATGATAATTTCAACCCACCCCAACAGATATCTATCTGACTCCGATTCAATAAATACAGTTATTTTTAAATTTTACGAATAATGAAGCGAGTTAAAGTATGAAAATAAAATAACCATATAGTGTGGGCATGCAGATGATAAATATAGTATGCCTGACAAGTATTACCGGAATCCGCCCCAATTATTTTGACTATAAAATACCCGATGGGTATTACTTGATTACCGACTAAATTACCTGCACTAATTATCTATTTATTGAGTACCTAACAGGTGTTATTAAATTACTTGTTCAAATTACCTGATTACTAGCCTAAATATACTAAATTATACTAAATATTTATTTCTAAATATTCAAATAATACCATCAATTCATATACTAAATTATATATATATTGTGTTTGAAGAACGGAATCCTTTTAATTTATACAAAATAACTCAAGATTCTAATATCAAATAATTTATTTTAAATTTAGGATTTGATTCTTAATTTAACAAATAAACACAATTTCTTTTTTTTTTCTTTTATTTAATTATAGTAGAGGTGTAAGATAAAATCAAATATGAGATTCTTTTTTTAAATTTTATTTTTATAAAACATAACAAATTTTACTAAGTAAAAAATATTTAAACACTTTTATTTAAAGATAATTTTTTAGTTTATTAAGACATAAAATTACTTATAAATTATTAAATTCAAAGAATATTTTAATCCTTATTCGCGATTTGACAACCTCATTTTAAGATTATTAATATCCGATTACTCGATATGTTAAGAGATTGATAAACAATTAAAAATACACATCATGTACTCTCTTAATCTAGATATTTTTTTAATTAACATATTTGAAAATACTATAGACAATATCCGACCCCGATCTAATTTGTTGCCATTCCTATATATTACTTTAAAAAAAATAATCCAAATACAACATGAACATATTAACTCAAGATTGACAATTTTAAATTTTTAAATGAATTTAATCCAATTATAAAATAAATTAAATATTTAATATGTTAATTAAATTTTGAAATGCTTATGCATAAACATAAATATACAAGATTATAAACCTATACACAAGATGCAACCTAAATTGCTACATTGTCAAAGGAGAAAATGGCCGAGGTAGATTTTGTAAAACAACAATAATAATAAATATTAAAATTAAGCCAATTATGAATTTATGATAGACAGAAATGCGCCCCCCCCCCCCTCTCACGCGCGCCGCAAAGTTTGGGGTGGGGGGGGGGGTGTTTACCAAGAGCCCAATACAGCAAATAGGAATGTCTACTTTGACAAACAAATTACTCTAATTTTGAGTTGAGCACGTAAGGCAAAAATGAAAAATAAGCTAAAAATAATGAGAAGACTTCAGATGATAGGATAATTGTATTGTGAAAATGATAATTTTTTTCTTTCTATTTTTTTTTTTTTTTTTTTTTGGCAGTGAACTAATTCATACAAGTTTGTCTACATCCAAAACAACTATATATATATATACGATAATTACTTTCACATGCCTTCTGTGATCATGCTCATAATTACAAAAATAAAAAAATAGAAATCATACATATGTGCCAAAAGATTACAATTCCAGAAAGTTGCACATTCAAGTTGCTGAGATTGCACGGTGCAGTGAATATATAAATATATATATTTTCCCTATCGCACTTTGTACCCGGTGTATGAATTCCTAGTTTTTCTATTTCCCCGTACCAAATGTTGTTTCATCCTGGGAACTTACAAAAAAATATTAATGCTGAATCTTGGGAGGAACAGCAACTACTACTCATCACTTAGAAAAAAGTGGCCTCTGTTCCGACCACGTTTCATCTCAATCATCAATATCCTGAACCCATGCTAAATCTGCCAGCAATGTAAACACTCAGTGAAACCCAGGCTAAAAATTTTCACTCATAAAAGATAGAAAGCAACATTCATGGAAACCCAGAAGATTTTATAAACACCCACATATAGTCCTAAAAACTGAACTTTTGCTTTAATTGGAAAATCCATTCATTCATGTAATGCAATGCCTCAAAATAATATCGCTAACAAATGCAGGCTGGCATGTGTTGTGTGTGTGTGTGTGTGTGTGTGTGTGTGAAAGAGAAAGAGAGAGAGAGAGAGAGAGAGAGAGAGAATCCAACCTTGAAGCACAGATGGAACTGCTTGATTTGGTATAAGAAGCCCAACAATCCTCTGACTGTCGGTGGTAGTTTCTATACGCACAACTCGAATTCGTTTATGGCTTTGGCGAGCCTGAAGAAAATGCTTTCTGAGTTTTAACAGAACAATATTTTTAAACAAATTACAGCGGTGAGAGCGTGGAAATGGAAAAACAAAATTTTTCAAGCATTTAGTTACTCAGATCATGGAAATGGAAAAACAATTTTTTCCAGCATTTAGTCACTCAGATCGTGTTGAGCTTTTCCCAACATCTGATAAAAGTAAAAACGTCATGCCAATCCAAGATGATGTCAACTCCATCAATAGGGGATTTTTTTTTCCCTAAAATTTTCAATAAATAAAGGAAAACTAAAACGCCAAAGAGGCACATGCATAGAACATCATACAAAGAAGCCGAATAATTAGGCGTTGTCAATCTTATGCATTTTATACCAAAGCCACGTTCAGAGCAATAAAGGCTTTTAAGTTGAGGTGCATGTGGCTTGTTCTGGTTTCAGGATAGTAATTTGGTTTGGATTAAGGCTAAACCTAGAACCAATCTATATTTTTTTTTTCGAAACTTAGAACCAATCTATTTTTTTTTTTTTCGAAACTTAGAACCAATCTATATTGTTCTCAAAAAATAGACCCGGAACCAAACCAGTGACAATACTGGTCCGATCCGAACCAAAGAACACTTATGTCACTTATATGGGTGCCTCCATAGAGTAAGCCATCAATTTATAAACCCTCTTTGGTTAAGGTGAGTATTTATTGAGAGAAACATGAAAGAAATAATTTTTCTGTCCATTGTGGGATGGATTAGAAATGGGAAAAGAATAGACAAAATTACCACTTGTATAGAAAAGAGGGGCCAAAAAAAAAAATCAATAGCTTTCCAATGTAGGACAGAGTAGAAAAAAATCACATAAAAATCATTTTCGCATGGCACTTCTCATATAGGTCAAAAAATATTTGTCAAACATCCATATATTCATAAACAACAATCATCAACTCAAAATGCATGGGCATGTTTCCCTGGATCCCGCAATGCGACAGCCTTATACTTTGGATTGTCCTTTTTATTGTGACGTTTGGTTGCTGAGTTGATTCTCAGGTTGGGTCGAGTGACTCGAGTTTATAACAGCCCAACCCAAAAGCTGAACCAAAATGACCTCGATTTCCTCTTGGTTACCAGAGATGCTTCGATTTTAATAACTAAAATTGAATCAATATTATGTTAGAAATGAACTAAACTGAAATAGTTTAGGTCAGCTAAGCTCTCAGTTCCCTGAGGTTAAATGTACAACCCTACCTTTAAGCATTTAACACGAATTGAAGTATCACATGATTGCATTTTCAAAAACACATGAAATTGACAAGAGGCACTAGTTTAGTTGGAAAGAACACCCTCACTTGCAACTAATGTTCTGGGTTTAAGTCATCCTAACCACTAGCCCTATTAACAATACAAAATGATGTTCTTATTCCCGCCCCCCCCCCCCAACCAAAAAAAAAAAACTGCCCACACATGAAATTAGAGGGACAAAAATCTAGAATATATTGATTAACGACAGGGGAACATCTACAGAATACCAATTGCAACATAATAAGGGTTAAATTGAACTGCAATGTCAGCATCACGAATCAATTAACATATGAGATAAGTTACCTGCTTAGCAAGGGCCTTCTCAATAGTTCCCCAAACAGGAAAAATGAGACCACCTAGAACATTTACTTCCTGGAGTCTTCTGCCAACTGTACAGAAGATTCCAATCTTACAATTTGGGCCATGCATACACTGCAAATAAAGGTAATTGAGAGCTATAAGATGTTAGGTAAGGTAGCATCAGCAATAAGGCTCATTAAATCAAGAGGAAAATTTTGTGGTCAAAGTAAAATATAAATAAGTAAATATGCTTAGGACACATTCTTGCAGCAACATTGGAACAAAGAAAATCTAACTTCAACTTGAGACGGAAGGAGAACAAATGCTGGAAACAAATTGTAAGATTTCAAGAAAGTTCCAGATGACTTGTCAGTCTTCTAATCAAAAAACAAATAGCACCACTTTTAGTTAAAACCAAGCTTTTCATCTAACTTTTGCATGCTTCAGCTTTTGCACAACTGTAATGGATTTCTGTCAGTCACAAAGGACAAAACCTATTTATTTCCCACACACTGACACCAAAATCAAATATTCAAATTTCAACCTAATCTCTTTGATGCTGAGTCCTTACACACAAGCAAACTGGGCCTAGTGCACCTCCAATATGAACAAAGAACAAATTGGAAAACAATAGATTGATTTCTTTCTTAAATTGTTTAAAAAAAAAAAAAAAACAGAAGAGCGTGGGAGGATCCTTTTTATGGATTTAAGAAGCTCCTAGGTGATATCGAGATTATATAAGTAGAACGTTTGTTCAACGAAACACTGACATGCACAGAACTAAGCAAGCTAAAATTCCAAAGCTCTATTTAAAAATGCATATCATTTTTTAGAATAAGCACTTATAATTGTTGAATAATCTTCCACCACACTGCCATAGAACTGACAACACTAAAAACTTGCTTCAAAACATAAATGAGCTTTATAATTAACATAAGTGATAGAGAAAGAAAAGAAGACAGACAAGGCATGAATATTAAAGAAACAGAAACAGAATTTTGACACTGAATTTGATGAAAAATAGGAAATATATTTCTCATAGAGACCATAATGAAATTCCATGACAGAACACTGAATTGTAATCAGAGATGTATGACATGCAAAAATACAAAGCTAATTTGATCATAAAATGATGAGCCATCTAATCCTTACTACTTAGTTCAAAATAATGTAGAAGAAGCAAACAAATATTAAAGACCTGTTGATAATTTGCCACTTTTTCTGGTCATTTAATAACACTAACTTATTCATTAGTGATCGTGTCAATCATACAACCAAAACTACTTAGCTTTTGGACAATTTCTTATGGCTTCCCATATGAAGCAACTTCGTTACAACAATAAATTCATCACGGATCTATTTACCTGCTTAGATGAAATTTCATATTCATCTTCCCAACCAATCTGAGCTTTCTCTAGTGATGAAATTTTTCTGTACTTATTTTTCAGTTCTGCTAGAGGCATCTCCCTGGAGATTGAGTGAAAAAAGAATTAAAAAAAATGAAAAAGGTCATAACAGAACTTAGCAAAGCTCAGTAGCCATAATGACAAGATAAATAGAGAAATTAACACCATAGAACTCAATGAAGCCTAGGAACTGTAAATTTGATACCTTAGTGCCTCACCAACAGCAGGGCGGAATACCTTATATGTTCCAGATGCAGAACTGGAGCACAATTTACAGAAGAAACAATAAATATACTGAGTCAAGCAGGGGAGTTCATTCATTCAAGGACATTAACATCGAAATAAATTTCAAAAACATCTGCAGTTACATGAGAAGCAACAAAGTGTTAGGAAATTCTAAAGGAACATTTTCTATAGTGGGAAAACGACATGCTTTGATACATCTAAACGTTTATTTCATGTTATCCACACACAATATATATCTATATATATATTTGATCATACACACGATCAAATAAATGCTGGGTAGATTACACCAACATCCATAAAGTTATGGTTCAATCTGTGCACACTGCTCAAGATTTTGAAATAACAGTAAGGTCCCTTCTAAAAGTAATGCACAGTTGTTGAAAGAAGTATGCCATGTTACATGTTTAACTTTACTATTTAGTGGATTCATTTCTTTTACATAATATTCAGTCAAAATTCCATTTTGTTTTTCCAGACTGAGTTCTTCTTCTCATGCACCCCAGCAGCCCAACACAATTGCCACTTCCTCCAGCAAAACCTTTACCTTCACCGTGTTTGCATTAGTTAAATACAGAAGGATCTCTCAATTGTCCAAGAACGATCTCCAACTATGTTGCTTAGACTCGGGTGTGGGTATTGGACTCGGGTAAGTATTTAGATGTTAGATTCACCCATTATCTATATTTTAGGATATAGGAACTCAGCTAAAAAAGTGTCCAAATTGTAGAAATGGATACAGCGATATGGCTATGCATTTATCAAACTTGGAGGATAATTTTTTTTTGATATAAAATATGTATAGAGTGTTGAATAGCAATAATAAATTATTTTATTATATAATAAATCATTTTATTATATAATAAATCATTTTATTATATAATAAATCTTATAATTAATTATAGCATATATCTTTTAAACTAATTATTGATTAGCTATTATAACCCTAGCTATAAATAAAAGTCTGTTTAATTTAGGAAATCAAATTAATTATATTATTTAATTATTCATAATATATATATGTATATATATATATCTTTCAAAGTAATAATTTAAATTGATTTAAAAATTATTTTAAATTTGAAATTAATAAAAATTCAAGTTAATTAAATTATTTTTTAATATAATGAATTTGAAAACTTTCAAATAATTTAACATTCAATTAGATTTATTTTGTTTATATTTTTAACTTTTTTTAAAACATTGAAGATACTTTTTAAAAGTTTTATCAACATAATTCATGTATTTAAGACGAAAACAATTCATATCAAAATAATAAAAAATTAAATTAATTTTAATAGAATTCATATTTGACTAGTAAATTAGAAATCACTTAACGTGATTTAAAAAAAAAAAAAAAAGCAAAAGATTTCAACTTGAAAAAAGCAAAGTTATAGAGCCTATTTTGACTTGAAAAAAAAAAAGAAGTTGTAAAGTTTTTTTTATTAAGTAAAAAAAATAAAATATTAAATTAATTATTTATCTTCAATCAAATACACATATTATCTCTTTCAAATTCCCAAAACAAAAAATTCCAATCAACGTCAGTCATAAAGTCTGCACAGCAAACTGAGACGAAACTTCTCGATGACTTGTCAACGACCGATGATGGCGACAAAGTGTTTCGTCTTGATGACCTTCTCGACGATCGTCGCCATACGATTGGCGATAGGAAAGATGTCTGGCAATAGTAACAAGGAGCGACGAATACAAACCTGAGGAAGCTTTTCGACGACAACGAGCTCACCCCGAGCAAGTCAACCGTCTATTTCTCTCTCTCTTAGGTACGATGCTAGGTTCTTCCTCTCAGGCAACACAGTCGTATCCGAGATAAAATAGAAGCATTGGACTCAGATCTCATACTCACACTAGGGTCGTGACGTGTCGACAGTGGTGCTCCCTACCAAATAGGCGAGTTCGAGCAACACAGATCTTCGAAATGATTTCAATATTTCCCCCCATCTTCTTGAATGCTTGTTCACTAATTACTCCTCCCTACGTCTCATTTATTTCATTCCACATGCTAGAAGTTCGATGTACATGATAACTAAGACAATTATACTATTAAAACTTGGATTAACAAGTGGTTTCTGAAAACTTTATAAAATTTACATTTTAAGTGTGAACTTTTGAATTAATAGGTAATTGAAGGTCTTTGGAAAATGCCATCATGTGACTTGGTTTAAGCAAAGATACTTCACCAAGCCTCCTTTCTTTACCTACTATAGTAGAATTCAATATAGGTTTAAGGTCTATATCAATATATATATATATATATACTATAGTAGAATTCAATATAGGTTTAAGGTCTATATCAATATATATATATATATATATTTATGAATTTGGCAGTAATAAATTATGCTCTTGAACAACCTAAGGTTTTAAAGTTTTGTTGACACAAGAAAGAGTAAAAAGAACAGGTGTTTTATGTGACTGAAAAATATTTATCAAGTTTAAATGAAATTTTGTAAGACTATTATAAAACCAACTATGGTTTGCGACATAGTGTTGGACTATTAAAAACTGCAACTCTCTCATAAGATCAATGTTGTGGAAAAGAGAATGCTAAGATGGATATTTAGTAATAAAAGAAAAGATAAAATAAGAAATGGATATACCGAAAGAAAGTTAAAAGTGGCACCGATAGGAGAGAACATAACAAAAGGTCGTTTAAGATGATTTGATCTTATCCAACGTAACGTAAACCTAGAGATGAACCACTAAGGAAGAGTGAGTGGATCCAAATAAAAGGGGTAAAGAAGACCAAAAATAGACCAAAGATTACATGGACTGAAATTGTAAAGAAATACTGAATTTCATATAACTTTATAGAGAACATAAATTAATGGAGGAAAAGAATTCAAATAGCTAACCCCAAGTAGTTTGGGACTGAGGTTTTGTTGAGTTGAATTTTTTTTTTTTTTCTTTTTATGTGGGGGGAGGGGGTTGTTCAATTGGCTGCTACAAGCAAATGCTTTTGGTTCTGGAGAAGGCAATCATATCGTGTGACCAAGGTTGTTATCCTAGTACAAGCAAAGTAAAGAAATGAGGAAGAAAATAAGAGTTTGAAGGGTAATTCGCGGCCATGGAGGATGGTGGATGGGTTATAACCATGGAAGAGGTGGTAGTGAAAGGTTGCTCTTTCAAACCCCTTTTGCTCAGAGAAATTGCGCAATCTATTTGATCAACATGATAGGCCAAGAATATTAGCTATTTTTTCCCCTTGTTAACATAGATATATCTCCTATTGTGAGTTCTTTGCGCTCTTCTCCTATGAAAATATCCATCATCAAAAGCTCGAACTAAATCACTTTATCCAAAGATCAGTTCATATTCTCCGCAACAGATCTCAAAGTTCTACAATCCTTCCCAGGAATATTTCTTCCGGTATTGAACAGAATTAATTTGTATCACAATATATATGTATTCCAATTCTTTCTTGTTCATTTACTATAAAATGCATATGAGTTCTTTGTAGATGCATCAATATATATGAACAAAGTAATTTGGATATTCAGGAACTTGTGCACTATGAAGTCTAGGCAGGGTACTTAATAGCTGGTACAATTTTTTATTTTTTAGTTTTTTATGAAAACATCCCCTAAATGATCCCTCCTTTTTCTATTTGATCCTCAAACTATCAATGGATGAAGTTAGTGTTCAGACCAAATAGAACAAAATTGGATAGTTCGAGAATATAATAGATGCGTTTGATAGTTTGAACACCAAATAGAAAAAAGAGGGATAGTTTGAGGAATATTTTCATAAAAAATTCTTTCTTTCATAAATATTTTTCAATTTTAACACTTTATTCATTTTTCTTTTAGCCATCATATTAAAATGAATTATTCTATTTGAATATTTTATTAAACTAAAATTATTTTTAATAAATAACATATTATTATAATGATTTATTTTATTAAACTATAATTATTATTTAAAAATAATAATTACATATTAAATATTTATTTTTATTGAAATTAAATTAATTATAAATAAAATAACAATTTATTATTAAAATAATTTATTTATTAAATTAATATTACTTTTAAGATAATATTTTATTATTAAAATAATTTATTTTACTAAATTAAAATTTCTTAATAAGTAATAATTACCTCTTAAAATTATTTATTTTATTGAAATATTTTTATTTCATCAAATTAATTTTAATAAATAAAATATTAATTTATTAGTAAATTATGTTATTTATTAAAATAATTTATTAAAATTAATTATTATTAAAAATAATATATAATGTTAGATTAATTAGTTAAATATATTTTATTAAATTTAGTTAATTTTATGAAAAATAATAAAATTAAGTATTTTATTAAAATAAAATTGATTACCGTAAACAAAATTATTTTACCAAACATGAATATATTTTTATTTCAGAAAAAAATAATAACTGAAAATAAAAAATTAAAAGCAAAAACTAAAGAAGATAAACGGAAAAAAAAAATCATAAATGTTGCAAATGAGCGAGAGTTTTATGAAAATGTTCCTCAAATTATCCCCTTTTTTTTTCTATTTCATCCTCGAACTATCAAACGCATCCATTACATTCTCAAACTATCTAATTCCGTTAAAGTTAACAGATAGAGTTAGTATTTAGACCAAATAGAACTAAGTGCGTTTGATAGTTTGAGGACCAAATAAAATAAAATAAAATAAAAATAGTTTGAGGGATATTTTCATAAAAAGCTCTTTTTTTAAAGGTCTAAATAGCTGGCATAACTTTCTTATTTAAGTTGATGATTGGACAGCCAACTAAATGCAAAATTTAAATAATCATTTCAGGAATTTAAAAAAGAAAAATAAACCTTGCTACAAGATCCAACTTTCATACCCTTCAATGGCTAAAAGAAAGTGTCGTCTTCCCAGCCATTCCCTCTTAGATTCATAGAATCCATCGTTAGACGAACCAAGCCTATCCTTTTGCTTTTCATCAAGCATCGCAGATGCAGACTACATATAAATATGCAAGTTACAATTTTGTTTACTTATCAAAATGAAAGAAGACAAGTTATCCACATTTGAAGGGATACCTCCCATGTGATCCCACGATTCATTGTGAAAGTAAATAGTACAGTGGATGCCCCAGACATATGATCAACGTGGACAGTCTGCAAAAAGGTTGAGGTTAATACTTATGTCATAGCTTTTACAAATTAAGAGCTTCAGGAGAAGCTTAACCTTCGGAGTTCCTTGTAGTTCGATAACGCTAGCTTTCATATCAACAATGCCGGAGTCAAAATGGCCTTCAATACGTGCATTTTGAATGAGAAGTTCAAGGATGCTCACAAATAACTCGAATAGCCTGCGTTTCAAGGTTTATTATTATAATCTATGAGTAAATAGAGCAAGATTCAATCAGGAAAAAGAAAAGTACTGAAAACCTATTTTGGATTTCAGGTGGCAGCCCCAACAAACGATTAAGGAAACGTCCAACATCATGCATGTCCGAATCAACTATACGGCCAGAAAGCTTTCCTGAGTCCTTCCCATTACCTGCAGCAAATAGAACCAAACTTGATGTTATCCTCAAATTGCACTAGCTATGGAAAACTAACTAAAGCATATTTAAGAGACTTACTCATGATGCATATTATTGGCCAATGACATAAATTAAGAAACCAAAGTATGAGTTAGTTTTTAGATAGAATCTTAGTGAACTATCTTAGAATCCGAGGATTTTAGGTTAACTTGAGCTAAGACAGAATGTAAAAAGTGTTATCTTAGCAAAATTGAAAAGAAAATGAGAACTGCAAAACTTGAACAGGTTACACATTAGAGTGATCATGTTTGTAATAATAGCTCACAAATATAAATACAATATCTTGAGAGAGATAACCCTAATTTTGGACTTCTCTCCTTTGCAGTCGTATGCCTCTCAACCTTTAATGTTTTCCTTTTCTTTTCATCTTTCTTTTTCCATCTTTATTTCTAGAAATGAAGAGCTTAAATGAATAACCTATTAAGGGAGATTGAGGAGGATGTCTAAGAGAATGATGGATCAAAAGGAGAATTTTTACAAGATGTTGGCCAAAGATTAAGGATAATGTTGCATAGCATGGGACAGCAATTAGGCCAATAAAAAGCAGCGCATGCAAACAATGTGTAATATGATGCTAGGAATAATAAAATAAGAACTAAATGTGTTTATGAGTATTAAATCGTTAGCCAACATCTCACCTAGTAGATTTAAGTTCTTAGGGAGAGAAAAATTTATTACTTATATTGACTTATATTCTCTCAAACATGACCCCTCACATGTGACCGAGCGCCTTTTTTTTTTTTTTTTGAAGGGGTGAAACACATGTACAACTGACTTTTTGGGTGGCAAAGGGGTTTAAACAAAGGACCTTTGCCAATTTTGATACTATGTTAGATTTTTAGCCATCATCTCACCTAACAACTCAAGCCTTAAACTGTTAGGAAGAGGGGCAATTTTAGTCTCTCAACAATGAGAAGAAGTCAGAAGTGGCACCACTCAACCAAAAGTGAGGGTGAGACAAAAGACATATTTGCTCATATGTAATAAGCTAATAAACCAATACGAATTGAGTAAATAATATCAAAGGTGCTAAAATGACATGAGGTAAATCATAAAGGATGTGAATTGCAGCCATAATTGCCTTAATTTGACTAAGTCTATAGCTTCTCAAATGATAAAGTAGGAATTATGGATCCAAGTTTGGTGTGCTAAAGTAAAGAGGTAAGTCACAAATGACCTTTGAGACCACAATAAGAAACGTAATTGCCTCGAACTAGAAAGAGCATATAGCTTCTCAAAGGATAGACTAGGAAAAATATATCGACTAAAGCAAATCCCAAACAACTGGAACGGCATCTTGTGGAGCCAAGTTTTGCAAGTTATTTGTCAGTAAGAGTAAAAAATAATAATATGAATACTAAACTTTTGGTAAAATAACATGGTAACGAAGCAGGCAAGAGTAATGAATTCAAACCTCACTACCAATACAAAAAAGAGGGGGGGGGGTCAACAGTCGCACATGTTTGGCCATGTGTGAGGGGGAGGGTTAAGAGTCTAAAATGATAACATAAATACTGAAATTAGCCTCCTCGAACGGCTTAAACTTTTATGTGAGATGGTAACTAGCAATAACATCTGCAAACATTAACAAACGGCTGAAAATCTGACACTAAAGGCAGAAGACAATGTTTTAAATATTTTAAAATTAAGAATGGTAAGATGAATTGAAGATATTTTAATACTACATACTGTATTTTATTTTTGATAAGTTATCTTACTACCATTTTAAAATGATGAGAAGAATCACATGAAATAAAAATAGGACTATAGACCTTTATATATATATATATATATATATTGTGAAATAAAATATCATTACAAAGCACCAAGAGCATTGCCAAGAGCATCGCCCCAATAATAAGAACTATTAAAAGCTTTATTTTAATACCAAAACCATCAATGAGACAAAAATAGAACTAATAGGACTTATTTCATTCAACTGATATTCTACAATAATACAGAAAAGATTACCCAAAATTGTGTCTCTAACTATTCCAACGGAAACAAGAGCAGCTCTTGCCTTGGCAATAAAATCTTGAACGGTGTCTGGTTTATCAGACGAACAACCAGGAGGGAGAACTGGCAAAGAATCCTGAAAAAGTCTAGAATTAATTTCCGCAAATTTCAACACCACCTCACCCTCCCTTTACCAAATGTACACAGGAGGCCAGGTGTCACTTTGAACCAGGAGGAAAGTACAAAAACTACCAAGGAGTAAAAAAGTGTAGCAAAACCTGCTCCATGATTCCTCTATACATCGCCATCAGGGCCTTTTTACCATAAGCACTGTCATAATTATAGGCACTCAGAGATGGTCCAGCCCTGCAACACATACAATCACATTAAGAACAATATTGTAATGTTTTGACAACAGTGCACAATACTAAAAAAATTACTTTCATGATAAAGACCAAAGGAAAATACAACTAACCTACGGTCTCCCTGTGTTAATGCTCCCAGGGATTCCAATCTCTTGGCAACAATCGATGCAAATCGGCGCTCACCTCCAAGATTAGTAAACAGTAGCCTACAAGGTATACAAGAGAATAGAAACCAACAAAATCAACTTATTAATCAAGTCAAGAGGTGTTCCATTACATCTTAGTATGAAACTATACTGTTATCTCCGTGTATATTATCCTATGCCTCCCTTATCTTATAATTAGAAACACGATTCCTATCACCAAAAGAAGGAAAAATGTGGTAACCATCCCAGAATTCCTACTGACACAGAAGACATGTCACGAAGTGTCCTTTTTTTTTTTTTTTTTTGATTGGTAAGTGGGGTTGGGGGGGAGCCCGGGGTCGAACCCGGGTGGGGTAAGTGGGCAAGAGGGACAGCTCCACTGAGCTAAAGCACCACTTTATGTCACGAAGTGTCCTTTTTAAGAGGTTATTAGTAATACACCCCAAAGAGAACCTCATCACACTGTTACAGTCAGCTATGTGCAAGTAATTACTCAGCCTCAGTTTTGAATTCCATTTTTCTTTCTACGTACATATCCTAGTGCATGCATTTATCTCCACGACTGACTATCCAAGCAAGCTTCATATTACACTCATCAATTAGTATCAACCCTAGCATGTCATTAATGCAATCGTTTCCAACAACGATTTCTTATTAGAAATCCATCCCAACGTTCTCCTTCCATTACATATAACATGTGAATATGTTTCCAGACTGCCAAGCACCCATAGGCATGGAGCACTAGGTCTTGCAGCAGCCTCATAAAACTTTTCCATCACTCATTTCATTGTCTTCTTGGTTACTAGTTACTACTATCTAATTTATCAAAACATGCATATGAGCAGTGGTGAAGCCATGTGAATACGCTTCCATTTTTGTCTGATCTCCCCTCTCTTGAAGGAGTACACACCATGTCTAAATCCACAATATGGCGCATAAAATCCTCCCTCACCCCACCCTCCATCCAATAATTAAAAAATAAATAAATAACGACAACAACAACAATAATAATAAGGAACTTAACATGAGAACAACATGTGCCTCAATTAACTTGTTACACAGTTCGAATTGAAAAGCTAAAGTGAGAGTCAATCATAAGCTAGAATCACAGAGAAATACCATAGTATCTATGCTTTATTTAAGAAACCCTAACACAAAATGTCTGGATTGTAATTTCAATAAAATCAAATGAAGGAATGAATCCAAGGAAACTTGACAATGGAGAGGTGCAACAAGCAGTCACTTTTCATATGAGGGACCAGTCATCAATATATATATATATATATATATTAAAAAAAAAAAAAAAAAAACATTAAAGCATTGCTATGAAACTAGAAATGAGCCTGGCATAAAAAAAACTAGATGTGAGAACTCAAAAGGAGTATGTCTTATGTGAAGATGGAGAAAACAAGATTAGCAACCAATGACATAGACATATATATTTTCACACACAGCAAAATATAGAATATGAGACTACCAGCCAACCCCATTTATTTGAAAGTAACTTGTGGAGTTTAATTAATCTGTTTTGTATCACGAATAGTATCCAAAAATAATGCAATCACATCAGAACAAACGAAAATATCATAGAACTGGAATGCCAAATCAACCTATACTCGGGTGCAGAAGCTTGATTTGACCGATGAGTTCTTCCAAATTGTTGAATGGCTCGGTCCGCACTCCAAGGTAATTCTAAAGTTAAATGAACTCTTCTTCTCTGGCATTAAAACAGCAAGAAAAAAAGTCAATTGGTAGGAATTATAAAATTATAATTTGAAGAGCAATCAGCGTGCTGTTTCATAATTTGAGCAAATAAAAGCATTCAACATAAGATATCATGACGAAATCATGCAATGCAAATATCAAAACTAACTATACCTGATTTACTACCCTTCTATCTGCTTGCAAAGAAACACCAGCTGATCCAGCTTCAGAAATGATAGCAACCAGCTTCTCACCATCCATAAAGAGCTTCTTCTCATGCATATTAACCATTTCCATGGTTACATCCTTGCTAAAGCAGCAGAAGAAATTTTAATCCAGCCACCACAAAATAAAATCAAAGGGCTGTTAAGTTTATAAAAAAATACTAATAATAATAATAAATAAGAAAATTAAACTCACGTGTTGCGTGCCTGATAGGTGACACCTTTTCCACTAGAGGCCCTGACGAGCATGCCTCGCCTCCCTGTCATTTCTGCAACATTATCAGGACCTCCAAGCTGCACAATCATTATTGTCATTAACAGAAAGAGTTAATGGACACCAGCATAAATATGTATTTAAATATGAAGTCTCAACCATTGGATGGACGCCAGCACATAGAATATATGCACATGGGGGGAGGGGTAAGACACAGAAGATGTGTCCTCCTGCAGTTACCTGATCAATAATGTCATCCAAAGGATTGTTTGGAAGATCCAAAACACGAATTATCTCAAGAATTTTGGACTTGCGCTCCATAGCTGCTTCATACCTATTGTCATCTCTTATATTAGGTCAATAAAATGCATAAAATATATTAATTTTAAAAATATGTCACCAACACTACATGCCAAACCACTAAAAAATCAGAAACAATACATTTCACCGCGTAACTAAAGAGAAATTATAGCACTGTGTTTGGATCTTAGTTTTGCCGAGGATAAGGAAAATAAAAGGGTATGAAACTAATAATGGACCAGCCCCTCCTTAGTTCAGAAAAATACTGTTAGTACATATAACTTTTTTGGCCAAAAAAATTTAGGCAATAAACTTCACTTCATAAAATTTGAAAAAATTGGCCACAAGTTGTACATATAAATTTTTTGGCCAAAAAAATTTAGGCTATAAACCAACCATCCATAAAATTTTAATATTTTTCTTAATTGTTATATATAGTACAAATTTTCAATTAATTTTACCATCAATACTTAACCCAATCTACTGCTTATTGTTAATGACACAAAAAAAAATTAAAAAATTAATAATAATTGGTCTAAATTTAAATGGCCATAGAAATTTAAGCATATAAAAATATCCATAGCCTCAGTACTTTTAAAATTTTAAGCCCATTATGAACAACAGAGTTAAATAATACTAAAGAAGATAGAGAAAGAATAAAAGAAATAAAGACAGAAAAAAAAAAAGACATAAGATTACTTCCTACAAAATGAAAAGTTATACGTTTCTATTGCAACTAAGGAGCATGCATTTTTAGTTATAAGTGTTTTTAAAACAACATTTTGGAATATGATGAAATATGATTTTCTTCTACATGTCTTGTTTGTATATTGAATGATAAATCGTACAGAAGTTTACTTCAGATTTAATCATTTGACAAATTTCGTGACATAATAAGTCATCGGATGCCGCTGTAATTGATAAATCATGGCATATATTTATGAAGATAATATTTTTGTGAATATTGATGTATAAAACTTACTTTTTGGTTTAGCAAATATAATTTAAAGTGTTAGCTGTAATTTTCATCTTGAACTGGTATACTAACATCAAGGTTCCAACTACAGCAAGTAAACAACCACTTTTAACGCAGAAAATGGTTAAAAAATAAATAAATAAACCACTGTTGAGATATGAAACCTCTTCAGCAGTTCTGCTATATAGGCATGTCTTGCTTGGAGATATTCATCAGTTTTTTCCTTGCATGAATGACAGGACCAATCACCAGGTACAGCATCTACCACGGGTGGGACAAAGCACGCAGGATGTGCACACTGACCGCAACAGGAACATTGGAGCAATTTCTTTCTATCCTACATTGGAAGATATCGACGACGGTAACAAAATGTAGGCACTCAAACCAATCAATGTCAATAAAAAAGAAAGAGTGCAAGCAGGGGCAAATACCTCTTCCGAATTGCAAATTTCACAGAACTGAAATTCATCATCGGATTCAGTAGATTCATTTTCAGTATCAGCTGGCATTGATTAAATTGAATCTTAGATTACCACCATGCCCAAGTAGAAGACAGACAAGACATGAGACTTCTTAAGCCAAAATGAAAAATAACGAAGTATGACCAATGACTATAATTAATGTAGGTCTAGTAAGTAAACAGACCCAGCTGCAAAACATCCTAAGAAACAATATAGTAAAGTCTAATTCAGAATCATGATAGTATGATCGACAAAGTCATCAATAAGTAAATCCAGGAGAACCATGACATAAAACTCACTCAAAAAAACTTACTTTCAGATTCTAAATCACTTTCATCATCACTTGCAGACCATTTAGCAACTTTCCTGACCCTGCCTTTGAATGAAACACCAGGTGTTGCTGAGTGCCTTTTTCGTTGCAGCTCCTTTACACTCTCCTCACCTATAACAAAACTAGAAAGTGAAGCTTATCTGCAAAGAGAAAAAGAATAAAACAAAGACAACCCATATACAAACCACATATAAACCTGGAAGTGATTCAGGCTTTTCAGGCAAAGGATAATTTTCATCAACAAATTTTAGTAACAGCTCGCGAGGCCCCGAAATAAAATCATCAAGTTCAAGACCCTAAGGAAGACAGATTAATTATTGGTTTAAAAAAAAAAAAATTCATCAAGAACATAAAGAAACACAAATATGTGAATCAAGATATACTTCAATCCAATAAAACTAGAAGACCCTAAAATGAAGAAATAAAAGAACCTCACATATTTTGTCACTGCTTCCTCAGTTCGTGCCTCTCCAGTGCTCTGAAGGCCAATGACTACACACTTATTTTCCATCAATGCTTGCTTAGCTAGTCTTACAACAGTTGGAACCTTAGCTGACATACAAATGTGTCTAAAGAAACGCTACAATAGCATGCAGAACAACAAAAATAAATAACAGATAAGAGAAATATTGAATCACTGTAAACTGAACTCCAGAATCCTAAAAACTTGAACCTGATGGTTGGCCCAGTAAAATCGCCACAACTGATTAGGATTAGGCTTCTCACTGGAAAGAAATGTGTTTGCCGATAGCAATTCCACCCGCAACTCTGCCCAAAATTCTGCAGCCTTTTTGTACATCTCCTGAGAATGAATACAAATATATTTCAGAATTTTAACAGATTTTGAAGAAAATCCAATGCATCTAAGATAAAGGCATGCATATCAAATCATGAAAGAAATCACTTAATCTGGAGTCCACAATAAAGAAATTTTGAACGGTATGATTAACAAATAAAATAATTTAACCTAAATTTTACAAAAGGGCATCTAACAGTACAAGACAGAATCCTTCAGTTTAAATTAAAAAGTGGATTAAGCAATCGATAATTCTCAACCAAATGCTGAAGCAAGAACAGATTACGTCTTAACCACCAAAAGTTATGAATGAACCATTAAAATACAATACAACCAATATCCTAGTCCAACAGAGAAAATTCCACAAAGCCAGATGGTCTGATGACCAATAACAGAGATGCATATTGCCAATATTACAGCCGTCCGCTTAATTATGAGAAACAACTCAAAAACACAGTAATATAATAGCTGGCAGCAGGAACCAAATTAAAAAGTCAACATTTCCATTCACCAACCAACCAACATCCAATAGGTTTCAGCAACAAAAATAAGCCAAAACATAAATCTCCTTCTACAAGAAAAGTAACATATAATGCCAAGTGTCTATAGCAAACAACAGAAAAAATAAATAAATAAAACAAAATAAAAACAAACCAAACAAACAAGAAAACCATGAACAGTTCCAAGAACAGACCTAAGTGAGGAGACTATTCGACTATAAAGCCAAACGTCAGATCATTCTAAAGATGATAAACCCGGTGATTTTTTTTTTAAATAAATAAAGAATTTTATTAAAAAAGAGTAGAAAGCAGTGAAAACAGGCATTGAGATAATGCCAAACAGAGTCCCACCCAGTCAGCAAAGCGAACCTTCAACAGAGCTCACAAAAGCTTCAATGTCCAGATCTAAACCCCCTTTAACCCAACTATACAATTGAGACATAAAAAATACTCTTAATTTTATATAATCTCATCCTCGTATCTTAAAAACTTCCTTGGTTTCTCTCACTCCAAACCAACCAAGTTCGACAAAAAAAAAACCATTTTCCAACACTTCCTTAACTAAACACCCACCAAGAACTAAACAGTCCTTTGGGTTCCCTTGGGAAGACCCACTGGACTCAGAATCAAGAGAGCAACAGGTCCCAAAATTCCTTAGTCCACCCACAATGGATAAAGATATGGTTAATTGATTCCTCATCGTTCTTGCATAAGCTACATCCTTTTAGTAGAATAATACCTCTTTTTCTGAAGATTATTCATAGTTTCCCCCACGAATCATGCACCATGCAGCCAAAAAAAAAAAAAGAGAAGCCACCTTCAGAGTTACGCCTTTAATCCAAATCTTTTTTCCAGGGGAAACTAGATTCTCTGCTCCCACATAAAGCTATGTAGTAGGACTCTAAACTTTCCTGTCTTGGGATCCACCACCCAAAAGGTTTCATCTTGACCTATTAAGGGCTTCCTAATTTGGATCAAGCCCAAAAGATTGACATGCCTTATTATCTCCCAATCATTTAAGTTCCTGCATAGAACCAAAACCCACTTCACACTAAACCCCGTAGAAAAAACACAATTTGCTGCAGTAGCTTCCTTATTCACTAAAAGGTTATATAAATTAGATTAGAACTCCTCCAAGCTTCCATCTGAATTCCACTTGTGCTTCCAGAATTTGATTCTAGTTCCACTTCCAAGCCACCAACTAACAAGTTGCTTAAAATTTTGCCACCACGAATTTTAATCAACAAACTAGAGCCAGTAGTTGCGTTCCCCACAATGGTGTTCCATTCTCCCCCAATTTGTTCCATATTTGTATAAAATGATCTTCCACTACCTCCTATCCTTCTTGCAGGTGAATCGCCATCAACAGCTCATTAAACAGTTTTTGAGTTTTTACACTTATACATCCTTCATCTACCAGGAGGCAAACTATATTCCAATCAACCAGATGGAATTTAAAACCATATCCTACATCCCCTCACAAGAAATTCCGCTACATCTTATCTAATATATTAATCACTTAGGTTGAGGCTTTGAATAGTGACACGAAATTAACTAGAAAGTTGGCAGCAAGCTCTTGATCGACGTTGCCCTTGCCAATTTAGACAAATACTTTTGTTCTCATCTAACTAGTTTCTTTTGCATCCTCTCCAACAGCCCATCCCAAACTCCTTTTGTCTTGAAAGGGGCCCCAACAAAAGCCCAAAATACATTAAGGGTGATAATTCTGCAACCCAACGGAAAAGCAAGCTCGTCTCTGTTATCCACATTGCCAACCAGTATAATTTCTGACTTTCCAAGTTGACTTTTAATCTAGAGACTGCCTCAAAACAAAGGAGTAGGCATCTAAGGTGACATATTTGCCTCACATCTACTTTACCGAAAAACAAAATCATCCAACGTCGACTAACAGCAAATGGGACACTTCAACGATGCCTTAACGAGCACTCCCAACAAAGAAGCCATTCAACAAGCCAGCTTCCCTTGCTCTCCCTACCATCTTACTACAGACCGCCATCATAATAATAAATCGGTATGGACATAAAGGATCTCTCGATCTCAAATTAGAAGCTCCAAAGAAGCCCACTGGGGCGCCATTGACCGACAACAAAATGTGGATGGGCACAATTTCAACCATTTACTCTATATCTCCCTAAAACCCATCCTCTACATTAAGGGGATGTTTGGAGCGCTGAAAAACAATGAAAAACGAGGTTTGGATAACTTTTTAGTGTTTGGCGCTCAGCCACCAAACCACGTTTTTCAAAGACAAGTAGTGCCATTAGCATGGATTTCGACAGCAACTTTTTGACTTTTGCATTAGAATGTTGGATTTTAAATCCGTTCAAACGGATTTTTGGATCCGTTCCAACGAATTTACGTCAGAACTTTTTGAAAGTTATTTAAAAGTTTTTAGGATTTGTAGAAAAATTATCGAGATTTGTGAAAATATTATTGGGGTTTGTAAACAATTTATTGGGGTTTGTAAAAATTTGTTGGGAAACGTAGATATATATAAATTTATAGAAATTTCTCAAAGTATGAGGTGGGCAAAATGTGTTAGAGAGTTTTAGAGATTTTCAGAGTTTTTCAGAGATTTTTGGTGTTTTTGAGCACTCCAAACGCACCCTAAGTATAGCAAGAACTCCCAACTGATGAGGTCATTATATGCTTTTCCAATATCTAACTTGCAGATGACACCTGGTATTTTACCCTTCAACCAAGAGTATATTGCTTCATTTGCAATCAACACAACATCCAAAATCTATCTCCCCTCCACAAACGCGTTGTAATTATTTGACACTAGATGAGCCATCCCCCCCCCCCCCCTTTTAACTTGTTAGGCAATACTTTGGAGAGAAATTTATATAGGTTGTGAATCAAACTGATAGGTCTAAAGTCTCTGATGTTGACTGTTTCACTCTTCTCAGAGATTACAATGATGAAAATTGCATCCATATTTTTAACAAATTTACCATTCTCAAAAAATTCATTGAACATATTCAATACAGCTACTTGGAGTGCATCCTAACATCTCTGGAAAAAAGCAATGGTCCATCCTTCTAGACCTAGAGCCTTGTCCCCACTTAAACTATAAATTGCCTCTTTTTAACTCTTCTTCTTCTTGAAAAAAAAATAAAATAAAATAACATTCCTAGCTTTATCCGAGACAAAGGATAGATCCATACCTTCAAACTGGGGTCTCTAACCTTCC
Source organism: Vitellaria paradoxa (assembly GCA_019916065.1). Taxonomy (NCBI): domain Eukaryota; kingdom Viridiplantae; phylum Streptophyta; class Magnoliopsida; order Ericales; family Sapotaceae; genus Vitellaria; species Vitellaria paradoxa. The sequence goes on along the minus strand of CM034234.1, from coordinate 19,866,763 downwards.
TCCTCAGTGAATAAATTTTCATAAAATTTCACAATGCTTTCCTTGATATAGTCCTCCTGCTCTAGCATCCCCCCCCCCTCCATCTCCAACTTCGTTGTGTGGTTTTGCCATCTATGAGCATTCGCCATACGATGGAAGAATCTTTCAACCAAATGAAACTAAATTTCTATATCCAACTTATCTCTTTCAGCTGGACCAACTTACTAAACTCCTTTTGCTTCTCTCTGAGTTGGGCTTCTTTTGATGACAAGGGATCTACTTCATCTAGTTGAGAATTCCCCTCCATAAGAGCGGGTTTACAGACATCCAGGTTGGGCTTCTTTTGATGAGAAGGGATCTACTTCATCCCCCTGATCTAGTTGAGAATTCTCCTCCATAAGAGTGTTTTCTGACAACCAATTTATCCATGTCATCCCTATTCCAGTAAATGATGTCTTCTTTAAGAAATTGCAACTTCTTAATCAATATATAGCTAGAACTCCCCATGACTCTGTAGCTTCTCCACCATTCTAGACTTAATCAACAAAACCCTCCATAGTCAATCACATATTTTCAAATATAAGAGGTCTAGGGTATGCCTTGGCACCCCCACAATCTAATAAGAGTGGGTAGTAATCTAAAGCCAATCTGGGGAGTAAGGCCTGAACAGACCCTGGAATGACTTCCTTCCATCTAATAGAGATCCAAAAAAAATTAAAAATTTTGGATTCACTCCTAACACTAGACCATGTAAATTTGTCTCTGGCCAAAGGTAAATCAATCAAACTAGCTTCTTCAATGAAGTCTAGAGAACTCCTTCACAGAGGCTGAAGTAACTCTGCAATTTCATTTTTATGATATAGCCCTAATAAGATAGAAATGCACTGGGGAACCTCCATCATTGCATTGCTACTCCAATCTTTTCCAAGAATTCTTGTTTCTGATTTTACTCTGAAAGCGCATGATGAATCATCGCATACCAAAAAAAAAAAATACTCCTAAAGAAGTAGCTAACTGATCAACTTCCCACTTCACTGCCTTCAAGGGATAAGACTATTATTCCACATCGTCAATGTACCTCCCAAGGCTCTTTCTGCTGCCAGTTGCACCCATTTCAGCTAACGCCACCCCAAATACTTCTAATAATAAAATCATCCACCCCTCCTAGCTTAGTTTCCTGAACGCAGACCACATCTGGTTTCCTTTTCTTCAGGATAGCCTTAACAATGCCTCTCTTTACAACCCCATTGATTCCCCTCACATTCCAACCAAGTATTTTTAGGTTCATTGTTAACACAGTAAAAGCGTATCCTCCTTCCTCTGCTCCCCTCCTATCTGCTTCTTACCTCTGCCCTCATAGTTTACTGACCACGCCAGTGACCTGAGTTTCTTTAGCCCCTTTTTTTCTCCCACTGCCCTGAGGGTTATTCCTAAATTTGGATTATCTACAACTATCCTCCTTGGCCCCAATCAATCTTGTCGACTCCGCTTCATACCGTTCACCTGAACCACCTAATATTCTTTTCACCAATTTAACCCTCCTCATAACCCTTCGCATGAAGCATCTGCATTACCACACTCCCCCAACAACAGATTACCACCACCCCATTGTCTTCAGAGAAAATCTCCAAACAAGCTAACGAGGAGAACACAACATTGGTTCCACATCTAACTCCTCCACAGACATTCAACTTTGGCCTTCCCAATCTCTTCCAAAGCCAAACTGCAACAATCCTCATCCCCTAATAGTAGAAGCTTCTCCCCACCTGACCCCACAGACTCGACACCCTGAACCTCGCCAAAACCTCCCTACCATTTCCAGTACCCAATACCAATTCCAAATACTGAACACTAAAGCTCTCTGCTCTTTCCATCCTCACTGGAAAGAACTCAGCTTCTTCATCACAAACTGGATGTTCAACAGGTTCGTTCCAACTTATTAAGCTGAAGCTGCTTGTTGACCATGCATATTGATTCAAAGAATTCCTTCGGGCCACCACTAAAACTTATGCGCTGCTTCAATTTCAGATCTGAGCAATCTATCTCCTGGGGCCCGAAACTAGTAAGTGGCCCAACAGCATCATCATTATGAGATTGGGCTTGGGAGGGATCACCAGGCCCAACAGCCAAAACATTACTCTGGCTCATTCATTTAAACCCATCATCTAGAACCTTCTTAGGCCTCACGTGCCTCACCACATGCCACTGCTCCTTGCAGGAGACAACTGGTATCATCATTTTCCTTGTAGTCTCACGCGCCGGCTATCCCTCTTCCACTATGTTCGACTTGACATTGGCACAGGTCTTGTGACAAAACAAAGCATAAGGGCCCCTTTCAACCACAGCAGTATGTCAAACACCATCTCACCCACCTTTCAATAAGGGCAATATAATGATAACTGAAATAAAAATGTTTTTCTGCAATAGATTTTTAACAGCTACAGGCAAATATATGATATCCTAGTTCCATTCATGATCATGATGACACTAAAGCAATATCAAGTTCTGTTGTAACCAAAACTATGGCAAGCAATGATCCAAGCAAGCTTTCCCATGGTTGATGAAACCAACATCAACTTTGCATAAGCCAGAAAAGTCCAAGATAAGGATACAAGATTTTCTATTTTTTTCCCCAACCTCAGTCCCATGTTAGTTGCAGGATTAATCCATGGTAGTATCATTAGTTTGACAATTTCAGCAATATATCTATTTTAAGAAGAAAAGTACAACTCCATCAGCAATCAAATATAGTTTTTTTTCACAATCAACACACAGAGTTGTTCCAGCATAGAGACGCTAGGCATATATATATATATGGACACACAAAACAGTAGACAATTACAAACTGGTAAGAAGTAGAACACTAAACTAGAAAATCAGTTTCTTCTCAAATTAACAAAGTGCATCGTACCATCATTTTGGCATCCAATGGTGCTTCAACTACTTCGAACTCTACTCCTTCATAGCTAAGCGTTCGACACACATACATTCCCCTGAAAGATGGAAAATACCAATTAAATTAATACAGTAAATATAAATATAACAATATGAAAAACTATAAACTCACAACCTTGCTTTCATGTCCATGGCCACAAGTTCTAGTGCCCCAACACCGCCTTTGTCTAGAGCACCTGCAATGATATTCCAGAAAGGGAAATCAAATCAGCTAATTTCTTACAAAGAAACAAGTGCAATGAACAAAAGGTCCTCTCACAACCACAGGTGTGCACACACACAAACACACAGTGAACAATATTGCACATAGGCTGTGCTCCCATACAAAAAGATCTACTCAATACCCTAGTGGATATTGTTATTGTGAGTATATTAAAAGCATGCAGTGAAAAAGATAAAAACTGGGCAAGGAAAAAGAAAGGAAACAAATTAAACCAAGTAGCAACACACAATGATTTATCAAGACAGATTCACAAACTATATGCTCACTATTATTTTCTGCCATGTTTTCTGAAAGAAAAGCAGCAGTTACGACCATGATTACAACTTTGGCTAAGGGCAGGCTTTTCTCAAAGCCCACGTGGGAGCAATTCAGCAATGAGACCTCAACCAATTGAAGTCAAAGTCACCATTTCAAACTCCCTTCTCATTACCTGGCTGCTTGTTCTAGTGGAATGGGTCAATAACTCTAGAAGACTAGTTCCACCTCAGGTAGGGATACCCCTAGTATGAAGGGGGGGGGGGGGGGGGCGGCTTTTCTCAAACATTTAACATGGAAGTTTGAAAATGCATATTTTTAGCAAGTATGCTATCTATTTTGCTTTGTTGTTTTCCCATTAACCCGTCTTGTCAAAATCTATTTAATGAACGTGTAATATTCTCCTATCAATTATTTGTCCAAGTTCAGTGCAGCGCATACATGGCACATAAACATCTCATTTACTATTTCCTATCTGCTATCGTGTTTAAAAGTCCTTACACATAAACAAAAGTTTCAACAAACTGTAACATGAGAAAAGATTAAGATTAATTTGGGAAAAAAAAATTAAAAAAAAGAGAGAAAAGATGAGGAAAATCTCAGTCCATTTAACCTTTCAAGCCAAAATTTTGCCAAAAAACTAACTGAAGTGATTCTACCATCTATGCTCATAGTTGTTACAAGCAGGTGTACAGTGCCTTTGGCAGCCACAATTGCCTTACCAATGCTTGCTTGAGACATGGCTGGTTAGGTGGCCTTCAAATACTCTAGCAACGTTTAAATAACATATCCAGGCTACAAGCTCACATACTTTCCCTTTTCAAGAGCAAATTTGAGCGTTTTACTTTTTTTTTTTTTAGTTACATTGAAAGGCTTTGAATGGGCCTCTTAGACAACTACAATGGTGAATCTAGGGTAGCAAATAAACCGAGCTGAGCTGAGCCAAGCAGTGCTCTATTCAAACTCCACTCATTTATTAAATAAGCCTAAACTTGGGTTCAAACCTGAACTGTTCATAACCAATAAGATTTATCTATAGCCCTATTTGGAAGATATGAAGATATTTGGAAGAAACACTTCATATCTCCAATCTGACATGAGATGAATATATGTGGTTTGCCAGTGCACTATTTATACCGCTGTAATATTATAATATTAAAGCAACATAGTGTTGTCAATAAATTTTAAATCGCTTAAATTGAATGGTGCAGTAGTTCAAATATGATATCTTTTATCAAGCGGCAAGATAGTTCAAATACATTTAAACTTGAAAATCAGCGAATTCGGTGTGTATTTTATATAATATTAAACTGAATTATAGTTCAAATGCATTAAATTGAATGGTTTATATGTCATATATTAATATTTTTTACATGTATATTACTTAATTATATATAAATTGCATTAAATTGAATGGTTTGTCCGTAATATTTTAATATTTATTACATGTATATTATTTAATTATTTTTTTAAAACATTAAATGAGCCTAAGCCTTTAACGAGTCAAGTTAGACAATGTTGAAATTCAGCTCAGCCCATGTTTGTTCAAAAACAGTTTGGTAAATTTGCAACCCCAATTGAATCTATTTTGAAATAATATAATTTCTATGAGTCTAGTCTCCTACAACTATTTTAATCATGCAATAATATTTCAGTGACCAATGATTTTGCTAAATTTGGTAATGAATTTACATCGATTCCACGCACACTTTGTTTTTAATACATGATATTTTTGAAATGCCAGTTATGATAATCAATGTCTACAACACCAGTTTCATATATATATAAATATATATATGCCTCACTTTTATAGCTAAGACCACAAAAAACATGATAAAACTTCACAGCATCCATTACATTTTTTTCAAACTGTTTAGTCTTCAAATAATATTAAATTTCTAATTTTAATAAAATAATCCAAACTGTAGAATGACTAAATAAGTTGTACATTTATTAGCTGGCTGGGAAATCACATAGGCACCTAGGCTATGGGTTGCATTTTGACATGGTTAGGGACCTGAATGCAACATTTGCTACCTCGCACATAAATTATAAGAGTGAACTATATCCACAAATCATTTATTACATAATATAAAATATAACTGTTAGGAATTCAGAACCAGAAAAGTATAAAAATAAAAAATAAAAAACTCAAAATAAAAATAGAAGAAGTCCAAGCAACAAGAATCACACCTAAAAATTCACGGAAATTAGAGAAAGAAGTGCCAACTCCCCAAAGAGCAAGCCGAACCATGTAACCCATATTACGTGGTTCTGATGCACCAGTTGCTGAACAATAAATAACACGAGCTTCAGGTAGTCGAGCCTGTTGGTAAAATTGTTGAAATAACAATTAGGATACTATCGATAAACTCAACCAAAGCTGTTATGAAACTGGAAATTGTAGAATTGGTTCATTGGAATCATAAAAATATAAGTGTGTTTTGCATGCAAGGAAGAGTGCGTGTGTGTGTGTGTAAGAGAGAGAGAGAGAGAGAGAGAGAGAGAAATTAATCAACCAAGAAACAAGGATACAGCATCTTCCATAAAACATTGAGAACAAGAAGTGCAAAGAGCAAGAGAAACAAAAGATATATGTCAATTCGGGGATATACAGAAGCTGACGGGGCAAGGTCTCTATCAGATAGGTGCTCTAGTACTAGTTATTGTATCTTCATTGGAGGCAATTTAGTTTCATGAAAAAGTAAGAAGTAGATAGTTGTAGTAAGATTAAGTACAAAATCAAAAAGTAAGGGGCCATGGCCCACACCCCATGTGAGCTTGTTTGGATAAAGCATTCGATGAACGAATTGGACATTTTGCATTCACAGCCTATAGAATTATTATGTGATAACCAAGCAGTTATTCATATTGCCTCTAATTCAGTATTTCATAAAATAACTAAACATATTGAGATAAATTATTACTTTCTTTGAGAAAAGATAATTGAATAATATCAGAGAAAATTAGAAGAATGAGTTATATTCCTCATCTCCCTCATACTGTATGTATATTGATAATTTACATTCAAATTAGGAAATAACCTTCCTATTAGAATACACATCAATTTAGAAAAGATAATCACAGCTAATCAATCAAATCCTAGCTATCCTAGGATTCTAACACTCTCCCTCAAACTGAAGCATAGAGATCAAACATACCCAGTTTGGTGAACAACTTTTGAAACAAAGGTCGAGCTAATGGTTCTGTGAAAATATCCCCCAACTAAGAATCAGAGCGTACAAATAGAGTAGCAATATCACACTTAAGTAAGAGATCTCGAATAAAGTGACAATCAACTTCAATGTGCTTGGTCCATTCATGGAATACAAGATTATTAGCAATTAATATTGCAACCTAATTGTCACAAAACATAGATATCGGGTCCGCAATTGAAAGGCCAAAATCCTGAAGAATAGAACGAACTCAAAATATCTCAGATGTTGTATGAGCCATGACACGATACTCAACCTCTGTACTGGACCGAACTACAACATACTGTTTTTTACTTCGCCAAGTAACAAGATTACCACCAACAAAGGTACAATATCCAGAAGTAGACCTTCGATCTAAACGATTATCAGCCCAGTCTGCATCATTATATCCAATCACATCTATTGTTGTAGAGAGCCGATAGAATAAACCTTGACCAGGTGAATTCTTCAAATATCTTAAGATTCGACAGACAGCATCAAAGTGAGACTGACGAGAAGCATGCATAAACTGACTAACTACTCCAACAGCATATGTAATATAAGGCCGTGTCACAGTGAGATAAATTAGCTTACCTACAAGTCGACGATATCTACCAACATCAGGGAATGGTTCACCACTCTCAGTATCTAAATGAACAGAAGTATCCATGGAAGTATCAGCAGGGTGAGATCCCAAAAAACCAATCTCAAAAAGTAAATCCAACACATATTTCCTTTCAGATAATGAGATACCTTGTGAAGAACGAGCAATTTCAATTCCTAGGAAATAGCGTAATGCACCAAGATCATTTGTCTTAAACTGTTTCCCAAAATAACTTTTCAGTGCAGAAATACCCTCAGTGTCATCACCTGAGATAATGATATCATCCACACACACAACCAAAATAATAATACCAGAAGATTTCTGATGAACAAATACTGAATGATCAGATGTGGAACATCTAAAACCATAGTTAAGAAGGGCAGAGCTAAATTGATCAAACCATGCCCATGAAGATTGCTTAAGTCCATATAAGGCCTTATGTAAGCGACAAACCAAATGTTCACTCCCTGTTATGACATACCCAAGGGGCTGATCCATATAGACTTCCTTTTGAAGTTCACCATACAAAAAAACATTCTTAACATCTAACTGGAATAAAGGCCACGACTTACTAACTGCAACCGCCAACAAAATGCAAACTGAATTAAGACGAGCCACTGGTGAAAAAGTCTCTAAATAATCAACACCATTGGTCTGAGTGTATCATTTAGCAACCAATCAAGCCTTAAAGTCTCTCAATAGATCCATCTGGTAAATTTTTCATTGTGTACACCCATCGGCATCCCACTGTCTTCTTCCCAGGTGAAAGAGTGATAAGCTCCCATGTATGATTATGTTGTAATGCCTGCATCTCCTCATCCATCGCTCTCTTCCAGTCAGGTGATAACAATGCCTGCTTATAAGATGTAGGAAGAGAAACAAAAAACCAGGCACAAACAAAGGACTAGAAACGAGGTGATATATGATGATACGAGACAAATTTAGTAATAGGATGTTGAGTACACACATGTTTACCTTTCCTGAAGGCAATGGGAAGATCATCAATTTCAACAGACTCGATCTCAACAAGTGTCTCAAGAGGCTCAGGGTCCACAAGAATTGGAGTAAGCTCGGGATCCACAGGAATAAAAGTAATTGGTCCAGGACGATTACGACGCTGATATACCTATAAGGGTGGAGGCATACTAGACTCAACAGATGGTGACACATTAGGAGAAATGGGTGGCAGGCTATGTTGCTCGGACCCCGGACTCGAATCGGGTGCAGGTATGAATCTAGGTGTCAGATAATACAAGTCTAGAGAATAGAGGATACGGGGATATGGATCCGAATTCGGATACGGGTACTAGGATACGCCAATTATTTTATAAATTAATATTATAAGTATATATTTTTAATTATTTGTCGTTTGCCCTTTCGTATTCCCATGTAATTTTTAATTATTTTATAAATTAATATTATAAGTATATATTTTTAATTATTTTTCGTTTGTCCTTTCGTCTACTCACTCTCTCTCTCTATACATAATACACAAAATGGAAGAGAAAAAGTCTATATACACATATGGAAGAGCAAAAGTCTTACATGGGAATGTTTCTTTTAGTGTAATTAATGTTAATGTAATTAATAGCTTGCTTGGGACATGTGACTTTTATGTAGCATACATAGAGGTTGTAAAACTTAATTATCTTTATGTAATCAACACAAAGAAGACAAAAGGTTGAAGCCTTCCAAAGAACCCTTTGACTGGAGAACACCATGGTCGGAAAATGCCATTGCCGGAGAAATTCAAAATGGATGATTCTTTCAACTAATCATCACAGTCGTATCCGGATTGAAAGTGCCGTACCCGACTCCGTACCCACGCCCACACCCGCACCCGAGTGGGTACTCCACAGTTTTGGGGGGTCCGCGCAACTTAGGTGGCAGGTCAATAAAAAGAACCTGTGTAGTGTTAGATGACTCCCCCTCTCGAGAAAGAAGAGAAGACCCCCCTCACGAGAAAAGTAGGAGGTCGATTCAAAGAAGGTAACATCAGTACTAACAAAATATTTACGAGAAGGAGGATGATAACACCAATCACCTTTCTGAGTGCGAGACTAACCAAGAAAGACACAACGACCAGCATGGGAAGAAAATTTGTCTAAACTAAGATCCAAATTATGAACAAAGGCAACGCAACCGAAGGTACGTGGTGGAAGAGAAAAATGAGTAACAAAAGAATACAAAAGACAAAAAGGTGAACGATTACCAAGACAAGATGAAGGAACCCAATTAATAAGATAGCATGCAGTCAAAACAGCATCCCCCCAATATTGTTTTGGAACATTCATTTGAAAATGAAGAGTAGGGGCAATATCCAGTGGATGTCGATGTTTGCATTCAACAACACTATTCTGTTGGGAGGTATGGACACATGAAGTTTGATGAAAAATGCCCCGTTCAATACAAAATTGGGTTATGATAGATTGGGTATATTCAAGAGCATTATCAGAACGGAGAATTTTGACCTTTTTTTTATCAAATTGAGTTAAGATCTCATTTCATTATAGAATTTTTAAATGATAGCAGGCAGTTCAACACGATTTTTCATTAAAAACAACCAAGTCATACGAGAATAATCATCAACGAAAATAACAAAATACCAAAATCCATTAATAGAAGCAACTCTTGAAGGACTCCAAATGTCCATATGGACTACATCAAGTGGTTGAGACACATGACTATTTTTATGACTCGAAAATGAACTACAGTGATGCTTGCCAAGTTGACAAGCTTCACACTCAAGACTCGAAATAGACCCTAAATTAGGAACAGCAAGTTTAAGACGAGCTAATGACGGATGACCCAAATGACAATGCCACTGGAAGAGAGACACGAATGCACCAAAGACTGAATGAGAAGATTGAAAACTAGCAGGATCAAGATAGTAAAGACCAACTCATTCACATCCCGAACCAATCGTCTTCTGTGTCCTGAGATCCTGAAAAACACACGAAGAAGGAGAAAATGTTATTGAACAATTCAAAGATTTAGTTAATTGACTAACAGATAACAAATTAAATGGAAAATTAGGTACAAAAAAGCTAAAAGATAGGGATAAAGATGAAGAAGAGTAAAGATATCCTTTACCAGCCACAGGCTGGGAGGATCCATCGGCTAAGGAAATATTGTGAGTAGTAGGAGCTAAGTCAGAAAATAGCGAAGAATTACCAAAGATATGTGCACTGGCACCAGAGTCAATAACCTATTGAGAGGAAGATGAGAAGTAAAGCAAGCAATACTACCTGACTGTGCCAAAGTAGCAGTAGAAGAGCGAGAGATGCGAAGATCCTGTACAATAGCCTCCAACTCAGCAGGAGTAAAAGGACTTGGAGAAACAGTACTAGATGAAGCTGAGTCACTCAAACCAGAAGCGCCCTGTGCAGAAGACTCAATACCAGTGGGCGTAGTAGTGACATGATTAGCTTTCTCAGGACGACCATACTTCTTCTAGCAGTATGGTTCAGTGTGATTAGTGCCTCCACAATGATCACATTTTTTGTTGCCCCATCCAGAACCACGGCCATCTCCACGAGAACCACCACGAGAGCCACAAGATCTACCACGAGAACCTCTGCCACTAGAACCACTAACAAGAGCAGCAGAATCAAGTCTCCTAGAGGAGACAAATTGAGAATGATGGCCCAAGGAAGAACGATGAAGGCGGGAATAAGCATTGGCCATAGAAGGAATAGTCTCTCCTGCCAAAAGATGATCCGTATAACTACGAAGATTATCATTGAGGCCAGCAAGAAGCAAAACTGTCATAAGCACATCCCATTGTCAAATCATCTCAGCCTTGGTTTCTGGAAAGGGGCGAAATTGTAGAAGACGGTCTCCCAAAGCTTTGAGATTATTGTTATATTCAGATAATGGTTGAGTACCTTGGCGAAAAGTAAAAAGTTTTTCATGTGCCTCAAAGACTTCTGAAACATTACTCTTTCGGGAAAACGAATCTGCTAGTGAATCCCATATGGCCTTAGAAGAATTACACAAAGCAATCGTGCAAAAAACTGAAGACTCCAGACTATGCCAGATCCAACTCATAACTATGGCATCTGAAGCCCTCCATTGTGCATATGAAGGAGACTTGGAATCAGGAGGAGGATCTATAATTTGATTCTCCAATTGACGACCAATCAAGAGAACCCGAACAGCATGTGACCATGTCAGATAATTCGTACCATTCAACTTTTCACATAAGATGGACTTTGGAAGGCTATCGATTGGGATGACAGGCTCGATAGAAGGAGATCCAGAGCTAGCATTCTTAATTTCATTATAAGCCATCTCTAATAGATTAAAACCAAACAACCCTCAAGGCTATTATAAGATTAATCCTGGCAGTGAACCAAGCCCAAAAAAAAAATCCAACAGACTATACAATGACCTGCACCGCACCAGAAGGTCAACGAACACCAACCAACCTCGTCCAGACAAACCCCAACGAGAACCAACGACAACGGTTGACTGAGGAGGAACGAGGACTGGCGACTGACAAGCAAAAGACCAGCAACGACAACTGAGGAGGAACGAGGACCGGCTATCGACGAGCAAGAGACCAACAACAACGACTGAGGAGGAATCAAGGGCCGACAACCGATGAACAAGAAAGCAACAAACGATGAAACAATAACCTGAACAAAGTCAGGTCATCTGGGCGACGATCGAAAGCAACAAACGACGAACGAGGGTAGTGAGCGACAAATTCATCTGAAGGCGACAAGACTCGCAAGCATCAGCAAGGATTCGTCACTTGAGATCAACAATCGACAAGCAGTGCACACCGACAACAAACCCTAGCTGTCGTTCGTGGTCAGATTTTTTTTTTTTTTTTTTTTTTTGGTGAAGAACAATTTCAAACCCTTGCTCTGATATCAAGTTGAATAATATAACTCATGTCCCTCATACTGTATTTATATTGATAATTTACATTCAAATTAGGAAATAACCTTCCTATTAGGATACACATCAATGTAGGAAAGATAATCACAGCTCATGAATCAAATCCTAGCTATCCTAGGATTCTAACAAAGATCATACGAAATATTATCAAAACTGGTCACATTCGATCTAAGAATCAACTAGCAAATTTGTTCACCAAAGCCCTTAGGGATTCTCAGGTTCAATATATATATGTAACAAGCTTGGAAGATATGATATCTATGCTCCAGCTTGAGAGGAGCGTTAGATATTATTGTAAATATGATAGGAAGATAATTAGTTTCTTAATTTACTGGTGTAGGACTAGCATTTAGAGTGACAAAAAGTGAGATGAAATAAGATAAAGTAAGATAAGTTATGAGTTCGTAATTCATACAGTGAGATAAAAATTAAATAACTTTTGGAGTTTTTCAGTATTTTTCACCGCTTTTCAGAGTTTCTTGTCACCCCCAAACGAAGTCTTGATTGATTGATTGTAATAATTTTGTAATACGTAGGATTCCTACGTATATAAATAGGTCGTGAACCCCAATACAATACTATAATTTCATCTCTCAATTCAATCTTCTTGACAAAGTCTTCAATCCTTCCTTCTCCGCTTTCCCATATTCACTCCCGACCATGACCCGAATACAAGTCTCACATCTAAGGGAAAAACTCATTGCATTCCAAAACTATTGAGGATTCAATATACATGTCTCTCATCCATGCACACTAAATGAAAAAATGTTTGATGAACTCTGCTCCTCCTTTACACAAACAACATCCGTTAATCAAGACCAAACCTCTTTTGACGAGATTATCCACCATAGGAATCCCCCCCCCCCTAAATAATGCCCCATACAAAAAAGACCACCTTGGGAGGCACTCCATTTTTTTAGATGCTGAGCCACAATCCTCCTCCCCAATACCCTCTAATCGAGTGTAAAAAGACATCACCTCAAGCCTCCCACAGCTTGAAACCACTGGCCTCATACAAGCTCAATATCAAACTCAGAAAGCTCCCCAGCTCCCAATCAAAAACAACTCAACATTCCATGTAACAAATGTAACTCTTTCCCCTTTGGACAGATATATGGATATGCAGTATTTTGGTATGTTTCACTATATTTCTATGGAAATATTATAATTATTATTTCACATTGTGGTCTCTTAGGAAGCCTAAATATTCGGCCTCTTCAATGGAAATAAATTGAAATTTTGTTCCTTGATAACATTAGATACTCAGTTGCCAAGTACAGTTGCAAGATACTAGCCAAACCATTTCAAAGTTTTGGAAATTTTAGTGAATCATCAAATAGTGAATATGAGGTCTGTTGAACATAAAATCCGGAAGTCCCAAGCCAATGAAGGAAACATCTCCTTTCAGCAGTTTGTGTCATTCCCCTACAGTGGAGAGCCAAAAAGTTAATATATGCCAGCAGCAAAAAAACAAAACCTCCAATTTTAGGGTTGAAAATTTGCTTACATTGCTCCAAATGTAGGAAAAAAATGCGAGTTCTTGGTTTATGTAGGGTAACAACAGGTAAGAATCTTAAGGAATGAAATATGGGATATTGGGCACTGTTCACTGGAAGTTCTAGGTGCTGTTGACACTACCTGAGAATGGTAGCTAAAACACGTCTAAACCAACTAGCCATATATAGAGGAAACTAAACTCTTAGATCTTGACTTTTGACTGTTAAAATCCATCTAAAGCCCGAATAAGACCCATAACTAAAAAAACAATTAGTGTACTTTCCTTGGAATTTCCTTAATGGCTTTTTCAATAAAATTTATTTATTTATAAAAAAATAAAAATATTACAGACTTGATCGATGGTACAACCAACAGGCAAACCCTACAGCCCCGTGTATAAATTTGAAATTTAGCAAGATCTCTTCACTGACTAAAACTTAGAGAACATATTTAAAAAAACAAAGCTTAAGTAATCATTCAATAAGCCATTACTCAGCCTTAAAACTCGATTATACAAAGTCCAAATTAGACTGAAATCATAACCATGCAAATTTCCAATTTTCTGCATGACTAAATTTGCTTTTCCAGTTACTAAATTTGCTTTTTCCGGCAATTCTTTTGGACTGCATCAATCATACACCATATCCTAAGACTAAATGGGACAAACATAGCAGGCAGACCAACGCAAACTTGGCAATAACCAAAAGAAACCGGATATTTTAGTTATTTTCTCAACAAATAATTAGGTTCAAAATATGCCTCCCTAAAACAAACAAAAGCTAATCTTCTAGAACCCACAACTGAGATTTGCCTATTGACTGTTGAAAGATACGTTATTACATTAATTAGGAATTTTTTACTCTGGTTTCTATTCAAGATAACCACACAGCCTTTGAGTTCACTCCTAATGTGTGAGTTAATTACTGGTGAGCATTTTCCTACCTCAATGCAAATGCTCAGCATTCAAGATTCATACTTTTTAGCCCTGCACCAAATTCTCCCAAAGTTAGCATTGCATAAATGTGCATAGTTCCACCTCATACCCTCATAATTGAATTCAAATGATCTGCATCATTAAATTTTTAGCTAGTTCAAATGCCACCACAAAATGTGTGGAAAAGAATAGTTGAACCAAGAACTCCAAAAATCAAAAGAAGATAAACTTCAATCACATATGAGATGAGCTCATAACAAACAATGCAATTTGCCATCCAATTTCTTCCACAGGAATTAGCTTTAGCTCTTGTAAGCACAAGGATGATAAAAATTCTCCATAAGGAGAATTGATAGCAATACAGCAATCGGCCAATGTCACTAGCTGAACCACTAAATAGGGAAGGGTATAGCAGAAACTTTGTTGAATTCAATTATCCCGAAAAGCAGCACCAAAGACTGAAAACAACAACAATGTGGCCCACTGGCCGCAACATCAGATTGACAACCCCTTTCAGAAAAACCAAAAACTCACCACGCAAGAAAATCAAACAGGCAGAAAAGCCAATCAACGTGGATGAGACTTAGAAGAAAAAAACCAATCCAGTGGATATAGAGTGCCAAAAAATATATAGTCGCTGATGTCATCACTAATGCTACTGACATAGCAACAACTCGACCAAATTTCTCAGTTTCCTGGTTAGAGATGAAACAAAAGGAAAATTATTTATTAGTTACGAAAGAATAAAAGAGATGCAAAGGTTGCACAGAACCAGTACTCTTACAGGATCTTCTAGAAACCAATACAATAAGGATGAGAAGGTGGAATGCGGAAGAGAGTGAATTGAATTGAAAAGTTGGTGGAGACAGGAGCTTATAGTACTCAAAATAATGGGAGGGAAGATTCAACTCATCTAGCAAATCCAAGAAACAAGATGAAAAGAAAAAAAAAAAAAAAAAGAATAGGTACATGCGTTTCGAGGATTCAATCTAAAGAACAAACCTGAATCTCAAGAACAGCTTCGCCTGTTCGTGTTGGCTGCCCACCAGCTTCAGGTACCAAATTTTTGGCTTTGTGGCACTACAATGAAGTCATTGACCCTTAGCAATGTGAGAGAGAGAAGATATTGCAACTGTAGATAGTCCTTGTATTAAATAAGGATAGGTACAAATAAAGGTAATGAACTATAATTGGACAAAACAAACCATGTCAGTTCATTTCTTCCAGGGAGAAAATATTTAGTACCTCGTCAAATATGAGAAGACCATCGTATTCTGGCCCACACCACTGTACAAGCTGCTGCAAACGAGAACGACCTTTCTCTGAAGATGCTATGAGGCTGCTGTATGTCAAAAAAATAACTCCCTCCCTAACCCCAATGGATTTCGAGTCGAGCTTAGAATAAGGCAGCTTGTTCAAAGCATGCACTGCAAACAAATTTGATGACAAATTCAATGATGCCTTCAATCCTAAACCAACTAGAGTAACCTAAACAAATTTTAACTTAATCAGCTATACAAAATTAGATGAGCATTTGCAGTAGCCCTAAATATCAAGCATGAGGAAACAGTATGTGCTTAAGGTAATTCCTAGTCCCATAATTTGACAAGTGAAAGATAAACTTGAGATGCCGACATACAGCACAACTGACCTAATTCTTTTAGGTATTTAGAGCATCTTCATTTGTTTTTCTTTTCTTGCCCCCTCCCTATCCATGTACATACAAACTACATGCAATAATTAAACCTTGTTTGTGCACACAGTATCCTTGTGCCAGCCAACCCCTCCTCCATTATTTTTTTTAATAAATAAATAAATTTTTATTTGAAAAATGCATCAAGAGGATGTCACCCAAGTACAAAATCCTCAAATCAACATACTAAAGAACCATGTTGTCCACAAAAGACAAAAAGCTATGTAAATTTGGATCCTACCCAACCTCCAACACCCGACTATACAAGATATTCAAAACAAAGGCTACTCAATGGCTTGAAAAGATCGATGAACGAGTGTCCTCACTCTTCTCCTCCTTTTCTTCATCCAAGAACCCTACCACTCATTAACAGCTTAATTAATTTCCTTTTGAAATACCAAATTCATTTCAAAAGATGAAAGAGCTAAGTTCCACAAATCTCTAGCCTGTAAACAATGAATAAAGAGATGATTAATTGAGTCCCCATCTGGTTGCTAAGCAACACAAATTAACTATTATCTTCCTTTTCATAATAAGATAGTCGATACTAAGGATTTTCTCACAGATAATATACCAAACCAAAAAAAAAATCCACTCTTGGAGGCACTCCAAACTTCCAAATTCTAGTCCAACGTAATTCCACCTTTCGACCCACAAGCACATTACAATACGATTTCACATTAAAAAAAAAAAAAATGCTCCTGATTTTGATATCTTCCAACAAATAGAATTCTCCACTTCAACCACCTTCCTAGAGTACAACAATGCTAGGAGATTATAAAAACTAGCCATCTACCAAGTCATAAGCTTTCTAAGAAGATTGACATTCCAAACCATAACACCCCCTCCACAAAAAGATAATCAGACACTGCAACCTCCTTATCCACGTCAAATTAAATATTTCGAAAACAAATACTATAATTTCCTAACATCCAGTCAGGTTACTACAAAATTTCAGACATTCTCCATTAGGCATTTCTAAGGAGACAAACATCAAGAAAGCATTCCATCAACTACTAAAGCATTTACATAGACTAGAACTATGATATCTAACCCCATCATAAGTGTTCCATTTGGCGCCAGAAAGATCATATTCAGAAGAAATCACCCTTCTGACCTTCTCCAAAACCTTTCCCTTTCACAGGCAAATCAACCCACTTCCTTAACAATGCCTCATCAAATATTTTAAGCTTACAAATACCTACCACACCTTGACTTAAAGGAAGACACAGTGTTCTAGTCTACCATATAATACTTGAATTCCGGTCCAACACTACCTCACAGAAAATCTATTGGAAGTTTGTCTAGCCTCTTTACCACTGACATGGGTACAATGAACAAAGACACATACAGAAGGAAGATAACCAATTTTACATCCAATAATTGAAGCCAAATCATCCAAATTATTTACCACCCCAACTAGAATCAATTCAGATTTTCCAAGGTTGACCCTAAGCCTTAAAACAGCTTCAGAGCATAATCAAACACTACAAAAATGCTCCAACTATAGTAGATCTGCACCACAGAAGATCATGAAATCATCTGCGAATAACAAATGGAATATTTTCACACTATTTTGATTCTCATTCCCACCAACAAAACCGCCTTTAACAACCCTGCTCACCAACCTACTAAAAGCCTCCATGACCACAATGAACAAAAGAGCGGAAATAGAGTCAACTTATCTAAGCCCCCTAGTAGAATTGAAAAAATCAGGTACCATTCACAATTACAAAAAAGCTAATTGCACATGTGCACCAAAAAATCCACTTCCTCCATCTTGGACCACAACTCATGTTCCAACAAATAAATGAGAAAGTCCAAATTAACATGGTCATATAGGCTTTCTCAATGCCCAATTTGCAAATTACTCTTAGAATACCACTTTTAATCCAGGAACACCACCTCCTCCTCCGTTATTTGAACCAGCAATTAGCATAATTCACAGAAAACCAGATTTCACAACCAAAATTTTCATATAGAGATTATTCAACATTAAAGAAAAAGGAAAAGAATTAAGGGGCCTGGGAAAGAGAAATATATACATATATATACAGAAGAAAATAGCAAATTCCTTGTTTAAGACATAAAATAAGTAACATTCGGAAGATGAAGGCCCCGTAGACAGTACTCTTCAAAACACAAACATTTAAACATCTACCTTCAATGCACATTGCACCAACATCATCCAAGTCTCTTCTAGCATCAAACTTCAAGTCTGAACCAACAGAAATCCACCTGTGTAAGATCATTAGAGAGGGAAGAAAAGGGTTACAAAACATAAGCAAAGGACAAATCCTGCCTGGCAGATACCGCAATTATCCACCCTAAATGTAGCAGCATTACAAAGTAAACAGCCATTAAAAAATAAAAATTATTGCACGCAAACATTGCATAAACTAAAGATCTTACAATGCTTTCCTCCTCCCATGGTGCCAATTCTCCCAGATTAACCCTGCAATTGTTCGTCCTTTGCCCACACCAGCTCCATCTCCAATGAAAAATCCAGCCCTAGCACCATTCTGGAGATGGTGAAGGTGTCTCTGTCACAAAAACCAAATTATATTGCCGATGATGAAGCACGTTCATGACAGGAAATCTCATGTACAGTTTTCAAAACAACCTGACAAGCATAAACCACTGTCTCAATCTGCAAGCATGACAGTGCTTTTGAACTTTCTAGTTCATCTTTGATTTTCAGATCATATGTTGGTTCAGGTGGCTGCACTGCAGCTAAGGAAGATGTCTCCACTATAGGATCTGGATGGGGAGGACCAATAGATAGTTTGGGAGGGCGCTGAATAAAAAATTGGCAAATAATAAAGTTAAAAGACTCAGCTGCTTACTGGTATCCATTATTCTAAACAAAGAACTCAAGCTGAGCAGGCAGCATCAGAAAAATAAAACTTCCAATCAAAAATTCCAAAGAAAAAATAAACTCACATAATCCGTAAATGTTTCTCCCACCATGCCACCTTCATCTTCTTCTCGTTCCACTTCAATGGCTACCTAAAGGTTTTTAACATAAGAAGTAGAATAAATGCATGTCCAAAAGAACTTCCACTATTCCAGAGTCGCAAGCTAATGATATTCACAAATTTCAAATAAGCAAAAGATGAGACTTGGTTCCACATGAATCACCAAAGATTTCCTCTTGATAAATTATACTTCTTTAAGATGGGACTGCCCGGGTGGGTCTTTAGAGGGAGTGGGAAAAAAGAAGAGAAAAATAACCAACTATTGATAAGTAAAACACATGAAGGAAGAAACATGCTGTTCAGGTTTAATTTTTGTTCAAAATGTATGGAACTTAAAGCATCAGCAGTTTTTCTTGCAATTTGAAGTTATCATAGCTGTCATTGAGCCATTTTTCGGTCATCAGTTAATGAGGTGCAATCACTTCATTTCCCAGATAGATGTTTTATCATTGTACCAAGCATTAAAATGAATAGTTTGATGCAGATATATATTTAATTGGATAAGCATAATGAGTGTCGGTAAAATGCATTTGTCAATTGGGTGCAATAGATAATTACATTACATTATTTATTCCTCAAATTCTTCAGAGTTTCATTCCAATAAACCTCAACACAGATGCAAATTTGGAGCTTTATTCTGGCATGCTTTGGGGTTCAGACTTGTCCTACTAAAGATCTAAGAAGCTTCCTTTTAGCGTGGTGGGGGCAGCCTATGGTGAAGCATAGAAAAGAAGTCTGGAACTTGGTTCCTTTGTGTCTTCTATGGACAGTTTGGAAAGAACGTAATAGAAGAACTTTTGAAGACAAGGGAAGTTCACCTGTAAAGTTTAAAATATGTTTTTTAATAGTCTTTTTACTTGGGCAAATGGAGGTAGGGAGGTTGATATCAAGGCTTTAATGTCTTTTATTGAGTCACTTAGTTAGGCTGGCATGTAAGTTTTTGGCATTGTAGTATTGTGGGGTGTTGTACATATATTATTCTCTAAATAAAATTTACTTATCTTTTTCAAAAAAAAAACACAGATGCACTCATTGCTTAATAAACCACAAAAAAAAAAAAAAAAAAAAACTCGTTCCACCAAAGTAATCATGCAAACTCCCCAACATTTGTAAGTTAATCAATTCACAACTCCCAGCCTACTCTTAAAAGTTCTGTTTAATATTTGATAAGTACAACCTATTCTAAAAATTCAAATGGTACAAGGCCATCTACATATCTTCCCCATCAAGCTGTAAAACCTTGCTTACCAAACGAGGTGTGAAGCTTTGACAAATTTGGCATGGCTTTTAAGCTTCAGAATTTTATCACTTGACTACTCCGTTGTTTTCTCAAGAAGACATTAAATAGCATCCAGGTTGCTTATCCTTAATGGACTTCCAAGGGATGAGCTTCCATATAAAACCATGTATATTCACCAACGGTGTGTGTGTACACTTTCTAGAAAGCCTTTACAGATCAAAAGTCCTTGCAAGAAGATCCACCAAAAACACCCACCTAATCTTCCTGCCTTCAGGCCTAATAAAAACTAATTGAGCAGAAGAGTAAAGGGTTTGGCTAATTCATTGCGCATGGGATAACTTTTATTGAACTATTATCACAAGATGGCAAAAAAAATTTATAGATTTGTGATCAAAGATAACACACACCATAGATGTAACTAAATTCAGATGGGAAACAAATTATTTTTTAGCAACAATAGTTAAATAGTTTTTAAAAGATCAAGAAATGAATAAAATGACAAATTTTCTACTTGCAGTTATGATAAGCCACTTTACTAGATGAAGGTTGCCTTTATGTATTAAAATATTGAATTATTATCAAAACTATTTGTGGTGAGAACAAGTCCCAATTTGTCTATGAATTTCAATATGTATAGCTTTTGGCTCTTCAAAAGATTTCCAGTCCTTTAGTAAGCTCCTTAACTATCAGCAACATGGACCATATCTTCCACGCCAGTATGGTCGTCGCTTTTTTGTCTAAGATCTACAAACAAGTACTTAATATCAATCTCGTTTTACACTACCTAATGCAGAGTCAAATGTATCATTCTATTTTTATTTTTCCTAGAACCAAACACATTTCTAACACTTGGGAAGACACATCCCCATCACATGAAAGACACTGCAAGTAAGAAGATGACTTAGAATCTAACAATAAAAGAATAATTAATAATGTAGATAAACAATAACGTAGATTTATACTTATTAATCTCTCCCCTATTACACTTTAATTTTAGAAATTCTAAAATCTAAAAGTTTCCAAGTTTTTTGATGAGCAGAGTTTTTTTAAAAGAGATTAAGAGTTTTTTAAAATAGATTAAGAGTTTTTTTCATACTTTTCCCCCAATATCTAGAACGTTGAAAATAATTTCATTCTATTGTAATATAATAAAAATAATAGATATCTCTCTCTCTAGTTTTGTACCGTACTATTGATCTTACTAAACAAAATTAACAAAATAAAGTGATTTGGGCAGCATTTACCAAGATAAAACCAAAGTCATAAGTGCCCCTTGCGACTTCAATTAAAGGCATACGTAAGACTTTGGCTGAAGACGTAAGCAGTACTCACAACTTCAGGCAAATACATATAGGGCTGAAGTTGTAACCGGCACTTACGGCTTCAATACCCTAGTTGAGAAAAAGGGAGAGATTGAAATTGAATTCTCTCGTCTCCCTTGCATATTATTTATAATGAAAGTTTACATCAAATTAGGAAATAGGAAACTAGGAAATTAGGAAACCAAATCAATCACTCCTATATGCTAAACAATCACATCTATATTCTAAGGAAATTAAGCATATATTCTAATATATATGTTTCTATATTCTAACACGCCCCCTCAAGCTGGAGCATATAAGTCAAAAATGCCCAGCTTGGATATGAAACTCTGAAATGCAGAACGAGATAATGGCTTGGTGAGAAGATCGGCCAGCTGAGAAGAGGAGCGAACAAATGGAGTACTCAACTCCTTGCGGAGCAGCAAATCACGTATAAAATGACAATCAACCTCAATATGTTTTGTACGCTCGTGAAACACAGGATTATTGGCAATAAAGATAGCAGCTTGATTATCACAATGCATTTCCATAGGAGCAGGAACTTCAATACCAAAATCCCGAAGAAGTGACCTAACCCAGAGCATTTCAGACGCAGTGTGAGCCATAGCACGATACTCAGCTTCAGCACTAGAACGAGCCACAACCTGTTGTTTCTTACTACGCCATGTAACTAAATTACCACCAACAAAGGTACAATAACCCGAGGTGGAACGCCGATCATTCCGATTACCAGCCCAATCAGCATCACTATAACCAGTAACACTTAAGGAGGAAGAGGAACGATACAAAAGTCCACGTGCTGGAGAATGCTTCAAATACCGTAGAATCCGACACACAGCCTCAAAATGCGGAAGACGAGGACTATGCATAAATTGGCTGACTACCCCCACAGCATAAGTGATGTCAGGACGAGTAACAGTGAGATAAATGAGCTTACCCACAAGTCGACGGTAACGACCCACATCAGAAAATGGCTCGCCCGAAGTAGCATCTAACTTAGTAGATGGGTCCATAGGAGTATCAGCAGGACGGGCACCGAGAAGACCAGTGTCAGAGAGTAAATCCAGCACATACTTGCGTTGACAGAGGGAGATGCCTTGTGAAGAGTGGGCAATTTCAATTCCAAGAAAGTAACGAAGTCGACCTAAATCCTTGGTATGAAATTGAGTAGCAAGATACTGTTTCAAATCCACAATACCCGTGATATCATCACCAGAAATAATAATGTCATCAACATAGACAATTAATATAATAGTGCCAGAAGATTGTCGTCGTACAAAGACTGAATGATCAGCAGTAGAACGAGTATACCCAATATCAAGGAGAACAGAGCTGAAACGATCAAACCAAGCCCTAGGAGATTGTTTCAGACCATATAAAGCACGCTGTAAACGACACACAAGATGCTCACTACCAGGGATACTATAACCAGGAGGTTGATCCATATAGACTTCTTCTTGTAGTTCTCCATGGAGGAATGCATTCTTAATATCAAGCTGATGTAGAGGCCAAGAACGACTTGCAGCAACAGCAAGAAGAATTCGAACTGAATTCAGACGAGCAACAGGAGAGAAAGTCTCAGAATAGTCAACACCATACGTCTGAGTGTAACCTTTGGCAACCAACCGAGCTTTAAGGCGCTCAACTGAACCATCTGGAAGATACTTAACAGTATAAACCCAGCGACAACCAACAGTTCGTTTGCCAATAGGTAGAGAGGTGAGTTCCCATGTCTGATTTTGATGAAGAGCATGCATTTCTTCATCCATTGCGTGTTTCCATCCCGGAATAGACAAGGCCTGTTGATAAGTAGAAGGAACAAAAACAGAAGACAATGCACAAATAAAAGAAGACAAGGAACAGGAAAGCCGATGGTAAGAGACAAAATTAGCAATAGGATGTTGAGTGCAAGTACGCTTACCTTTTCGTAAGGCAATGGGCAAGTCAGGAGAAGGAGAATGATCTTCATCAGAATCAGGTACCTCAGACGAAGGGGTGTGATCTGGCGGTAAGGAAAGAATGACCTTTCTATCAGGATCACGTCGATAAACCTGTTGCAGAGGAGCAGGAGCAGAAGGTTCAGATGGAACTAATGGTTCTGAAGTTGTGAAGTGATCAGTGGTAGGAGTGAGTGAGGTAGACTGGGATATGGGAACATAGGTGGAAGATAAAGGGGCAGGAAGAGTAGGGGAGTGCGCCCCTCACGAAAGGTAATGAGATCAGGAGATAAAAGGTCACCACTAGAAGAAAAGAAAGGAGTAGATTCAAAAAAGGTGACATCGGCACTCACAAAGTAACGTCGGGAAGGAGGGTGATAACAACGATAACCTTTCTGAGTGCGGGAATATCCTAAGAAGACACACTTACGAGAACGAGGTGAAAGTTTGTCTTGATTAGGATCAAGTATATGAACAAAGGCAACACAACCAAAGGTACGAGGAGAAAGAGGAAAAGGTGACCGATTGGGATAAAGAAGAGAAAATGGAGACTTATTTGACAATATTGGTGTAGGGACCCTATTAATTAGATAACAAGCAGTGAGAACAGCATCTGCCCAAAAAGATTTAGGGACATGCATGTGAAACATTAGGGTACGAGCAACATCTAACAAATGACGATTTTTGCGTTCAGCAATACCATTTTGTTGAGAAGTGTGAGGACAAGTAGTTTGGTGGATAATGCCCTTATCAGTACAAAAGTTATGAACAATCGTCTGAATATACTCCAATGCATTATCAGAACGAAAGACTTTAATTCTTCTGTTGAATTGAGTAACAATTTCATTGTAAAAACGAGAAATAACAGAAGGTAAATCAGACCGTTGTTTAATTAAAAAAAGCCATGTCATTCGAGAAAAATCATCAACAAATATCACGAAATATGAAAAACCATTAACACTAGAAATGCGGGCAGGGCCCCAAACATCTGTATGAACAATATCAAAAGGTTCAGACTCACGACTAATACTACGGCTAGGAAAAGAACTACGGTGATGCTTGCCAAGTTGACAAGCCTCACATTCAAGACTAGACACTGAACTAAAATTAGGAAAAAGTAGTTTCAACCGAGCTAAACATGGATGACCAAGACGAACATGCCACTGGAGAGGGGAGACAGAGGTGTGGAGAACTGTGCTAGTTAGTTGTTCTGGTGGACGATCACGATTAAGATAATAAAGGCCATCCTTCTCATGCCCCGAACCAATCATCTTCTTCGTCGTGAGGTCCTGAAAAACACAAGAAGTAGGAAAGAAGGTTATGGAACAATTTAATAATTTGGTTAACTGACTGACAGAGAGTAAATTAAAGGGAAAGTGTGGTACATAAAGACTAGAAGGGAGATTAAGGGATGATAAGGGATGAAGAGTCCCTCTACCAGACACAGGACGAGAAGAACCATCAGCTAACACAATACTATGATTAACATTACTGAGGTTAGAGAATAAGGAAGAATTACCAGACATATGCGAGCTGGCTCCCGAATCGATGATCCAAGAGGGAGAAGAGGAGACTACAAGAGCTGGTTTACCTGAGTTAGCCAGAGTAGCAGTGGAAGATGAAGGATTAGAAGCACGCAAGGATTGAATGAGCTCTTGAAGTTGTGAGGAGCTTAAGGTTATTGTCTCCTGAGAATCAGACGTGGTAGCTCCATTATCAGACGCTGGAAGTGACGAAGTAGCACAGTCAGAGACATGGTGGGCTTGTTCAGGCTTACCATATTTCTTCCAACAGTAAGGCTCAGTATGATTGGTACCACCGCAAAAATTACACTTGCGGTCACCTCGACCATTTGATGAACGTCCTCCACCACGAGAACCACTACGAGTAGTACGTCCACCACGAGTGCCACGAGAATTACCTTGGGAAGAACTTCCTCGATTATGTTGACTAATAAGTGCTGAAGAATCAGTAGAAGTCACTGAATGATCATTCACACTGGATGGATGGCAACCCAATGATGACCTTTGTATACGAGCATAAGCACTGGCAGCAGTAGGAAGAGTTTCACTCGCTAGAATTTGATCTTTAAAGCCTCGAAGTGCAGGATTAAGGCCAGATAAAAAGTTTGCAATCATGAATTCTTCCCAATGCTTCCTTTGCTGTGTTAAGTCTTCACTGAACGGTCTGTATTGTAACAGCTGCTCCCATAAACTCTTCAAGTGACTGTAGTAATCAGACAATGATCTCTCGCCCTGTTTTGCAGAGAACATCTGCTCATACAACTCATAAACTCGAGAAATATTACTTTTCTGGGAATATGATTCTGCAAGACAATCCCAGATCTTCTTAGATGAGTCACAAAACTCAACGGTGGTAGCAACTGAATCCTCCAGACTATGCCATAATAGCCCCATAACAATTGCATCCTCGCTCATCCAAACACGATACCGAGGATCAGTGGACGATGGTGGCTCATCAGTAATAAATTGTAACTTGTCCTTTCCTCGAAGAAAGGTCTTCACAGCATGTGCCCAACTCAAATAATTCTCACCATTTAATTTTTTCGGTGTAATAGAACGAGGAACATCATCTGCCTTTAAGAATACAGATTGAGGCATGATTGAAGTAGTATCTTCAAATTTTGACATGTTAATAAATCTCCAGCACAGTCGTCAAATAAAGAACCAACAAAGAGACCTCTGCAACCGTAGAACAAGAGTGGTTAACCAAACCAACAAATCAACGCCCCAATGGCAGCAAAGAAATCGGAACAAACCAGAATGGCAGATCTGGTCTCGAACAAGAAGAAATCAGAAAAAAAACAGACAGTTGCGGAAGACAGGGACGAGAACGACCATGCTTACATCCAAATCAACTACCCATCAAGCCAAAAGGTAGCAAAAAGGGTCGCCTGCCCTAGGCGAGCTCCGGCAGGGGTCGCCGGAAACTTCTCGGAGGGAGACGCGCCTGCACGCGCCGAGAGAAGCTTCGCGCGTGAAATCTGGACGCCTCGGAAGTCCCGCGTGTGAGGGCGCGTGGCCTACCGGCCGGTGACGACTCCGGTGGGGTTGTGATCGTCGGCCACCGGCGATCCTTTTGGAGTGGTCGGACTTCAATTTCGACCACCGGAGAGCTGTCCGCCGGCGATGAACAGTGCCGCTACAGTACTGTTAGGGTTTTTTTTTTTTTTTTTTTTTTTTTACAGGGCTGCTACAGCTAGGGTTTTTTTTTTTTTGTGGAACCAGAGTTTGCTCTGATACCAAGTTGAGAAAAAGGGAGAGATTGAAATTGAATTCTCTCGTCTCCCTTGCATATTATTTATAATGAAAGTTTACATCAAATTAGGAAATAGGAAACTAGGAAATTAGGAAACCAAATCAATCACTCCTATATGCTAAACAATCACATCTATATTCTAAGGAAATTAAGCATATATTCTAATATATATGTTTCTATATTCTAACAACCCTAAATCTGCAACTCATTCTCACCATTACTGTTAGAGAGGGGGGGAGCAACACTAGCGTGGTTGCTGGTTCACGGCTTGGTTGATGTTTGGGTGAAGGGTTTGGAAAAACCCAAACAGTAGATTGGTTGGGTCGGAAGCAGTGGAGCCAAACTGGGTGTCGGGATCAGCGACAGAGAAGCCGTCAGAGGTTTTCTGGTGGCCTCAGCGGCGGCAGAGTCTGAGGGTTGATTGGCACAACGACGTTGATCTGCGTAAAACGGGGTTAGAGTTTTCTAGCAATCAGAGAGAGAGGCTTGGCACTGATGGGGTTGGGGTTTTTCGGCGTTCGGTGACTAGGCAAAGACGCCCATTGGTCGATTGGCTAGTGTTCAATTACAATATCACCCTGAAGGCATAAGTGCTACTTACGACTTTGGGTTTGTTTTAGTAAATACTACTCAGGTCAATTTATTCTGGTAATTTTGTTTATTATTAAGATCAATAGTACAGTTAAAACCTCTCTCTCTCTCTCTCTCTCTCTCTCTCTCTCTCTCTCTCTCTCTCTCTCTCTCTCTCTCTCTCTCAATAAGTATAGTTTTATTAATAGGCATAAGGGGATGCCAACAAAATACATAAAGCCTGGAATGGACTCGTGATCTTAAGAATATGTACTCAACGAAAGATAAAAACTAAATAATCCTAATCCTTTCCCCTAATAACCAACTATACAGAGTTCTCAAGCACTGACTTTTCAATCTATACAAAGGGGATTCAATACCTTCGGAAGATCTTCCATTCCATTCACACCATATTAACCAAACTAAGCAATAAAAACAATTCTCCAAGCATTCTGCCATCATTTCCAGACTTTTTTGCCCCACCATTGATTTTTAATTTTCTCTTTTTTTTTTGGGGAGGGGGGGTTGAGGGGGTGAATGAAGAGCCAAAATTCACAATTCCTTGGCACATGAACAATATGAAATAATATATGATCAATGGAATTACAATCTCTCTTTCATGATCAAAGCCAATTTACAATTATCTTTCCCCTTCCTATGAGATTGTTAATTGTGAAGCTTTAATCTGAATTGATAAAATAAAAACCACTTTTGGAGGTGCACCATTGCTTCATATTTTAACCCAAGGAAATACACCAATTTGTTTACCCTCAGCAAGTCATGATATGATTTAATTTCAAAACCCCTGATTTAGGATTTCAGATTTATCTCATCCTCCCTTCACCCGTTGTCCAAGAATAGAACTGAGTTAAAGGGTCATTATAGGCAACTAGCTCCCAATCATGAAAATTCATTCAAAGATTTATATACCACACCATACTACAACCTCATACAGAAAGATAATCAAATACCAAAGCTACCTTTTCCATTGCCAAACCATAAATTTGTGGGAATAATTCTTGTAACTTCCTACCTTCCAACCATGGGTAATTCCAAAATGTTACACATTCACCATCTCCCACCTTTAAGGTTATAAAATTCGAGAATCCTTTTGATCTATTCCAAAATACCTTTCCAAAGACTTGAATTGTGGTGTTTGTCCCCATTTTCAATGGTATAGGCACCACGAGAAATACCATATTTAGCAAAAATCACCTTTCTCCGAAATCTGTCCCTCTCACAAATGTATCTCCAAATACAGACACCAAACCCAACTTCCCTTAATGATAAGCATAATATATTCCAATCTACGAAGTGATACTTGAATTCTTCTCCTATGCCACCCCACAAAAACTCTCTTTGGAGTTTCTCAAGCCTATCTAATAGTAACATTACAGTGAAAATGGCCATAAAATATTTTGGCAATCTGAAAAGAGTATCATCATGTCAATCAATTTAAGGATTGGCTGCCTCTCTTCCAATCCATATAGTGGGTCTGAACCCATCATACATGTCAAGAGAAAATAAACACAAAAAAATGCCAAGACTGTAGATGAAATGTAAATAAATAGTAGAGACTCATATCTATTGATAGAAACAATAATAGAATTATAATATCGCACAACAATGAACTAGCACATAAACTTTAGTAAACCAGGACCTGTTATCAACCACAACTTGATCAGACCAACATAACACAGTTTAAAGTACAGATTTAGGTAGGGAACCAAAGAGCATTATATATTTTCTACTTGATTCTTGGCCGATGACCAACTGACCACGGATTGTGTTATTGCTTACCTTATATCTACGAATTCACGGGTTTTGTACTGTATGAGTAACAGCACAAAAAGGAAAACACCGTTCATACGCTATTAGTAACAAGAAATTTAGGCCAAATGGTTAGGGTTTTTCAAAAACCTTTGATCTAGACGCAACGCAGACAGAGAACTGAAGTAATAAAGAGTGGAGAAAGGGGCACAATTATAAGAAACCTCGTTGACTTCCTCTGGAGGCGGTCGGGAGGGAAGAGGGTAGAAATGATTTAATTTGGAGACATCGACAGCGAGTTCGACACCACACTGGGGGCAAGTGAAGCGAGAGAGGCCGTGAGGAACGTTGAGGATGGCCTTGCAGTGAGCACAAGGAAGCTGGATCTTCGTAGGGTCAATGCCGTGAGCCGGCACAGTGCGTTGAGAGGCCCGCAGGAGCTCCGGCGGCAACATCTGGGGCAACTGGCACGTAGGGCAAACAAACTCCGTCAATCCGTGTTTCACGGACAAGATCATATGGCAACCGGCGCATCGGACTTGGCATCCGCCAGAGCCAGCTCCCCCGGGGAGGGCCGCGGGAGGCAGAGGCGGTGGTGGTGGGCCCAACGAAGGAGGTGGCACCGACGGCTGACCCATTTTCTCAGATTCAGACTGAGAATTGCGCTCCTATTTTTATTTTGTGCCCAATACCGTACTCACACAAACACCCACACACACATATATATATGTATCGTCCACGGCACTGGGAGATGTGGAATTCGAAGTGTCGAATGATACGGGTAGAAGTGAGTGAAACAACCGAGGTTTGATTTTTAGAGCGGCAAAAAGGCTCGATTGCGGTGTCGTTGGCGCGCCCTTCCTCTCTCTCTCTCTCTCTCTACCCCCCGCTTTGGTTCTGTTCTTCTGCTTTTTCCCCAGACACGTACGTACCAAGCCCTGGCTTGCTTGAGAAGTGGGTGCGGATCAAAGTGTATGTATTCGTATTTGTGGGGGTTAATGCTGTATATACACTACATGCATGTGAGATAAAAAAAATATTTATTAATTTTTTTATTTTTTTATTTTTTTCAAATTTTCAAAAATATAATTAAAATTTAAAATTTTTATCTTAAATAATAAATAATTGTTGGAAATTTTATGTTTTTAGACCAGATAATTGTAAGTTTTACGTAAAAATTAATTTATTGTATTCACTTGTTCAAAATTATAAATGATTTAGTAATGAAAAAATTAAATTATAATTTGAATTAAAAATTCAAATTCAAAATAATCGTGCGTGTTCATTTTGACGCAATAGTTTCCTATCACGTAAGGGCCAATTGTATTTGTTTAATTTAAATCATTTTTTATTAACATAAATAACTATTAAAATAAATAGTTATGTGTAATATCGGCTCCCTTTGGAGCTCTTAAAAAAAATTAAAATCTTATAAATCTCTACAAATACAAATTATGAGGTAGTAAAATTTAAATTATTCACTCACTGTACGAATTACGAGACATTTACTTTTACAATTTTATATAACTCCAAACACACCCATCATACCCTCTAATAAATATGCCTTATAGTTGATTATGTTATTTTGAGAAGACATTATTTTTCTATAAATAATGCCTTTTTTTCTTTTTTTTTTTTCTTTCTTTTTTTTTTTTTTTTTTGGCATTCAACATGATACTTATTATAACACTAGGAAATGAATGAATTTCTTACGGAGATAATTTTGCATAGCATATTTGAGAGTACTATCATAATAGATGAAATAATTTTGTAATACATATTTGAGAATATTATCATGGTTAATTCATCTGAGTACACAAATTATTATTTCATTTTTTATAGTGCAATTAATTTATTTTGGGGGATTAATATTCATTAAAGACCAGAATCAATGTGTCGGAAGATAAAATCGGTGAATTATATTTTTTCGATACATTTTTGTAAATAGAATATGAATTTTTGAAAATAAGACAATGGAAAAATAAAAGAAATTCAATTGAAATAATATTTAATTTAAAATAATATTTAAAAAAAGGACTTCTCTTAGATTAGCACAATATAGGACCGCTTGGAGTGCTAAGAAATAAATAAAACAAAATAAATCTCCAACAATATTTATAAATCACTAAAATTCTTTATTACACATTTGCACATTCCAACCTTTACTAATTTCAAAAAAAATTCAGAAGGAAATTAACCGAGTGTGTAAATTTTGTTGACAATCATATTATTCAAGTTGAAAACTTTCGAACGAGTACCATTGTCGCTCTTTTATACGAATTTTTTTAAACCAATTAAAACAGAATTGGAAAAATCTCTAATGATTTTGGCATTGTGCATCTCTAAAGAGACTTTTTGAATCTATTAGAACGAATTTGAAAAACCGTTCTACCAGTTTACCATTGTTAAGAAAGAGAGTAAAACTACAGTGCAGAATATTGAGTGTTAATTTTTGAAACTATTATAACAAATTTGAAAAAATCATTCTAATGATTTGTTACTGTTCATCTAAAAAAAAACGTGGTTTGGAAATAAAACACTACGTTTTATCTTAATTTTTCTTATTTTTTCTTATTTTTATCACTCAAAACAATATAGAGGAATAAATAATGAAGAAGTATAAAAATATCTTGGGAAGAGATAATATCTAGGCTTGATCTTGATTCATAATTTTCATTCTAAAAAATCCTGCAATTTAATTTATTTTCTTTCTAATTATTTATTTTGCATGACATGTTGGGATAATCTTTTTGTCCAATTTTGTATCCTTGATGTATCTACAAATAGTATATAATTATTTACAAATTAGAGAGGTTGTAACATAGGCATGTAATTATCATTATATTTGGACAACAACAGCGTCATTTAAACAAATAATTAATAATTAAATAATATGTCTAAAACAATAAGAGTTACAGAAAATTAAGGAGCATATAAAAAAATATAAAGATAAAATTACTTAATTAACTTATACACATCTTTTAAATTTAAATTTAAGTGCTCACTAGTAGTTAAAGAGTATTACTGTGACGAATTTAAAAGTTCAAGTAAGTGATTGGTTACATCAAGTTTTAAATTTCACTAATATCCTAGTGTTTCTTGATATAATATAGATGTAATAATACCAGAAGTGGATGTACACCTTATGTAGGAGATATAAATTACTCACTATATTTTTTTATTTTTTATATTTTTTTAAATTGTGAAAAAATTAAAATAAGTGTTTCAAATAGTAAATAAATAAATAATATTTAAATAAATAGTGAGTAATTCATTTAAAATGGTAATCACTTCTCATTTCAACAGAAACATGGGCACTATTTTGGGTTTGTTGAATCTCTGAATTCTCATTTCCTTTCTTGCTGAAAACCTAAATTTCAGGCGATGGTCTAAACACCATGCATTCAGAAGCAAAGTTTATGAAAAGAAATGCCAAAGGCAAAAAATAAAAAAAATTACATCTTTAAAATACCTTTTTAAAAAGTGTAATTTGAGAATGTGATTTTTTTAAAAATATTTTGGAATTGTATTTTTAAAAAATAAAAATAAAAATCTATAAAATCGTATTTCAAAGTTATGTTTTTTAATCATCAATATTTTTTCAGTTAAATTAAAAATAGACATCAATAGAACAAAAGAAAATTTATTTTGAAATTATTATTAGGGTGTGTTTGGAGTGATAAAATACGAGATAAAATGAAATAAAATGAGATAAGTTATGAGTTTGTAATTCATGTAATGAAATGAAAAGTGAACAACTTTCATAAAATTTCAGTAAAATCCAATCCGCCAAACGCATCCTTAGTTAAGTTATTGAATTGTTATTGAGATCCGTCCGCTTGGTACCACACCCAATTTTCTTTTAACTTCCAAATTTATCCATTAAAATTTAAGATACCGTTATTCGCAACCCTATTTTTTCTCCACACAATCCAGTTAATTCATGCATTTTATGTTTTCTCCAAGCAAGCTAATAATTTTTTCACGTAACCTATAAATTGTACCTAAAGTTCCAAAAATACCTCTTCCTCTTTTAAAACTTTTAAAATATTAGAAACCCAAATATATATATATATATAATATTTTCAGCACACACCTATCGAAAAATAGATTTATTACAATAGGGTGTTGTCGAAATCCCTATTGTACTCCAACAAGTATCTGTTAACAATTATTTCAAGAAAAAAATTTCCTCTCTAATACTATTACAGTATTATACTGTTGAAATAACAAATTTAATTTGACATATACTTGTCAAAAATTACTAGCATTTTTAGTGGAGTAATGTCGAGAAAGAGTAACAATTTCGGTGGACTAGTGTTGAAATTATGGGCAAACGGATAGAAGGAAATTTTATTTCTTGTTGTAACTTTTCATCCCAACCAAGGATTGCTATTCCAGCAATTTCCGTTTTAGTGTTATTCTTCTCAAATTTGTCAATAGAACATGATTCAAAATTGCCAGTACAACTTGAGGGAACCAAGAGTGAGTGAGAAGAAGAATGAAGGTAAGAGAAGGAAAAAAAACGAAGGCGAAGAACAACAATGAAGCAAAAGAAGAAGAAGTGAAAAGGAGAATAAGAAAACAGGGGATTGTAGGGGAGAAATTTTGTGCAGGGTTTTTTAGAGTATGGGTTATATATAGTAAATATGGAAGGTAAAGAAGTCATTTTGCATTTGGGCTTTTTTGTCCTAAGATAGGAAAAACTTAACTGGGTCGCGGGTGAAAAAATAGAGTTACAAATAGCGACACCCAAAATTTATTAAACACGTAAAACTACCAAAATTTTTTTTTATTTTCTCCATTTTTTTTTTACTTTTTCTATTTTTTTCAACTTTCTCCAATTTTTCTTTGACTTTTACAAACCTTTACTAAACACTTACTTTAAAAAAAAAAAATAACACGTGACAACAATGGCGGACCCAGAAAATCTGTGTTAACGTAGGCATAAACATAAGTAAAATTTTAAATTTCAAAAAAATGCATAAAATATGATAAAATACAAAATATTATGCATTAATATCAAATATTTCTTACACAAAATAGCATTCAAATAGACAAAACAAACTACAAGAATCCCCTTCATTCTTTCATATTCTGAAAGTGTTGCAAAATAGCTTCATTGTCAATGGTTTCGAATATGTCTCTTTCAATGTATGTCACTAAGCAATCATTCATCCATTCACCCCCCATGCGATTACGTAGTGAAGTTTTTATAATATTCATTGCAGAAAAAAGTCTCTCAACTGATGCAGTTGCAACTGGTAAGATTAGGGCCAACTTCACTAGCAAATATACTAATGGATAAACAACATCATTTTTCGTCTCAACTAATTTTTGAGCAAGTCCACCAATCCCCATCACTTGAGAAAATTGATCATCTGACCCGACATCTATAATATAGGTCTCAAGTTGATTATCAAGTACCATAAGATCTAATGGGGAAAAATCAAGAGGATAAAATTTTGCAAAACGAACCAGCTTTCTCTTATCAAAAGCAGATAATGAATTGCTCGGATCAAGAGATGCCATACACAACAACAGTTCTGTACTCACCTCATTAAAATGGCTATTCAGTTCTTAAAGTTGCATATCTATCACTGTATAAAACATATCAACCTAATAATGGTGAAGATTTGTAGTTCTTTGAGCATTGCGACGTGATCTTTCTCGAGATACAAACAAATCTTCCATATTTGGAACAACTATGCCATGTTTAGTACAAAAGGCAGAAACTTTATCTATCAAATTTTCCCACCCATCACCTCTCAAGTTTTGTAGTCGTTGCTTGTATTCATTGACAAGAGTCATAGCATTTATAATATCTTGATTTTTCCTTTGTAACGCTTGTGACAACTCATTTGTAATTCCTAACACAGTTTTCATTAAGTGCAACTTAAATACAAATTCAAAAGATTGGATGGCATTTGATACATCACTTGCTTCAGCTCTTTGATTTAAATATGTTCCATCATTTTCTACAACTTCAAGTACATCAATCACTGAAGGGAATAATACTATCAAACTCAACAATGTATAATAATGTGAAACCCAACGTGTGTCTCCAACTCTTTTCAATGTTGTTTATTGATTCAAATCCCGCCCAGTCATAATTTCACCACTACAAATTCCTTTAGACACATTTTCAAACTGTTTCTCTTGTAGAATATCCCTCATTTTACAAGAGACTCTAACAATATTTAACAAATTTGTAACTAAATTAAAAAATGAACCAATCTTCTTATGCTTTTTTGCAACTGCTACAAAGGTTAATTGAAGTTGATGAGCAAAGTAATGGACATAAAAAGTAGATTCATGCTCCAACATAATCAAAATTTTCAGACCATTGAACTCACCTTACATATTGCTAGCTCTATCATAACTGTGGCCGCACAAACTTGACATACTCAATCTATGTGTAACAAAAAGAGACTCAAGGGCTGCCTTAAGTGACAAGGCAGTAGTATCTCCAACATGTACAATGCCAAAAAAGCGCTCAATGATGCATCATCTTTTATTCATGTAATATAAAACAACTACCATTTGTTCTTTCACTAATATATCATAGGACTCATCAACTAAGATAAAGAATAATTCATCTCCCATATCTCTTAAGATAGTATTTGTGGTTTCAACTACACAAGCATTCACAACATCTTTTTGAATTGAGAGAGCTATCATTTTCAAGTTTTCAGGAGCATTTCGCAATACAGTTTGCTTGATAATCTCATCATGGTCTGCATACCACAATAGAAGTTCAAGGAAGTTTTCTCGATTTCTTGATTGAACTAATTCATCGTAGCCACGAAAAGATAAGCCTTGACATAAAAGAAACCTAATACAATCAACTGATGCTATCAAACGAACACGATAATCAATTCGAGCTTGATCAGATTGATTTGACAAACACACTTCAATATGTTGACTTTGTTTCATTAAATCCTCACAAGCCATCACACATTTGCTATGTATGCTGTTGTGGTCTCCAACATACATATTTAGTCTTCCTTTTGTTTTCCAATTTGCAAACCCTTGACCAACAAATGAATCACCACCCCCTTGTTCATCATGTTTAGGCTTAAACAAATAACAACATAAGCAAAAGGCTGCATGCTATGCTATATTCCAACCAATTACCATGTTCATTGAATCACATAGGAATAAATCTGCGTTTATCTTTTCCAAATTATCTCCAAGGAAATACATGATTTCTAGGTTGATAAGGGCCTCTTTACAAATATGCTCTTCGAACTCCCTCTCTATCATTAACATTGTAAGTATAAATACTTTTCCTTAATCCAGGATTACCAGGAAGGTCATCTAAATTGACATACACACTGGGAGTAAGAGTGGGAGGAATATTTGAAGGGACTTGTGCATTATGGGGGCTTTGACATTCTTGAAAATTGGAATCTTCCACTTCAATTCTTTTTTTCTTATAGTATCTTTCCATATCTATTCAAAATAAAATAATAGATATTACTATCATAATTAAACATAGAGGTAGCACACTTATGGAAATTCAAATAAATTTTAGCAGCAAGTATTAGATGACAACTGAATAGTCCCGCAACAATCTCAACTAGAATTGAAGTGTCTAAATTGGTAAACAAAAAAGAAAAAAAACAAAAGCTTTGGCATGCAATTTACTTCAATGCAACAAAAACTTTGGTTCAATATTGGCTTTTTTATCTTTTGAGTTGAATTCTAGAGATTCTCAAATTAAATCGATTCCGAATCAAATTCGAATAGTTTGATATTTTACACTACATTTATTGAGTATTAGTTTATCGAGACAAACTTTGGCTAAATTCAATAATTTTTTTTATGGGCAAAATATATTTATATATAACGAAATATCACTGCAGCAAATCAGTGAATTTTTTTTTTATTCCTATTGTTAGTGGTTGCTACTAGATATAGCAATCATGCAAGCCAGTGAATTTTTTCGGGAAAACATTTTAAATAACTATTTGGTGCGGTGAAGCGGTCATGCTTATTAACAAAAATTTGAGTTTTGGGATTTTTGAAAGCAACCATTTAGGGTAGTTTCGTATTATCTTAATTTATCCAAATGTTTATAGTGTTATTGAAAGTTTTCATGCTAAGAACATATTGGGAATCAGCCAATAACCGGAAGCAAACTGATTCTCAAGCATTTTAGTCACATGCCAAGCATACTAAACCCCACAGAGACTAAACATAAAATGTTCATGCTTGACACAAAAATAAACCCTGGGAGCTCCAACGCAATTCACTCAATCATCAATCAAGAGTTCACATTGCTGTTTCAAATTTTTCAAAACCCTAATTTCTTTAGCCTATAAGCTATCAAATCAATAAAATTCAAATCAACGAACAAACTGAGAACAAAAAGCGCAAACTTGATCGGAACCTCGAGGAAGAAAAGCCCCACTCTTCCTTTCACTTCTGATTCGGTATCGAAAGAAATCAAACCTCTAGCCAAGTCTTCAACCAGATACCTGACGGAGATGACGAGGGAAGAGTAATTGAGAGAGAAGAAGTCGCAGTTGCGGACCCTGAGGGTTACCGCGAGAGAGAGGTCGAGGGAGAGTTTGGGAGAGGTTCTAGGGCTTTATGTATGCGGATTGTCGAATCAGGTCGTCGGGTTGGGTCTCTAAAACCCAGTGTAGGCTTTCGCCTAAGTTGGATACTTTGTGCATCCACCTCTGCCGTAACAAACCCAATATAAAAATTACAAAATAATTAAAAAATTATTAATTTATCAAGCGGGCTTTCAATTGCATTGTGATCAATTGTTAAGAGGTGATTTTCGATTCGGTCATTCAATTTTATTTGAATTACTTCGTTTTTTTTTTCCATAAAAAGCAAGAAACTGAATTTTGAATTAATTGAAAAATACTTATTTGAATATATTTCTAGTTTTTACCTTCATCAATTGTCTCCTCCAGAAATACAACACCTGAAATTAGCATAAAAACACAGCCGCATTTGAGCGAGGCCGGAGCTCAAGAGCTTCCATCTCCCATTGGCCAAGCTCAAGTCCCCGGCCAGTTCCCGGGACAACCTGTTATTCAATGAGATAAGTTTCCTCAACCTACCAGTAAGTACGGAAATTTCATCAATATCAAGTACAGATGGTTGAACAACATTCAAAGTGAAAAACGAAAAGAAAAGAATGGAAACGTGAAAAACAAAATATGTTTTGAATAAATGCGCATTCATATCACCGGTTGACCTACAAATTCACATCACTTATGCTCTTTGTGAACATCGGATTCTCTTTCCTTTGGGACATGTTGAATTCTCACATACGGGTTCCGGGTCAATGTCTCCCCTTTCAAAGCTGCAACGTATCGGTCATTTGTGTTCTCTTTCCTCTGCAGCTCACCAAGGTACTCCGCCAACCTCTCTTTATTAACTTTCCCCATCATCTAATTCACAAAAATTCAAGCAAAACCATCTGTCAGGATATTTGTATTACAATGAGAATGAACTACAGAAGCAGAAAAAGGGGGAGGAGGAGGGGTATGGGAAGGAAGTCTAATGGATTGCTGGATATCTTCAACCATTATGCATGCATTCGTGCAAAGTGCAAGAAAAGACTACTACTCCAAAAAAAAACCACACACACAAAAGAGAGGTAGAAAGAAAGAAGAAAAGAGTCAAACTAGTACTGCCATTCTGTGCCATGTGCAAACTCTTTAGAGGCCAAAATACAAGATACGTCCACCAAATTGTGCATGCTGTGGGAAATGCAAGTATGCCTACTTCTATAATATAAAATCAAGCAGCAGCAGCTAGTTCTCTCCCTTTAAGGTGCTATATATCGGTTTAATCTAAATAATATCCGTGCGTGCATCTGGCAGGTTTTCTTGTAATATAGTGAAGCGAAATTCTTCAATGTCTAAATTGACACAAAGAACAATCAGATTAATTGTACGTAGATTAACATTAACATTAGACATAATTTAGCCCACAAATTATTCCATAATAAAAATTAAAATCTACCTAGTTCATTATTCCCTTAATTTAAACCCAAAATGGATTGCTAGCAGTGCTCTGCCGTGGTTGAAAGAGGGGAGGCTAACATCACAAGTGACATCAATGTTGTGAGCCGTTCGATTTTGATTGGACGGCTCACAACGTTGATGTCATGAGCCGTGTGATGTTAGCCTACCCGGATCCGCCGTGGGTGTCCCATTATTTGAAGATGTCATTCAATGGTTTTAAGCTAAGAAACATAGATACGGATACAAAACAGGTACGGATACAGCAATTTAAAAACAAATGAAGATACGGATACGCCTAAAAAATATAAATTTTGCATATTTTATTAGTTATATATATAAATATAACATTCACAACAAAATTAATTTAATATATAATTCAGTATATAAAATATAACAAAATATAAGTTATAAGATTTTATAATTTTAGGAGTTTCAACTATTCAAATCCAAATTTATCTTAATCATATATTTGAAAAAAATGATAAAATAATATGATACGTTATGTGGTGTATCCGATACATATCTTCAAGTATCCAAAAAGTGTGTGTATCCGATGCGCATCGGATACGGATACGGCATCCATTTTGAAGTATCCGTGCTTCCTAGGTTTTAAGACATGCAAGCCCGGCTAAAACAATACACTTAGGGTCCGTTTGGGAAGAGTAGCCATTAGCCAAGGCTAATGGCTACTTTAATAGTGGTTGAACTTTTTTACCCTCTTATATTTTAATCTTCTTTTAAACTTTCAAGGGTAAAAATGTCAATTTATCTTTACAAATTAGCCACCTAAAAAAAGCAACTTTTTTTCCTTCCCAAACACAAAATTAGCTAACTTTTTTTTAGTTAGCTACTAGCCATTAGCCATTAGCTACTTTTTTTTCCTCCCCAAACACAAAATTGACTAACTTTTTTTTTTAGCTAACTATTAGCCATTAGCACATGCTAATTTTTCCCAAACGGAGCCTTAGATTCAGCTGCTGCTGGGGCTTCAAGGAACACTAATAATCTATGTTACATAGGCTCGGGAACAAGTATAGCTGAGGGTGTTTATCCAGGTGTCTGATTTCTTTAAATCTTCATTTTAGGATATTAGCATATATATCCAAATTTTGAGTATAGTAACATGGATGCATCATGAACATTTAAATATATTATATAGTGGATAATATACTGAAATAAGATAAAAATATCATTGAGGATTTAGGAATATGCTTTATATTAAATGAAATTTAAGAAGGGGGGAGAGGACGACGAGATTTTTATCTTCCATCAATGGGTAAGGTCAGGAAATTTTCTCTGCCATCAAATGAGATCTGCTACTTCATCAAACATGGTAAAAATTTAGAGAATACAAGTGTTTAATTAAAAATGAGCGTCGGACACATATCCCATACCCTTACCCTTATCGTATCTAACGGACACAGGTACTTTAGAGGAAATAAAAGAGTTTATGTGACACAGGCGATAATGCATCTGTCCACAAATACTAAGATATGGAAACTTCAGAAGATTCAACAGGAAAGAAACTAGAGGCCATCATTTATCATAAACTCCATCAAGAATGAGATTGAAACCCTCTCGAATCAACAATCTAGAAGACCTAATGTAGATTAAGGGCAACCTTTGATGCAGTTTTGGACTGGGCCAAACTGTTCTTAAGGTATTAAATTCATTTCATATCTTGGACGATACCATGGACAGAGACATACTATAACTATACAC
Organism: Vitellaria paradoxa; assembly: GCA_019916065.1. Lineage (NCBI taxonomy): Eukaryota > Viridiplantae > Streptophyta > Magnoliopsida > Ericales > Sapotaceae > Vitellaria > Vitellaria paradoxa. The sequence continues at coordinate 19,825,708 of CM034234.1, read as the reverse complement.
AGGAATTTCACCAGAAGCACATGAGAATAGCTGCAATTTTTCCTTTTTTCTCCCCATTTTTTGAAAGGTAAATATTATTTGTTAGCGTACGGGTTGGGATGACTCAAACTCATCAATTTTTGGTCTCGGAGTAAAATAGCTGTATACATAAAACATGTATGGAAGAAATCATCAAAGACAAATTAGAAAGTTGCTGGAAAAGCATAATTGTAAAGATAAGTGTGTTCCAAACGACTTCCCAGCCTTATTATAAATTTTGAAGAGTTTTCAGAACATTCCTGGAATGCACATGCAGAATTTTTCGAGCTGAGGCCCAAGCATTGAACTGGTCAGCAGAGTCCAAAACAGTACATAAGTTGGCTTATCCAATGCTGCAGGGAAAAAAGTAGCCAAATCGGTGTTGCATAGATCAAGGTAGGATTTCCAGGCTCTGATTTTTGAAAAGGAAATAAGAGTAGATGGATTGTATTTTCAAAGTTTGTATCCTAAGAGGGTAGTGGAGAATGTGTGAGATTTTGGAGCCCCCTGGAATTTGTGCATGGAAATCTTTGCATCAGCCGTGGATAAGAGAGTTTTAGTTGCAGAAAATCATTCCGTGGTAGGTGGCAATATGGTTTGGAGTATAAATCTTTATAAGAATATTCATGATTGGGAGTTGACTAGTTTTAGCGAACTCCTTACAATGTTAAATTATAGAGAGACGAGTGAAGAACAAGATAATATTTGTTGGAAGATATCTAAATCAAGATTCTTGGGAGTTAAATTATATTATGATTTGTAGGAGGAGGAGAGGAAGAAGATTTTCCATGGGCCAGAATATGAAAGCATGGAGTGCCTTCAAATGTGAATTTTTTAGACTGGAGCATTATTTGCCAGAAAACTCTTATCTGGATGACCTTATAAAGAGGAAAAAAAGGTGATGGTGAATGGTGTTACTAATGCAAAAGAGATAAGGAGCCCATTGATCATCTTTTTATGCATTGCTCAAGGGCTAGGGAATTATGGAATTTATGTCTTGCTTCTTTTGATATGTATTGGGTGTTTTCCAAGAAAATCACAAGTTTTTGCACAGTGGTAAGGATATTAAGTCAAAAAATGGTGAAGAAAAAGGGAGAGAATTGCCCTTTAGCGCTTAATTTGGTCGTTATAGAGAGAAATAAATATAAGAACTTTTCATGATATTGGGTTTTCTTTGTATAAATTGAATTATGAAATTCACTCTTATCATTTGTTGATTGAGGCTTTTTGTAATTTGGAGACATCCTCTTAATGTTTTTTGTTTTTTTTTTTTTTTTTCAATAAAACTTACTTACAAAAAAAAAAAAAAAAAGAAAAAGAAACCAAAGTTTTATATTCAGTTTTGTACTTGTTTGATCCTTTGTAGGAACTACCCGTATTAACAAACTTGCAAAATGAATATGTTTATCATAAAGATATATACCGTTCTTGACCCAATTCTTTGCCAGAAATATATGTAGCAATGAAAGAGGGATTAAGTGGAATATCATTGACTGGGTGATAGAATCATGAAAAAAAAAAAGCTTCATTGTTCCATTGTTTTGAACTTTATCTCCATGGATCTGGCTTTTTTTTTTTTTTTCTCAAACAAAATATTGAAAGGTAAAATGAAAAAATAAAAATAAAAAAGAATGGATGAACTCCATTCATGAATGGTTAGGACAGAGGTGACAACGTACATTTTGTAATTCAGTAATTACCATTCTTTGTCTTAAATTACGGTTAAACTCAGCCCGATATTGTCATTGATTTGGTTAAACAGTAAGCCAATCAATGAGACCAAACTCGTGCTAACAAGAGTGAGCATGTCATTATCCGGCAGTTCAAACACATGCTGCATGAATAGAGTAATTAATGTGTAAAGTACACGTCATGATAATTTGAGTTCATATGTCAAGAACAAGTATAGTTGTGGGTACATGGGGCAAGTGCTAGATGCATAATATCTACAGGTAGGATGTAGGAAATAACTTTTTTTAAGTTTGAAGCTTAAGTTTGTTGTACCAAATAAGGTGGCTAATGCATTAAGTAGGTCTCTTTTGTTATCCAATGTGTAAGCTTAGGTTATAGGAATTAACACTTTCAAGGAGTTGTATCTGATCCGTTATTTGGAAGATTCAAAAAGAAGTTATCAAGAGCACGCAAAAAGATAATGTTGTGCAATCTAGTTTTTTGTTTAAAAAATTAAAACTGTGCAAGCCGAGTGTTTCTCGAGGTAGAAAATCCTCCACGAGCTATAAGACAAAGGACACTTGGTAGAGACAAAACATATTCCTCAGTTGAAATCAATACTTTTAGCCAAAGCTGAGGAGAAATGGTAATAGGCTAGTTAATGTTCTTGAATTTGTTAAGTGTTAAAAGGTGGAGCTACTAATTCTGGTCTGTAGTCTCCATTGCCTGCTCCACTAATGTTAGTAGTGCTTAGGTTACAATGAACACAAATAGATATGTATTCTGATCCAGTAGTAGTAGATTTTCTAAAATGGAAGGTTTTGTGCCATATAGGAAGACTATGAATGCTCTCATGTTGGCAATTGCTGAATTATACTTTAAAGAGATTGCTCATTTACAAAAAGTCCCAAATTCTATTACCTGTGATCAAGATTGAAACTTCAACAAAAACTTTTGGAGGACTCTAGGGGAAAATTTTGGATTCCAATTTGAACTTTACCTTAGCTTTTCATCCCCATTCACATGTGCAAATGGAGGAAATTAAAAGTCTGGGAAGTTTGACATGGAGTCACGCTGGCAAAATCCTAAGAAATTGGATAAATCCTTATGCATGAAAAAAAAAAATTGCATGATTTGCTTAAAAGTTTGGCAGAACAAAAGATAGATACATGACAAGATGTCACATCTAATAGAAGAGAGTAGCCAAAGCAACTAAGGAGTGTGGTATGGTCAGTACTCATCTTTCTGTCCGCTAAAGCCTAAATCCCCGCAAGCACAAGCAAGATATCCCAAACTTAGGCCGCAGTTCTTAGAAGAAAATATTTTCTTTATTGGAAAGCCATATGTGTAGCAGATAAATATTTCCAGGGAAAAAAATTGAGAATCCCCAATGAAAATATATATGTAAATAAACTTGTATGAGGAACGGGGTGAAAATATTTATACAAGTCGAATATAACCCGCATATATATATATATATATATAACTAAACCCTTAAAAGACTTGAAAAGCAAATTAATCGATCATCAAATAAAACAAAGGAAATTGAGTAACATAAAAAGAATAAAAAATACCAGCGAAAATGTGAGAGCAGAAGCGTATCAATTTTCCAATCAAGCAAGAAGATGGTTGCAAACTAAATCTTTGAACTCCCATAAATCCATTATTGTTAAGGGTGTGAACACATGCGAATCAAGTTCTGCAGAGCAAGCGCCGAAGAAGAAGAAGTATAGATGATAAAATATAATAAATATACTTACAACGGAATCGGGGCGAGCATCGCGGCGGAGGCGGGCTTCGAGCTGGTCGTTGCGGGAGTTTGTGATCTGCATCACTCCGTACCCGATAACACCGGGAACCACGCCGCAAATGGTAGCGAACGCCAAGAAGAAGGGCTTCGAATCCCTCGTCCTCCTCACAATCCACCTCCATGCCCCGCTCTTCTCCCACAGTATCGACATGTCTCCAATCCCACCCAAATTCAATTCTCTCCCTCTCCCAATTTCATTTTCTGTCCCCAACTCCCCTCCCCTTCCAAGTTTATTGAGAATCGCAGTAGAATGGGTTTAAGTTTTGTTTGGTTTGGGGGAGAACAAAGGGAAAATGAGCGAAAATAAAAAAATAAAAAAATTTCCCTTCTTGCTTGATTATTTCGTTTGGAGAGAGTGGTGATGCAAATGTATCGGTTCAGATTGCCCAAACCCTTTTTAAAGTGTCGGTATTGACCCGATTCGAGTGTTCGAGTCAGGACCTGAGTCACCACGTTCAGGCTCGAGATTTGACCTGTGTCCAGGTCCGCTGCCTCGCCCTTGACTCAACCCTTCATGCGCCAAGTCCCTTCCAATTTAATATACATATATTTTTTAAGCATTTAGTGAAGTGGTTTTTAGAAGTCGGTCACTATTTATAGACTTATAATGGTTTAAGTCATACCCAAAAAATTTGCTTGTGAATAAGTCACACTTGCAACAAAAAGACAAAAAAACATCATGTGTTTTTCACTACATTTCAAAACTGCCAGTTTTATCCGAAAATAGTGCACACTTTACTCATAATTTCCGTGACTTTCCATCTTCTTTATAAAGTAAGCAAAATCGATTTTGGAAACAAAATCAAAACAGTTTGAGAAAAACCTAATTCCACGACTTTCCATCTTCTTTACAAAGCAAGCAAAACTGATTTTTGGAAACAAAATTAAAACTGTTTAGAAAAATAATACCACATAATAAAACAATACCGCATAAAAAATAGTACCACATAATAAAACATTACCGCATAAAAACAGTACCGCATAATAAAACAGTACCACATAATAAACAGTACCGCATAATAAAACAGTACTACATAATAAACAGTACCACATAATAAAATAATACTGCATAAAAAACAGTACCTCATTAAAACATCACCATTCTTTACATGATAGAGTCATGCAGTACTGTTTTTGAACGAGCATGCATCCTAAAAAAACAGTACCGCAAACATGTGGTACTGTCACACATGCGGTACTGTCGGTCATTCGTTTGATATGTGAACTATTTTTGTATTTAAATGTGATGTTTACATGATAGAGTCATGTAGTACTGTTTTTGAACGAGCATGCATCCTAAAAAAACAGTACCGCAAACATGTGGTACTGTCACACATGCGGTACTGTCGGTCATTCGTTTGATATGTGAACTATTTTTGTGTTTAAATGTGATGTTTGCATGATAGAGTCATGCGGTACTGTTTTTAAACGAGCATGCATCCTAAAAAAACAGTACCGCAAACATGTGGTACTGTCACACATGCGGTACTGTCGGTCATTCGTTTGATATGTGAACTATTTTTGTGTTTAAATGAGATATTTGCATGATAAAGTCATGTGGTACTGTTTTTGAACGAGCATGCATCCTAAAAAAAATAGTACCGCAGACATGTGTTTAAATGTGTAATCCAGATCCGTATGTATTCCTTCGACCGACGTTAATCTCACAGCACAAACTCGCGTAATCCGTGTGTATTCCTTCATATATAATCCTTTAACAGATTTTTATCTTACTATATCTTCACGCGATTTATAAGGAATGAAACAAAAACGGAAAACGTGATTCCCGGTTCCATAATTTTTGGCAACTTCATCTCAGTTAATTATAGAAAAAATGGCATTTAAGTTATATTATAAATTATATTTAAAATAAACTCGTGGGACCCACTCAAAAGTGTGACTTAAATACAAAACTTTCCACATTAATGTAACTTAAAAGCAATACTTTTTTTTTTTTGTATGACTAATAGTCTTAAAAGATTATAAAGTATGACTTGGATACAAATTTTCGTTTAGTGAAAGTATTAATGTAAATGGGTCGGGTAGAGCCCTTCCCCCTTCCAAGCTATTGACTCGGTCCGACACTCAATCCGTGCCCCGATCCGCTGCCCGGCCCCCACACAGACGGCCCTTTCCATGTTTTTCCTCTCTCAGTCGTTGCCTAATGGCTATAAATGATAAAATAAATTCAAAAATTATAAATCCCCCACAGAATTATTTACAAACCCCCAATTCTCCATTATAAATATCTCACATGTATTCAATTTAAAAAACACAAATTTCCCTCACTCTCCCTCAAATCCTCAATTCTTAAACTATCAAGTCTCATATTTATTCTTCAATTACGCTAAATTGATCTAAATTCTATTAAATTTGAAATTCAGATTTGAAGAGAAGTGTTTTAATGATTCAAATTATTATAAGTTAGTAAATTTTATTTAATTTAATTTGTATATTTTAAAATTTTTATTAAATTATTTTTTATCAAATGAATCCTAAAAAAATCCATAATTTTGATACTAAGGATAGAAACTCAATTAATTATTCCATCCATTAGTAAAAGCGGTGCTACAGAATCAACGTTATATGGCATTAATTTTTAAAAATTTGGAATCATAACAAGAATTATGTGCACAGATGACATGCGTAAATTTAATTGCAATATTTGTCAAGACTTGTTATATGGTAGAACTAATTCTAAAACTAATCATTTAAAAAAATATCTAAATACAAAGGATCAACACGATCCACGTGTCAATACTTTAATTGATTGATTTTTTCCATGAACTACGCGAATCCAATTAAGTAATCAATTGAGTAATTTAAACATATTTTTTATGATCTTGCAAAAACTCAAAATAATTTAATAATATTTATGGTTAAACAACTTTTTACATGAATGAAAATAAAAAAATTCAAAAAATTTATTCGTGATAATTTTACACCAATTTCATAGTTAATCAAATAATCTTCTTTTCATTAACAACTAAATTTAAGTGGCGTAAAAAAATTAAAAAATCTTAACGCTATAAAAAATCATAATAATATCTCATTCTCAAAACTTTTGGCAATTTTTATTTGTCACATAATTTTGACTATTATGTTTAATTATGAATAATTTATAAATTAAAAAATTGCACAACTTGATTGAAAAAAAAAATTAACGCTACCTTTTTTTATTTATTAATATGACGCACTAACATTAATACATAATAATAGCTTGTATTTAATTATATACAAGCGTTGACCGTACGATACATGAAATTCTATAATATTTTTTTTATGGACAAAATATAATTTTAAATAAAGTTGTATAATTTCATAAATTAATTTTTGAGTTATTTTTTATATTTTTTATTTGGATTAATGTTAGTACATTGGTAAATTTGATAATAGTTTGGTTTTCATATGATTATCAAAAGTTTATATTTAACCAAACTTTGATTTGACTCAATCCTAAAAATTAAAATTTGTTCTAAAATATATATTAAATCACAAACTTAACTAAAAGACCTAATCTCTTTTTTATTTCAAATTGTTTATTAATTCTAATATATGTTTTTATTTTTCAATTCTTTACTCATTTTACAAAATTAGCTTAAATTCGAAATACTATTAAGCTTGATTTTATTAAATTAACTTTTCACTGATTTTATAAAAAATAACTCAAACTAAAAATATTGTTTTGTTATTTGTATGTTGTATGTTATAAAAATAACTCAAATACTGAGTGGTCGTTTAATAAGACTGTCGTTTTTCTGTTTACATTTATTTGTTTATGTTTTCTAATTTTTGTTTTCTAATGTCGTTCTTTTTCTAAAATGAAAACTGAAACTACGTTTGAAAATACAATTCTGTTTACAATTACTAATTTCTTATTTTCATAAACTATTTAATTTTATTAGTTTTTTTAAAAATTAATTGAATTTAATAAATATATTTTATATTAACTTAATTTAATTATATTATTTATTAAAAACAATTAAATAAAATATAAGTATTATATCATTTAATTAGTAAATATAAAATATATTAATTATAATTTAATTATATTATTTACTAAAAACAATTGAATAAAATATATTTCATAATAATTTAAATAATTTAATTACGATATTTATTAAAAATAATTTAATAAAATATAATTCATATTAAATTAATTAAATTAATTATTATATTTATTAAACTAGTTGAACAAAATATGCTTATATTAATTAAATTATTTACTAAATTAAATTAAATTAATATATTTTATTTTATTATTTATTAAAAACAATTTAATAATATATATTTCTTATCAATTAAATTAACTAATTTAATTTAATTACCTATTAGAGATAAATTGATAATGGATATTACATATTAATTTAATTAATTTAATTTAATTATATTATTTATTAAAAATAATTTGAGTTTAATAAAATATTTGAATAAAATAATTTATTTTAATATGATGTAGCAAAAATGAACAAAGTATTACTGTTGATAAAATGTTTGCAACAGAAAAAAAACACAAAGTAAAAACACATTTTTTTGTTTATATTTTTCTGTTTAAATTTTTCATTTTTTTTTGAAACAAAAAACGTAAACTGATTTAACAAATGTATTTCTGTTGACAGTTTATAAAATTTCGAAAACACAAACAAAAAAATAAAAACGTTAACAAACGGGGACTGAGTATTATTAATTAGGTTTTTAACTGATGATTAACATAACTAACTAATTTAATTTTAAATTTGAACTAAAAAAGAATTTACTCTCAAGCCTAATTAGTATTTGAGCACTTCCATGCTTAATTAATAGTAGGCCATTTTTTTATATTTTAAATTTAAAATATACTAAGAGTTGTTATTATGAAAAGAGTTAAATTTTTTTAATTTAATTAGTTTTTTAGATTTTTTTAATTTAATTAATTTTTTCTTTTAAGCCTAATTAATTATTTAAATATGTAAATTTTGCGACGATAGGGAACTAATAGGAGTGTGTATTTGTATTTAATTCAAAAGATTTGTAAAAATAGAAAAAATAGAATGGTAAATATGGAGAGTGTCACGTAAGGTTCAGTGATAATTTTTCAATTGGTTTCATAAAAATGACTTAAATTAAAAATATTATTATTAATTAACAAAAATAAGGTTACCAATTAGAATTTAAAAAAAATACTCCCAAAAGTAATTTTATTCAAAGATTTGTAAAAATAAAAAGTAGAATGATAAATATATAAAGTGCTACATAGGATTTAATAATGAATTTTTAATGGGTTTTATAAAAATAACTCAAAAAAATATTATTAATAATCATGTGTAGGGGTGGCAAAATGGGCAGGTTGGGTGGGTTAGCGATGTGTTTAAACGGGTTAGAGGTTAAATGGGTCCAACCCAAACCCACCAATTTAAAATGCAGGTTAGATGCGAGCGGGTTGAATACGGGTTATTACAAACTCATGAACCTATATCACAACCCATTTACTTATAACCTAACTTACTTTCTAAAAAAAAAAAATTAAAAATTTATTTCAATTAATGTGTATATATATAAATACATCAATATTTATTTTAATTAAAATAATATTATACATATTATATTTACAATTTTCAGTTAATTTCAAATTTATACGAACCGATTTATTTTTTATTCAATTTTAAATCAACAACTCTCTCTCTTTCTGTGGGTGTGTGTGTGTATGTGCACGTGCACGTGTGTGGGTGTGTGTGCGTGTGTGCGTGCACGTGTGTGGGTGTGTGTGCGTGCGTGTGTGTGTGCTCGTGCGCCCGCGCGCGCGTGTGCGCGCACGTGTGTGTGGGTGTGTTTGCGTGTCTGTACATGCGCGCGCGTGTGTGTGTGGGTATGTCTGCATGTCTCTGTGTGTGAGCGCACGCGCGCGTATGTGTATGTGTGTGTGTGTGTGTGTGTGTGTGCGCGTGTGCTCTTTCTCTCTGGAGAGAGAGAAAGAGAGGTGAGAGAGAAAGCATTGTAAAAAGTGGGATTAAACTAATTTTTTTAATTTAAATGGGTGTTTTAATGGGTCCCATTTCACAACCCAATAGCACCCGTTTATAAATGGGTATTTTATAAGTTACCCAATTACAATCCAATTAGTAAAATAATAGGATCTAAACCCATTTATTATAAATTTAATTGGGGGAGTCGATGGGTTTTTGTCGATTTTGCCACCCCTAATCATGTGTACTTTATAAAATAAAACATTTATAGTTAATGTGACCAATTTATATTTAAAATTATTTAGAAAAATACTACTCCTGAGTCTAATTAATATTCTGTAATTTTAAATTTTAAAAATACTAAGAGTTGTAATGAGAGAAATAAACTAATTATTATTTAAGTTTTTTTGTGCTATTTTATTTAATTCTATTTTTTATTTATACTTTAAATTAATTATTAACATATTTGGAACATATAAATTTCACAACTATATTGAATTTATAGTCAAGTGAATCATTTTTTGAAACCCAAGTTCAAGTCGGTCCCCTTTTTAGAACCAAAGCAAATGGACCCCTTTTTAGTGCCCATGGGTTCTTTTACATATATCAAAATCAAATGCCACAACTCTAGTGTTTTTATAGGGAAAATAAAATGTAAAGTTATAGTCTTTTGGTGATGTGGGACAAATAAACAAAAATTTTGTGAATGAGAAAAGAGAAGAGAAGAAGAGAAAAGGAAAAAATAAAAAATAATTCAAAATTTTATAAAAGAAATGAAAAGTGGAATGGAGATTAAAGAAGCATGCCACCTAAAATTGGAGTAAAGAAGAAGAGGAGAGAGAAAATATATTATTTTAGTATTATAGATAGACTAGCAAATAACCATACCTATGATACTCTTCAACTAAAATTAAATATGCACGCAATTCTATACCCTTCTCCCTCTCTACTTTGGCAATGTAATGCCGAGAAACGAAATTTTTATCTTTCTCAATACAACTCTTCAGATATCATCATTACGTTCAATGGTCTGTAAGAATGTGAAGTAACCCAAAAACTGGGCAGGAGTTAAAGGGAAGTTTTAGATTGTAAAAAATCTTAGCAATTCGTTAAATAATAAAACTCAATCTCAACTTTTAAATTTTACTTTGTAAGAGTGACATTTTTGAAATGTGTTGTATTTTATTATATAGATTAGTAAATAACTTATGCCTACGATACTCCTCAACTAAAATTAAATATGCACACATTTATGTACCTCCTCCCCCTTTCTACCTTGGTAATGTAATACCAATAACTAAAATTTTTATCTTTCTTAATACAACTCTTTAGACATTATCATTACATTCAACGGTTTATAATAATATGAAATGACCCAAACACTAAACGGGAGTTTGAGGCAAAGTTTTAGATTATAAAAGATTTTATCTATTCATTAAATAATAAAACATAATCTCACCTTTTAGATTTTAGATTGTAAGAATAACATTTTTGAAATGTATTGTATTTTATTATATAGATATAGTAAACTTTATCGATTTAAATTTAAAATTAGAATTTAGAAAAAATTACTCCGCAAAAACTAAGTTTATTTAAATATTTGTAAAGCTTAAAAAAAAAGAATGATGAGTATAAAATTTTAATTATTTTTATAAAAATAACTCAAATAAAAAAATATTATTATTATTAATCATATGGGCTTTATAAAAAAAATAAATATAGTCAATCTAAATAATTTAAATTTAAATTTAGAATTTTAAAAAATAACTACTCCCGAGTCTAATTTATATTCGATATTTTTTTGTACTTTTAAATTTTAAAAATATTAAGTGTTGTTGTTATAAGAAAAATAACTTAATTATTATTTAAAATTTTGTATTCATGTTTCTTTAATTTAATTCCATTTTTTATTTGTATTTTTAATTTAATTACTAATATAATTAGAATATATAAATTTAATAATTATATTAAATTTTTAAGCAAGTGGGTTCATTTTGGAATTTATGAGCAAGTGAATTTCTTTTCAAAATCTAATAACACGGGTCCATTTTCAAAACTCGTGAGTTTTTTTACATTTATTAAAATCATATATCACAATTTTAATGCTTTTATAGGCAAAAAAAAAAAAAGTGAAGTTGTAGTATTTGACGATGTGGCACAAAGAAACAAAAGTTTTGGGGAGAAATTTTAATTTGTTCAAGATTTTAGTCATTCATTAAAAAATAAAACTTAATCTCAACTGTTAGATCTTAATTTGTGAGAGAAATATTTTAAAAAATTATCATGTTTTATTATACTGATTCCACATTTTTTTGTTCTTGTGAAGTTAGGTTTTTCTTTAATAAAAGCTTTTGTATCTATTCATGGTTAAAAACTCTTAGAGTTCTTTTGTTTCAATATGTTCCTAATAGGACTAGCTTTAAAAATTTGGAAGTTTAAGCGAGATGCTAATTAAGATTTTTGTTAGTTCCACAGTATATTTATTTAGATCGTTGAATTTTGGTTCAATCGTTTGAATATATATTATAATTTTTTAATTAAAAAAATTATGAATATATTTAAACTTTTAAATTTTAATTCAATAACTCATATCGTATTATTATGAAACTGACATTAAAATTAATATTAACCTCTCAAGTTCCATTTTTATAAGTGTAATTGGAACATAGTTGAATGAGAGAGAGAAAGTTGCAACCATTACAAGCGATGATGCTTATAATTGTATAAGAAATTAATTGTATAGATTTTTAAAGAATGTGTAGATTATTTTTTACAAAAATTATGTTTGACTTTTTACAATAAAATATACAATAAATAGAAAAATAATTTTTAATGTTTATATAATTAACATATATATATATATATATATATATATATATATATATATATATATATATATATATATATATATATATCATACTCGACATTCCTAGACTTTGCTTTTTGAGACAAGCAACGAATTGAGAAATCAACAACAAAAAAAATTCGATTCTAGATTATATCTAAGATTCTGTTTAGAGTGATAAAAAATTTTAAAAAATATTAAAAATTTTTAAAAATTATTTATTTTTTATTTTACTATACAATTACAGACTCAAAACTTATGTCATTTTATTTTTTTTTTTATTACTACAAACGTCCTCTAAATATAGGAACATGATTTGGATGGGTAATTGTTAAACGCACTAGACATTAAGCCAACAATACATTTACAAATAAAATAACTTTTTTTTTTTTTTTATCGATTCTTGGGCCTTAATTTTCCCTTTTGTGAAATAGTAATTCGGTTGGGCTTGGTATGAGAACAATCAATTAATTTTGACGCATGCAAGATAGGGTTATACAACTGAATCGAAAAACTTGAAAACCGATCTAATTCGAAGTGATTAAGGTCCCGTTTGGCCTACTAAAATTTATCAAAATTTATTAATTTCTAACAATTTTTTGTACTTTCTTTCAATTAAATTTTAACACCTATCACTTTTATGTCACATCTTTTTTATTTTCACTATGCTTTTTAACTAAAATTTGACTAACCAAACGGACCCTAATTTAGTTTGATTTTAGATCTCAAAAATCATCTATTATCGGGCCCGAACTGGGCGGACGTTGCTCCCCTGCCATTTTTTATTGCGCTATTTTTTTTATTTTTTATTTTTTTAAATCTTAACTCTTCATATTCATCTGAGAACTGATAATACAATTTTTTATAGGTCTTATTCTATTTAATTATTACATTGTAATTATTTTTACATTTATTACAAATTAAATTTATATTTTCAATCTTCAGATGAAAATAAATAGCCGAGATTTAAAAAACTAAAGAAATATCAAAATAAAAAATATTAGGGGAGCCAAGTCTAAACTAGACTAAACTGAAATTGTACAATACAGTTCTATTCTATTCGATTTTAATTTCGATTTGGTCCCGATTATTATTGTTTGGAGTTCATTTTATAATCTTTAAAAGCATGTTTGCTTTTGGGGTAATAGGTAATAAATTTTATTGAAATACTTTTTTTCCCTTGCTTCATTATTTTGGAAGAGGGGTAACAATTACACTTGGTAAGGGTTACCCCTTTATGGAAATAAATTATTACTGATAAGAGATGCGAGTAACGAAGAATAATAAAAAATTATATATATATTTTTTCTCATTAACCCTAAAACATTAATTTATCCTTGTCTCTCTAGTCACGTTCTCTTTTAATATTCTAAATATAATATAATTATTAGTACGTAATATTTACACTCTAAATTCAACCATAAATGTCATAAATTTGTTACTTCCTTAATTATTACTGGGATAAAAAACAAGGGCAGAGTTAATAGCAGGGAGGGGGCACATGCTCAACCTAAAAAAAAATTATTAATTGTTATTTTTTTTTCGATATTATCTTAGTATTCAATTGTGATCAACCATTAAATAATACTAATTGTATCTACCCAATAAAAGAAAAAAATTTTCCCAATACTATTTGTGCCTAACCAATGAAAAAAATAAATTTTAACCAAATATATACTAACGTGATTGTACCCAACTCACCCAATATAACAAAAAAAAAAAAAAAAGAGTTTGATTTCACTTTGATCCTTTCCCTTCTTTTAGGGCCGATTCAAGTGGGTAGCAATTTAGGCAATCATCTAAGGCCCCATCTAATAAAAAGACTCTAAATTATAATAAAAAAAAAATGCACGCGTATATATAGATATTTAACTATTTTAAATTTATCCACTTATTACTTTTAATACTTATCTTATGTCATATATAAACAATACATATTTATAATATAGGCCCAATTTAAGTGTTAAGTTACACGTATGAAAATTATTTAGGCTCTAATTTTTTTTTTTACCTTAGGTCCTCAAATTGTTTAATACGGCCATACCCTCTTTCTCTCTCTCACACATTAATGTGTATCTTATAATTAATACCCAAACATTTATAAATTTTTTATTCCGCCCCTAATAATAATTATCATATAATCTTTGATTATCAAAATTTTCATACCAAACATTTCCCAAAATGGAACCAGAGGATAACGTACACTCGCCGAATGTAATCATGCCGTCTACGTCACCGACAACGTGCACACGGACGTGGTCCATTTGGCCTGGACGACAGCGAAAGGCTGCCTAGCCACAGCTGAATCTGAGAGGCACCCTTCATCAACCTCTACTCTTCCCCCCTTTAGTTACAATTAATTACTTTTGCTTTGGTTGGCTTGGGTTGGGTTCCATTGGCTTGGGTTGGAAGATCAACCACCGGCCCCTCTCCGATGCCGATTCTCCACCTATTTACTTCTTTTTTTCTTTTTCCTTTTTTTAAGTTATTTATTCATAAAAACTATAAAAATAATTTTTACCTTTTTTTTTTTTAATTTATACCAATTTTTACTAAACACTCAACAACCAATTAATTAAGATGACACATATTAAAATTTTGTAGTTATACATCTATTAATAGGGATGTCAACAGGACGGGTATGGGGCGTGTATGACCTTTTTCATTCTCGTTCCTGTTTAGCAATATCCTTATCCGTCCCTGTCCCCATCCCCGTTTTGGGAAAAAAATTTTCTCCATACTCGTCCCCACGAAATAAAGAATTCCCTGTTCCCGTTCTCGTTTACCCGTCAAGTATATTAATTATTACAAATTATATATTATATGTATAAAATAATTATTTAAAATTATTATAAATAATATATATTAAATAAAAATATATATTACATATATATATTAAATATTTAAACAGGTACGGGCAGGGTGGAGACTATCATACCCGTCCCCGTACCCGTTCGGGTAACATTTCAAATCTCTATATCCATCCCCGTACTCGTTCGGGTAACATTTCAAGTCTTCATACCCGTCCTTGTCCCCGCTATTAAAATCCCCATACCCTCCCCAGACGGAGCAGGTGAATCGGGTACCCACCAAGTACAGGTATATTTGACATCTCTATCTGTTAACGACTTAAACGTAAAAATTAAAATTACTTAAATAACCTTACTAATTGGTGTTTTGAAAATTTATTTTCGTGTCTCGTTTTAAGCTATGATTAATGATAAGTGATTAAGGGGGTGTCGATAAAAAAATAAAAATAAAACCTTTAGTAATTACCTTTAGTACTGTTTTATTATAATATAGGATGTGTTTAGAGTGATAAAAAATGAGTTAAAGTGACAAAGAGTAAAATAAGTTGTGAGTTCATAATTCGTATAGTGAAATAAAAAGTGAATAAATTTTAGAGATTTTCAGACATTTTAAAAAATTTACAACAAATCAAACGGAGTCATAAAGTATAAACACTATCATCTTAATTATTTTTCTTATCCTATCTTTTTGATAGAACTTTTTGAAAGCATAATTTATTTTATTTTCATTTTGTGATTGCATCTGAACTTTGGAGCTGGGATTGATGCTCTCAACCTCTCACGAATCCAGTCCATGTGGAGATTACAAATCGTTCTATTAAGAGCTTCTTATTATTTTTTATATTTGTATGCATGTATATGTTTACCCCGCTTGATTAATGGCGATGAAAATCACAAGTATCTTGTAATTAGTAAGTGTATATATATATATATATATATAGTGCTTGAATGGACAACTAGCTACTAGTGCAAAGAATTAATTAAAAAATAATTAATTAGAATCGAAGATCGATCAAAGTATGAAAAACGCATAGCCAATGGGAAGCATTATTAATGATATATTTGGTGCAGTAGGTCTATCCCCCATGTACAAGTGGATGCTCTGCCGGCCTACAACTCACCCACCATTCAAACATTAATTCTCTCTCTCTCTCTTCCTCTTCTTTTTTCCATTTTCCTTTATTTATTTATTTAAACCTAGTTTTAAAGTCAATTTTTACTAAATTTTAATAATTTTTTTAGCAAAAGTTGGTAGATGAAACTTTTTGGTACACTTGGAATGATTAAAAATTGAGATAAAATGAAATAAGTTGTAGGTTCATAATTCGTGCATTGAAATAAAAAGTGAATAACTTTTAAAATTTTTCAATATTTTCACTATTTTCAGAATTTTTTATCACCCAAACGGAAGCTTTGTGTGTTTGGTAAAATAAATAGAAATTTTTAGTAATTTTTAATAATTTTTTTAAATATTTAGTAAAAATTTTAATTACTTTTGAATAAGGTTAAAATAAAATAATCATTATTATCATTTGTCAAGTCAACAAAAGTTAATATTTTGACAATCTATCAACTCAGTAAAATTGATATATTTTTTTTTTTTGTATTTTGCCAAATACCTAAAATACCAACTTTACCAAAAGTTGGTATTTTTTTTTTACTACTTCTTGCTCCTCCAAATGAGACCTTGTTTTCCCTGCAAATTTTGCTTTCGTGAAACATTGAAACAACAGCCAATATCTGCCTAATTTCCTTTCCTTCAAAATTTATTTAATGTGATATACACACACGTCTGTTGACATCATCATCTCTCTCTCTATAGATATGTATACACCTCTGTTGCCAACATCATGGATGCTCCTTATTTAAAGAAACAAGGCAGGTGATTTCACCATGAAAGCATTGTGGTACTTGTAGTAGGGCATGGGTGGTTGTCTAACTTGGCTTTTTTTTAATTAGAGAGATAGCTAGAGGGGGACCATGTAATGGAAAGCGACGGCCAACTCCATCCGGGAGTCTCATTTGGAAAGGAATGGATTAATGGCTCAAAAGAATAATAGGACATAAATTTTGAAAATGAAACAGAGACAAAGACCAGACCACAGCAGTCTTAAAGTATTAATTTATACGAAGGAAACAAAAAAAAAAAAAAAAAAGAAGGAAAGGAGACTAAAGCAAACAGACAGCTCAACTTGCGAGTATCTAGCCAATTGTATTGATTATAATTTATATGGGTAGTGTTATATATATATATATATATATATATATATATATATAAATTAAAAGAACTTTATAAAAAAAATCACTACAACGATATTATAGAATTTTGTAGAATTATCATTTAGTAGCTAGATACAACCAATTTAAAATGTCTTATATTACTTGAATGTCATTACTATATTAGGAGGTGATGACAATTTTGTCCCATCCCACCCTTGTATTTGGAAAAATTAGTAGGTCATGTGGTGGTTTGAGAATAAAAACAAAATACTTATTAACTTCGTGATCAGGAACAGTAAATATAATATATATGTTGGGTACCTAATTTTGTTACTTTATAAAAATACAAAAAGAAAAATAATAACTTAGCAAGGATATTTTTAAAAAATTATTTGATACAAAATTTAAATTGATTGGACGTGAAAGAGTACTATGAAAAATAAAAAATAATCTTACAAAAATTAGAACTTTAGTAATTTTTAAGCTTTACAGATATTCCTAGTACTGTCTCATCAAATAGCATAGATATATTAGTAGTATTTATATTTTATATCAGGATGATGCCACACTGGCCACTGCCGTTGGGCGGATGGACTGTCCCTTTTGTCCCTCTCTCCACAGCAACCCTTCTTTTATCTCTCTCCCTTTCTCCCACCTCTCCTTCATAACCATTGCCTCTCTCTCTCTCTCTCTCTCTCTCTAACCATGAATAGTCTTTAAGATAAGACTTATCATCATCTTCATAATTAACATTGTCATTATTATCTTCATCATTATTTTTCCCTTACTTTTTCGTTCTTTTTCCATCGATCATTAATTGAAGAAAAACTACAAATTATGGGGTCGAGATCAGGTTGTCGTAGGAGGCAGCAGCGATGGTGCGCGCAATCTCCTCTGACGCCTCTAATGGAAGGGCCGGATCTGGAGGCGCAAGAAGAAGGATTAATGAGCAAGAAGGAGAGCTCATGGGATGTGATTCGAGAATGGTTTCGAGCCCAGAAGAACTTTCCGGCTGCCGCCGCCGGAGGAGGAACCAACGCCAACGGCACTACTAGTGCCTTGTCAGTGTGGAGCAATCTCGTTTCCCCCAAGAGGCAAGACTTGAGGCTTCTGCTTGGGGTCTTGGGCTGCCCCCTCGCTCCCATTCCCCTCGGCATCATTCACCCTCCACACATCATTAAACACATCCCCATTGTAAGTTCAGTAAATTACTTTTTTAATTCCGCAAACACGCACACGCACAGATATATATATATATATATATATATATACGCAGCCTCATCTCTTGAATTAGATGGTATTTGGGTGGGAAAAAAAATACAAGAAAGGTACAAAAAAAAACATTTATATAAAAGTGATATGTGTTAAAATTTGATTAAAAAAATTAATTAAAGTTAATAAATTTAGTAATCGAAATACCCCTAGTTTTTGCGTTTTTGAGTTGAGAAAGTTTCAGATCACTTGTCAAGGGTATCAGAGTTCAGATCTGCTATTAATCTTGGATTTAATGGATATGATATAGTACTTTCAATTACAATTGTTAAACTAAAATTTAATAGTTTAAAAGTAATTGTTTTTTTAATTAAAATAATATAAATATATATGAATTATTGAATTAAAAATTTAATAATTTCAAATTAATTGGACAAGATATGTCATTACTAGATAAGCCTTCTCTTATCATTAATGTTAGCTCCTAATGAGAAACCGATTGCGTCTCTTTCCAACTCAAATCCAATGTGTAAAAGAGAAAATTGTTGAATTTTTTACATCCGTTGTGGGAGGAGTTAGTCGTGATAAAAAGACTCACTCTTTAGCTAACTTAATGAGATTGAGGTAAGTCTAAAATCACCCGTCAGAGTAAATCTTAATTAATTGGAAGCTGGACTTTTGAATACATGTATTAATTCATTAAACAGGAAACTTCGACGGCGCATTACATAATACAACAATACTTGGCAGCGACGGGATGTTTAAAGAAGCAGCGCCACCATCAACGGGAGGATCATCATCAGGAGTCCGAGAAGGTGCAGAAGCAGAAACAGGGCACGGTGAGGAGTATGTACGCGGCTGGAGTGGTGAAGATGACATGCTGCGAGACGGAGATATCCTCTGCGGGTACCGCTGGTGGGAAGGGGGGAGGAGTGAGGAGTTTAGGAGGGACGAAGAGTGGGGACAATGGGTGCTTCGTTCTTTGGCAGATGAACCCCGGAATGTGGTCGGTGGAGCTGGTTCTTGGGGCCGCCGGTCTTAAGGTCGTCGCCGGCAGTGACGGCAAGATCGTTTGGCGACATACTCCTTGGCTCGGCACTCACGCCGCCAAAGGCCCCCATCGTCCTTTGCGCCGGATTATTCAGGTATTTTCCCGATGTACAAAATTAAATATATTTTTATTGATTATTCAATCACGGAAGATTTTGCTATATTACTTAAAAACTTTTACCAAAAAATAATACAAGAATATAATTTATTAAAAAAAAATTATTATGAATTCCTTTAGCACATCATTTTACTTCTATTGTTTGTTATTTATTTATTTTTGAGAAATATCGTTTTTCCATGTGTTTTCTCGGGATTTTTGCGAGCAATTTGTGTCATAATTAGGTAATAATAATTTTTATAATAAAGGGTTGTCTTAATGGGCGGCTCTTTTATTTAAAATGGGCTATATTGGCATAATTTTCTCAATATATATATACACACAAATAAAATATAAATAAAAAAATGAACTGATACCGCATCATTACTCTTGGGGATGAAATTGACCTGAATTAAGTTGAGGTTTAATTTACTTAAGCTCAACTTAAATAAATAATATGATGAGTTTGAGCTCAAGTTCAAACTTTTGCATGAATTCGAGCTTATAAAAAAAAATTATTTAAGCTTACTGCTCGAGTTTGAATGGTGAATAATTTAATATAAATGATGTCGTTTTGGTTTAAAATATTAATTTTTTAAATATATCATTTAAATAAGTAGTTTGATAAAACTAAAATAATATCATTTTGGTTTACAATGTTATAATATTTATTATTTTTTGAGCTGACTCATGAGTTTAGCTGTGTTATCTGTGGACTGAACACTCAGCTTGAATATGTATCAAGTCACAAAAAAGAACCCAAATTTGGCTAGTTATACTTAGAAGTTCAAGCTGATTTTTTCTTTTCTTTTTTTTTAAATCAAGCTTAATAGCTCACAAACTATTTGAATCATTATTGACCTTTATTTACTCTTTAATAACATGGCATTTTAATACATTCATCACTTTATAAAAAAAAAAAAGTTTATTAAAATATACTTTTATTATATAAATATTGTTACCATATTATTTTAAAATTTTATTATACAAATATCATTATCGTATTACTTTGATTTCAAATTGGGGAAACTTTTTCTTTTTTTACCGTTTCATATTCCTATTATAGTTGATTATCATGCGATTTCCATCCGCGTTTTGTCTTTTTCCCAAGGCCCCATAAATCCATACGCATTCCATTTGGCATGGTAGGCTAAAGTAAGGATGAAGACTAATCAATTAGCTAGGAGCACTTTCACTTTCGGAGATAAAGCCACCGATGGAGCTGCTGGCCCTACTTTACCCTGATCTCTAGACGCTTTCCACTAGGCTAATTTGTGTAGCCTTTGGTATGTCGTGATTCACCAATTTTAGTTGTTGATTTCTTGTGATGCACGCGCCGCTTACTTTATAGATTAATATAAATTACATACAAATACTTTGCCAGAACTCTGATTGACAGCCCTCGGAGAGAGTGTGTTGATTGTGGCGGCGGTCGTTAATTTCAAGATGAGAATAATTGAAATATATATAAATTAGTATTTTAAATATAAAAAAAAAATAAATTTCACTAACTTCTCCTGAGGTTTCTGACACCAATAGAAACCTCTCTTAAAGTTTTTGAAATAACACTGACCTCCCTTCTTTTACCAGATAAATTTCACTAACCTCCTCTGAGGTTTTTAAATGTGTAATTTTTTTTATAAAATCATATTCTTTGCATCGAAAACTTTCAAACGAATATCATTATCGTTATTTTTTTTGAATTCGTGGGAATGGATTTGAAAAATCGTTCTCACAGTTTGCTACTTTCTAAAAAAAAGATGCCAAAAATCAAGCCAAAATTACATGTTATCTCAATTTATCCCACAGTTTGCTACTTTTCAAAAAAAAAAGACGCCAAAATCAATCTTAAATTATATTTTATCTCAATTTATCTTATTTTTTCTTACTCCAAACAGAATTTTTACGAGAAAAAATAGATCAGGAGAGATTAGTGAAATTTATCTGGTAAAAAAAGGGAAGTCAGTGTTATTTCAGAAATTTCAGGAGAAGTTTCTGTTGGTGTCAAAAACCTCATAGGAGGTTAGTGAAATTTACCCTAAAAAAAAAATAAGCCGATTGTAAATGATATTATAATTAATTGAAGAAGTTAGCATCAAATTTAGTATTAGTTCAGTGATAATTTTAATATATAATTCAAATATTAAAATATATTTATGTAGTTTTAAATTAAAAATTTATAAATATATTTAAATTATTAAATTTTAAGTTAATAACTCAAGTCAAAATTATCACAAAAATGACAATCAGGCTCTCCCATTTTATTACCGCAGCTGCCGACAAGAAGACGAATTAATAAGGGCATATTGTCCCCCTCTTTCCAAGACACAAATCTTATCTCGTCGAGATGAAAAAAGCAAAGGCAATGTGATTTGAAGCGATGTACCTTCATAAGTCATTACGTCACCACCACCACACTTCCCCTCGCTCCCCTCGGGATTCCCTCACTCGGACCAATCTACTCATTCCATTTCCTCTTCCTTTCACTTTTCCCTTTTGCTTTGCCCCAATTTTTTTTTTATTTCATTTCATATCATTTTTTTTATTTAGTTACCACTGTTTAATTTTCGTATCATTTTTTTTTATTTAGTTGCCACTGTTTAATTTTCAATTTACCTCTTACCATCAAATGAAATGCAAATAATCTGCCTTCCTCTCTTTGAAATAAGGGGCGCTTTCGATACCGTCGATGTAGAATTTTTTTTATTTGTATCATCAGTTGCTTTAAAAAGAATATTTTTATGCAGTGCTAGTAATTTAATAACTATTCTTGTATCTTTAAGATGTTTTAGTTTACACTCCTACCTATTATTTGGATATACTGAAAAAAATGTACGGTCTAATGATGTTACTATGAAATATTTACTCATAGGTGAAACAAGCTCTTCTATCCATCTATATCTCTATCTCTAAACACCTAGTTGTGTAAAAGTCTAGATTGTAATCTAGATTTTAATAAATATGTATGTCGATCCATATCGATTAATTTGTCAAATAGATACTTATACAAATTAATCATGTGCTAGGAATCAAATTCGAACCGATGACATGAGGATTTTCAGTCTTTTGCTTTACCAGCTGAGCTATCCCCGACCCTTCCTGATTTATCATCATCATTTTATTAGATAACTTAGGTGTATGTCAATTAAAAAACAAAAGGGTATTACAAAGTCTTATCCAGGCCTTGTAATTTATTGGATTTTCAATTTCAAAAGGAAAATTTTGTAAATTTCAATACGAATAATAATATGGACTATGAATCACTCAAATGGAGATTATTTGCTCAAAGGTGTTCATTTGTACGTATATCATATATCACAAGACCTGAGATAAGAGAAAAGCACTTCCGCTCACATCGACGAGAAGGTTTAGCACCTCGATGTCGGCTTTTCACCACCCAGGGTTGTAGTATGTTTTAAGGGTTGGGCTATTCGCCCATTAAAGTAGTACATGAACTAAGTTCAGAACATCGTGAGATAGTTCAGTTCATATTCAATGTGGGTTTTAAAGCATTGAGATAATTTTTCTATAGTACAAAAGAACCGAAAGACGCACCTCTAATGTACCAGTTATCATACCCACGTTAAACATCGGATAGCCAAGTGCGGAGTGGATAACTGTTAAAAGTATCTAAGTAGTAAGTCCAGCCCAAGATAAGTACTCTCCTATTTTGACTTCTCCAGAGCCTCCGATAACATAACTGAAACACTGACCAGAGGAAATGAATGGAAAGGAAAAAACAATGGATAAATTCCACTTTCACCTTAAAGAGACATACTATAAAAATAACCCAATTTATGAAGCTTCTTATCTGGATGGAAATCAAGAAAATTCAACTGAAGTAGGTTACCATGAGACAAAAGATTTTCTTTCTAAAGAGATTCGATTCGAAACTATTATATGTCTAAGGTCCAATATTGAAAATTTTTTCAGAGGTTTTCCCTCATGACTTTGTCTATGTCAACAAAGAATTTGAACTACCTCGACTGTTTGAGAACAGGTTCAAGTCAAATAGCAATGATTCAAAACATTTCGTTTTACTTTTACTTTATTTAGGAGACTCAATGACTCAATCATATAGATATGTAAAACACAGGATCTCCAATTCTAGTAGAAAAAGGAGGAAAACGAATATTCAATTTAAAGCAAGTAAATAGAATTTCTTACTCAATTTCATAGAGATATAGAATTTTGTGAAAAATTGTATTTGATGAGAGTTGATAGCAAGTGATTGAGTTCAGTAGTATATTTGATGAGACTCGGTAGCAAGTGATTGAGTTTAGTAATTTCTCGTGTAAAACTATTAAGTTTCAAGATATGGTAATATGGAGAAGACAATTATTTGCTATTAGCTAATGGTTGTCAAACGTAACTTTAGTTACCGTGCGCACAAATTAACCTGTACACCTTAGTCATAATAAAAAAAATTAATATAAATATATGGCAATATATATATATATATATATATGTATATATATTTGCATGGGCTGAGTATGGTGGTGCAGGGGCTGGATCCGAAGAGTACTGCGAGCCTGTTTGAGAAAGCGCAATGCTTGGGGGAGAGGAGAATAGGGGAGGACGACTGCTTCGTTCTCAAAGTAGCCGCAGATCGGGAGGCGGTGATGGAGAGGAACGAGGGACCCGCCGAAGTGATAAGGCACGTGCTCTACGGTTATTTCAGCCAGAAGAGTGGTCTGCTCATATACATGGAGGACTCTCACCTCACCCGAGTCCGTTCCAACTCCAGATCCAAACCTAATAATATTGATGACGACGACTGCGACGACGAGGATGAGGAGGAGGAGGAGATTAGGGCAGTGTATTGGGAGACGACGATCGGAAGCAGCATCGGAGACTACAGAGAAGTGGACGGAGTGTTGATCGCCCACCAAGGACGGACCGTCGCGACCGTCTTCCGCTTTGGGGAGTTGTCGGCGTCGGTGCACGAGTACAGCAGGACTCGCATGGAAGAGATCTGGAGAATCGACGACGTCGTTTTCGACGTCCCGGGACTCTCCGTCGACTCCTTCATTC
This sequence comes from Vitellaria paradoxa, assembly GCA_019916065.1. NCBI lineage: Eukaryota > Viridiplantae > Streptophyta > Magnoliopsida > Ericales > Sapotaceae > Vitellaria > Vitellaria paradoxa. The sequence goes on along the minus strand of CM034234.1, from coordinate 19,800,999 downwards.
CTCCTGCTGACATCTTTCGTACCGCCCTCTGAATCTTTTTAATTTCCACTAACGATACAATTTTCTTCTCCTTCTCCTTCTTCAAAAATCTTTTTCTTTAATTATAATTAATTAATAATCATTACGGTTGGTTAACTTTTTGTACTAATGAATTGTGTTACTTTTCTTAATTGCGGATTTGAGGAGGTGTGTTGACTTTTTGGTAATTGTGTCCTTCCGTTTAATCCATTGTTCGTTGAAAGCAAGTTAACGTACAATTTATTGGTTTCGAGGTACTGCAAAAATATTCACGGCAGGATTTACAGTAAAAAATAAAAGTTGAGATTCATTATCATTTAATTTAATAATTCTAATATAATTTACTTAAAATTACTTTTGAAATAAAAATAAATATTAAAAAATTTGATTGAAACACAATTAATACATAATGTCAAGGGTCACATGTCATTAAAATACAAATAAATTTTCATCTTTTATTTTTTCAGGGGCTGCAGTGAAAGAATTCACTGTAAGAATTTACTGTAGGGGTTACAGTAAAAAATAAAAGATTGAGATTTGTTTGTATTTAATTTAATGGTTTCAATTTATTTTCATTAAAGTTATTTTTAAAATAAAAATAAGAGTTTTAAAACCTGTGGGATATCAAAGGTCACGTATCATTAAAGTGTAGATAAATCTCTTCCGTTCATTTTTTCATCTCAGTTCCTGCAGTAGATTCTTTCTATCCACTGCAGTCCCCTAAAACTCTCATTTTTCCTTTGCAATTCGGATTTTTTTATTGTAGCCTCTGAAATTCTAATTTATGACTTATCAAAAAAAAAATAATAATAATAATAAAAAATACAATTTATGGCATATTTAAGCATGATAATAGCATTTATAATCAAGCCAATATCAAGTAAAAAATAAAGAGAGTGATTTTCAAAATTTCTTCTATGTTGTCAAAATCTTCAAGAAAGCGTCTTTGTTGGTAATAACCGTCATATAAAATACACCAAATAAAATTGATTTCGGACTTGATTTGGAGGAGCTGAGAATGGCCTCACAAGCTCAGCCCCACCCCAACTGAGCTTAAATCGCATGTTCGAATTGTTGGGTTTAACTGGCAAACATTGGGCTCACAAGGCCATTCTAAAATGGTTTTCTTAGGAGCCGTTTGGAGCTCCAAAGAAATTTAAAATCTTTCAAAAATTTTAAAAAGTTTCTAATTTTTTTAAACTCTAGAAAATTTTGACTTTCTCAAAAAATTTACCAAAATCTATTGGAATAAATAATCATTATAGTGCATTTCAATTGATTTTAACAGATTTTTTAAAAAGTTAAATTGACATTTGTATCAAAAAGTTTCATGAAACTCTAAAAGTTTCTAAAATTCTTCACTAAAATTTTATCACGTGTCATTTTATATAATTTTTAACGATTTTATATCAAATCAAATACAAATATCTAACAATCATTTTAAAATAACTTTTTACACCATAAATTTTAAAAAAAATATACTTTTATTAAATTTTTGAGTTTTTTTACGCTTCAAAACGGCTTAGTTGCACTCAACTTCGTGCCGAAATATAGAAGTTTTATCTCTATTCATTATAGTGTGAAGAGACTCATTTCGGGTATTGAATTACACGGCAATAATATATATATAATTTTATCCCTACAGTGTGAAGAGACTGCTTCAAAATATTGAAACTAATCCTCCAAGCTGTAAGAAAATAATCTTGCTGTTATATTAAGACACAGCTTCAACTAAAACAAAATCTTAATTAACTTTAGGCTCCGTTTGGTATTGGTAGTCATTAGCCAAGTTAGTGGATATTTTAACAGTACTTGGTCAAATTTACCCTATTACATTTTAACTTTTTTTTTTTTACACTTTCAAGGGTAAAAATATCAAATTAACAAAAACAAGTTAACCACCTTAAAAAAAGTCATTTTTTTTTCTTCCCAAACATAAATTTAATTAATTTTTTTTTAACTAGCTACCAGCTGGCTAAAAGAAAGCTAACTAAATTTGTTCTCAAACCAAGCCTTAAAAACGCCATTCTATATGAAACTGTTAAAATCAAATTTTTTTTTGTTGAGACTCTTATATTTTCTGATAAAATTGATCTTAATTATTGCTGGCTCATTTTTAGGAAGAGGCCGAGAGCATAATGCATATATATACATATTAATGCAGATATAGTTTTAGGAAGAGGCCAAGAACATATGCAGCTATAGTTTGGTTCACAACAAGCCTTGTAAATTGTTTACTCAGGTTAGTCTGGCTATCAATCGACAGAGTAATATTAGTATTGGATTTAATTTTATTACCCGTCTTTTTTTTTTAATCTCTTTTCATTTTCGTTTAAATATTTAGTCCTTAAGGGCCCGATTGGATGGTGCTAAAATTTTAGGGGGATAAGTTTTAGAGGAGGTATAAGATAAGAGGGGGTATTATTTTTAGAGGGTTGGCCCACATTGATTTGATGTTTATGAAGGGAAATAACTTTTGCCTTGATTTAGATGTTTTATAAATAAGAGGAGGTAAATGATGAAAAAATAGTCAAATGACTCTTTTGTCCTTGTGGTGTCCCAAAACTTGGTTACCCATTAAATTAAACTTGGTTACCCAAATTTAATTATATGTTTATGTTAATTATATAATGTGAAAACCAACTAGTACAAATTAATTTTAGACAAATTAATTATAAATAAATTATGTTATTAATAAATTAAACTTTATAAAATATATAAATTAGTTCGTAGACAATAACATCTCAATTTATTCGAATCTTCCTTAGTCGCTTATTTTTTTCTCCTTATTTAAAAAATATCAATATTTGTGTAATTTTGTATAAATTTGCTAAAAAATAATATTATTATATTTACTAAAAAATAATATTATTATCTTAAAATCACATCACCTCCAATTTGGAAAAAATATATTTTTTTAATTGCACGACCCCCTATTTGGAAAAAATTTATATATTTTTTATTTTTATTAATATAATTTTTTAATACAATTTTCCATTAAAAAAATTTATTTATAATATAAAATATATTTTGTAGGTGAGAAAGGGGGATGAGAAGAGTTATAATGGTCCAATTTAATCCATATAAGGGGGGATAATTTTTGGAGAGCTCAAATCCTCTCAAAAAATAATACACCTTTTTCTAAGATTAAAAAGGGGGGATAATTTTTAGAGGGGAGAAATTTTACTTCCCCAACCAAGTAAAAAATATCACATCAAAGCTTATAAGGGTGTATTATTTATGAATGCCCCTATTTGTTGCATCTAATCGGCCCCTAAATTCAAATGATGGTAGACTAACATTGCACCCGACCCGACCGAATTCTAAGTCGTTAAATTAAAATTTAACAATATAAATACATTTATATATTATATTTTTACTGTTAAATTTTAATTCAACTGTCTCCATCTTAAAGTTTTCATCTTAAAGTTACCGAATTGATACCGAGCCCTCTCTTTTTATTCAATTAACTGGTCGGTTGAAAATGATTGAATGTGCATGGACGAACGTCTCACGCTTTTGTTTATCAATTTACATTTTGAGTGGATCTGTTTAGAGTGATAAAAAATAAGATAAAATTAAATAAATTATAAATTTATAATTCGTACAATAAAATAAAAAGCGAATAACACTTAAATAAAAAGCGAATAACACTTATATGTGTAACAACATTGTGGATTGATAACATCGAATCGATTATGAAGCAAGCCATATATTGTGTATACCGAGCCATACTTTTAATTAGAATTTGATTTTTGAGAGTGGGGTTACGAAAAAGAAAATTACGGACAGAACTTTTACAATTAAAAAAGTAAAATAAAAAATTTGAAAGACAAATAATTAAAAGTATTTAAAAATTTTTACTCTAAATTTCTAAAAATTTTCAATGATATTCTCGTCAACTTATATTAAATTTTTTTTTTGAAATAGAACAAAAAATAATTTAAAATTTTTTATTTAAATCATTCTGAAAACCGTCCTTATATATATATATATATATATATGAACATGATACTTCCACTATGTAGCATATGCAGGGTGTGTTCGGAAAACATTTAAAAATCTGATTTTTTTTAATTTTTAGCACAAATTGACGAAGAAAACTTTGTTAAAATTATAAATATAGGATGTGTTTGGCGTACTAAAAAACGTTGAAAAATTCTAAAAAATTTATAAATTGCTAAAAGTTATTCATTTTTTATTTTACTGCACACAAATTGACTCAAATTATCTCACTTTTTATCACTTCAAACGTCTTTCATATTTTTTTAATATTTTTAATTTTTGTATATAAAAGAGATAAAATTAATTTATCTTGAGTTGGGTGCGCAAGAACTAAAAAATTAAATCAAAATTTTGATTTTTTTTTTTTAACCCAAACACACTTAACGGGGAACCTCCAGCCCCATCAGCTTTTAACTTTCACCCACATATATACAAAAGATAGAAGCTTCCTCGATATTTGCGGGCATGGGAGTGCGTTGGTCTTTCCTTTCTTCCTTTTGCTTTACCTCTCTTTCTCTCTGTCTCTAGTAAATCTGTGTTTGTTGACCGCGTGGGAGGCGCACCTTTTCTTTCCATTATCATATGATATAAAATAGCTAAATTGATATACATTCTTCAGCAAATTTCTTTGCGCTCTCTCTCTCTCTCTCTCTATATATATATATATATGCACATGTATGTATAAATTATTATAATAATATTTGATTGGTCAAAATCTATCTAAATTTAAAAAATAAATTACGAATTTTTTTCAATGTTTTTCAATCAAATTTAGTCACGTATTACTTTTATATCATTTTTTTATTTTTTATTTTTATTTTTTGCCATCTAATTAAACACCACCAATGTCCAAATTGTCCTCTACAGTGGAAGAGTAAATATATATATATAAAAAAGAAAATGGTAATTGAAGGTAGTTGACAGAAATTCCTCCTTCATTCCAGCCACATAAGTTTTGAAATATTATACATCAGTTAAATTAGTAGCACAGCAGTATTTAACATATGCTATTTGCCTTGAATGTAGTATGTATATGTATATATATACATATGAAGCAGAAACTCAAATTAATGTAAGTTCACTTCTAAAAATAACAAATTAATTTAAAATAAAAATCCAAATTTAGTGGGGAAATTAGGCGACTAATCAAACTTTTTTTTACCCGTAACTTTGTCGGATCACTTATTGATGCACACAGTTCTCTAGTGAAAAGAGATTACTTATACCTTCATCTCAAATTACCTAAGTAAGAGATTATAAAATGATTTATTAATGCATGTGTCACTTCTACTTAATAGATAGATATTTTGAGTTATAAACTTATAACCCATTTGCATCACTTATTATTTATGTTAGAACAAAACACTTCTACTATATATATTGATGATGATACATTTTTCTGGATAAATAAAAAAAAATACTTTGATAATATCATTTTCCTTCCGAGCTAGCTAGACTACATGGGTTTGGCCTCTTCTACCCCAAACGTAGAAATATTAAATTGTTGTCATAATTAATTATTTGGATGTATATATAAACCATCATCACCAATAAGTTGATCATCACTTCCTCCTTCTCCCATTCCATATATGTTTAGATCTTGAGCAAGAGATGATGGAAAATTCAGAGGGGAAACAAAGTCCTTGGTCGTGTAATTTTCACCAGCAGCAAGCTTTTGGTTGGCTTTATCGAGTATGGTTTGCATATACTTTGCTTGAGCCTCAATCCTTATGTGAAGGCGTCTTTGTACCTGCCAGCCATTGCCACCCGGCCACTTGTAAGAATCTCTCACTTTTCTTTATTACATTGGGAAATTAAATCAGTTCATGTATATGAAAAATTATTAAATCAAGATGAGTTGTTGTTGGAATTAAAGTACTCTCTTTGGGCTTACTTGTAATTCTTCGTGCAGTCTTCTGTGCACCTCCATTTGCATCCTAATTGCACCAGTCAAGTGATTGTTACTGCTCGGAACATACATACATACATACATATATATATATATATTATACGTATATAAAATAAAATAAGATAATTTTTCAAAATGTTCATCTCACAAATTAAGATTAAATAGTTAAAAATTATTATTTTTATTCAACAATTGAGATCATTTTTATATTTTTAACTTCCCGCTTAATTCTTTTTTTAGTGGACCCACACTATCATCTATATCACAGAACGGATTAAGCATTTTAAATTTCACCATATTTTAGTGCACCTCACTGCTAACTTAAATTTTGCCCGATCATAATTTTTAGAAAGTTGAATCTTTCGAATTAAAACACTATAATTTGTATTCTCTTTTATGGTGCTTATCAAAAATTAATTGAAGAGAGATGAAAACACATTAATGACTGTTAGGACCTAAATTTTTGAAAAAAAAAATTAAAACCCATATATTATTATAATTTCTTCAGATTTGAATTTTTTGTCTAAGGTTTCAACTGATACAAAAAACTTAATGTTAATTTTATTTATAATACCGCGGGCACAAGTTACTATTAGTATATAAACACAACACAACCCAAACTAAACGTATACATATATATATATATATATACATATGGCAGGAGATGGATGAACATGACAGTGTAGGTGAATATGTTAGTATTATTAAATTTCTCTTTTAACCCCACTATTCTAATAAGTCTTTACTTATCTATAGGTTAAAGATTAAAAATTACGTCATCTATTATAAACTGTTAAAAAGTCAAATTATTTTTGACAAAACACTCTTTTTCCCATAATTTATCTAGTCTTAATAAAATCTTTTGGTGATGTGGGGAGCGATTGAAATTTGATTGTCTAGATCCTAGTACGTATATATTTGAATATTTTAATTGATTAAATAAAAAAAAGATTATATTAAGACTTATTATCTTATCATTTACCTTTTTTAATACAATTTTTATTTATATTACTATTTTTTTTCTCTGCATAAGCAGAATTTTTTTTTTTTTAAATTTGTTCTCAGTAACTCCATTTTCTATTTCCGACAATATATATTTATATATATGTATATATATATATATATAGAGAGAGAGAGAGAGAGAGAGCAATTAAAATAAAGTAAGAGGCAGGCAAGTACATACTCATTCAAAGTATTAGTGCGGCTCATAATACGAGTGGAAGATGGTATATTTCTTTGAAGTAGAGCTGAAGCTGCCATGCATGGAGATTGAATGCAGCAGAAACAAAAGCTAATTAAGTACCCAGTTACAGGAATTAACAACTACCCAATTAGAACTAGCATTACAAGATGGAAACAAAACAATAGTAATGGTGAAAAGGAGGTCAAATATCTATATTTATTTATTTATTTTTAATTATGAACTATAAAATTTAAATATTTATAGTTATTTTGGTAATCATGAATGGCCCCTCCCTTGCAAGGTGAGGAAATTAAGAGGGTCAGGTCTCTCACCATCTTTGGTTGAGTGATCATTGAATTCCTTGTGAGGCTGCTTTCCAAGCCTGAATTTCTGATCAACATATATATATATATATATAAGAGAGAGGAAGAGAGAGAGAGAGAGAGAGAGAGATCAACCCAACTCAGTTAATATCGCCATGAATTAACGAAAGACGAGAGGGAAAAAATTGTATGTAATAATTAAAAAATTAATTAGAAGATCATGATCGCCACCTGAAGATGGCTCTTGAGATGGTAAAGAGTGAGGCCCTTCACACCCATAACTCTCTTGATGGTCTTTGGTGTTGCCTCTGGAATCCAACCCAAAGGAAAAAAAAATTAATTAATTAAAAAATATATATATATATACACACAAAGGAACTGATCATTAATTAAAAGACAGAGAAATGAAATTAGAAAGAAAGAAAGAACTTAAAGTACTTACTATCAGGTCCCCCAAGCTGGGTTACAGCGTCGACAAAGCGTTCATGGAGCTCCACCGTCCATCGGAGGCGGGGCTTCGGGTCTGTAGTGAGGACCAGCCCTGAACCCGACTCACCACCACCCTGAACACGCATACTATCATGGTGTTGGTGTTGGTGTTGGTGTGAATTCATCATAGTACCAGCCAACTGCTTCTTTGTATGGAACATATTTATTCTCTCTCTCCCCCCCCTCTCTCTCTCTCTAGAGTACAAGGAGATTCAAGAAGAACAAATACTAATTGCTACGCAAATAGAAAGAATAGGGTGCGTTTTTGAAGAAAGGAATTTGGTTTCAGAAATAATTTATAAAAAATAAAATAAAATAAAATAAAGGAGGGAAAAAAAAAGGCAAATTAACCCTGCACAAACAGTAAAGAAATTTCAAATAGAATAGTTAATGGAAAGAAAATGTTGATTTAATAAAAAATTAAAGTTGGATTTATGTGGAGGTTTGAGAAATTTTTTTAAGTTACTTTTTTTTTGAAATCTTATATGATATTGTATTAACTATTTTTTTAATTCCGTGAATTTTAAACATATACGTCATATTAACATTAAAAAATTCTCAGAAACAAAAAAAATGTACAAATTAATTTTTTCATTTGTATGTGATTTTTTTTCTTAGACATTTTTTTCACAATGAATAAATGTCTAAAAGTTAAAAAAAAATTAAATTTTAGTGAAAAATTTATATAAGATGAAAAACAACCAAAGAGGATAAAAATCAATTTTTGTTACCAAAATAAGCCTCAAGCTATCATTTTAAATAAAAACATTTATTAAAATACATTCTAATTATGAAATTATCATTATCACATTATTCTTAAATTTTTTTCCATAAAATTCTATTAACAGAGTAGTATTGCCCTATTACAAAAGAATAAAAGTACACATAGAATGATTTTCTAGTTTGTGTCATTTAAAAGATAGTTCTTATATTGTAAAGTTTAATTTTTTGTGTGTGACAATTGTGAGTCATTTAGCATATAATGTCTATAAATTTTTGTATTGAATATTGTGTTGATCAAGTTTTCTTCAATGCAAAAATTGAAATGAAAAGTTGATTTAAATCAAATTTGGCTTCAGTGGGGTTCGAGCCGCCTATAAATTTTTGATGTATTCTATTTTGATCTTATTTTTATATTAGGAACAGATATAAATATCACATATTCTACCAGACTAGGGTTAACACTTTTGAAAAGGACCATATTGTGCAAGAGAAAATCAAAAGTGGAGATTAAAAGAACAATATTCGATCATTACTTCAAGGCTCGTAATCGTCAATTTTATTGTGGATTGATGTCTAATAATAGTTGTCTTATAAACTCGAGATTTTTCTTTAGAAAGTATTTTCTAAGATTTTCCTCGTTAAATCCTATGTTTTATTGACTTTCATTTGTGTGTGTTTGTTTTTAAGAATTTCTCCATATTTTTTGTTTTTCATATATAAATATTTGCATTTGATCCTAATTTTTTAGTTTTGATGTGAATTTCAAGATAAAACATGATTAAGGTTTTGTTTGGTTTCATATCTTAGTTCTAGCGCCCCTTTTTTTTTGTAGTTTTTTTTTGGTCTTCCATGACTTTTTTCACTAAAATTTATTTTTTTTAGAAGATGTAATTTTTAGCCACATTAATTGTATTTGTTAAAAAAAAAATTGAAAAGTTCATGTCTAATTGGATAAAAGCTATCCTTTTGGTGGGGGAAAAAAAAAATGCAACAACGAAAAGCAAGTATTTTATTTTCTTAACTTCTACTCAAATGGACATGAATTTTTAATTTTTTTTTACGAATATAATTAATATATCTAAAAGTTACATCTTGTGAAAAAAATTAAATTTTAATAAAAAATCAAATAAGACGGAAAAAATTATAAAAAAAAGTAAAAACTAACTTTGTAACTAAACGAAGCCTAAGCATTTAAAAGCCAAACCAGATGATTGATCATTGCTAAGAGGATGTAGGATTAATAAACGATGATGAACGGAACTTATAAGATACATTGAATTGATTTGAAGCATAAAGGAAGCTAGAAAGTCAAAACCCCATGAAACCCATTCCAACGAATTTGAATGTCCGTTCCAACAAATTTGGTTGCACAATTTTTACATATATCTATCTGAGGGGTTGTTTGGAATAAGAAAAAGTGAAATAAATTAAGATAAATTAAGAGTTCGTAATGTGTACAGTGAAAGAAAAAAGTTGATGTGATATAAAATTAACAGAGATCTTTGGAGTTTTTTCTCAAACCAAACAACCCCTGAATAAATTATAAGATTATTGATTGAATTAATATAAACATAACGAAGAAAAGGATTTCAAAAGTCTTAAGTTAATTCTTTCCATACATTTTTAAGCCTCTAATTTACTCAAATTGCTTTCAAACTCTTGATTTTTGGTTCTTAAACAATATAATCCCTAATAAGAATAATCGGTATTCTATCCAATTATTACTTAAACTATGGCACCTTTTGGTGGATATATAAATTTTTAGTAGAAAATAAACAATTTTTACATATGGGATATTTGGCAAAACACACTAATTTTTTTCACTTTTTTACTTAGTTATAATGACTTACTCGATTGAAAAGTTATCAAAATTTTTATCACATATATAAAAAATTGTTAAAAATTTTATCAAACGCTCAAAAATTGTTAAGAGGTACTAAAAATTGCTATTTATTTTACTAAACACACCAAAAATTTTAACTACCAACTTTTGACAAAAAAAAAATCAAAAATTATTAAAAATCAGACTTCCAAACCGCCTCTACATATATTTTTATAATTTTGAGATTATAATTACAACAAAAAGAGTTTACTGTATAATCCTAACGTTCCTTTGTTACACTAACTATAGGTTGGAAGGCACACTCTAACTCTATTTGAAGTGACAAAAAATTTAAAAAAATAGTGAAAAATACTTAAAAATTCTAAAAGTTATTCATTTTTATTTCATCGTGCGAATTATAAACTTATAACTTATTTCACTTTATCTCATTTTATCTTATTTTGTTGTCATTTCAAATACACCCACTATGTGTAGGTATGCAATTTTCACCCCTTTTTTCTTTCAATTAAAGCAGTTATAATTTTTGTACTTCAAATTTGTAACTAAAGCAATTAAAAGGGAAGTTAAAAGGGAAATTTTTAAAGTCACAATTGTGAGACAATTTTGATAAAAGAAAAATATCTAAATAATTTCTTTCTTTATATAATAATGTAAATATATATATATATATATATATATATAATAAAATACATTATTTGATTTGACATTTCTCCCAATCATCACTAAAATTTCGCTACGTCATCACTTATTATATATTTATATAATAAAACACATCATTTGAATTTGAAATTTAAAATTCAAATATATATATATATATATATATATATATATATATATATATTATATTTTGTAAAATTATACAAACTATATTTTACTTATATTATCTATTATTATTAAATAATGTATGGATACATGTTAGACAAAGTTAACTAAATTTTTTATTTAAAAAAATATATTTAAATTTTAAATATTTAAAAATTTTATTAAAAACAAACATTTAAATTAAAATTTCAAATTTAATGTGTTCAAAACTTAAATTTTAAATACATACACTTTTATACTATGTATCATTTATATAATAAAAAAGTTTAAAATTTTGAATTTGAAATATTTTTAACTGTTAAATTTACTAAACGATCCGGATTATTTTTCTTTTCTCTCACCCTTCTCATTTTTTTAGTACTTTTTTACATAAAAGTTTTTAAATTAATATTTAAAAAAAAGTAATATACACTTTTACACTCTTTGTCATTTATATAACAAGGAAATTTAAAATTTTGAATTTGAGATATTTTTAATTGTTGAATTTGTTAAATAATCAGGATTACTTTTCTTTTTCTCTCACTCTTCTTATATTTTTTGGAATACTTTCTATATAAAAGATTTTAGATCAATATTTAAAAAAATATGATAATATTTGTAATAAATAATGAAATTTTATACCTTAATCTTTTTTGATTAATGATTTTTATTTTTACATTTTTGTATGTAAGTTTCCTTTATAAATTTAAATTTAAATTATTTACATGTTAAATTATATTTTTGTGTCTTTACACAGAGACAATTGCTAGTTATATATACTAATACAGAAGTTTGTATGTTAATATCATATGATGATATCATTCGGTCCAACTTTAGGACCAGTAGTTGGTATTATGTGGGGACCTGCGATGTATAAAGCCAGGGTTTCATATTCTGGAGCTTCAATTTCGGTTCAACTTCAGGACCAGTGGTTGGCATTATGTGGTGATCTGCGATGTATAAAGCCAGGGTTTCATATTCTGGAGCTTCAATTTTCATGGCAGCACCTTTCTCTCTTTTTATTTATTTATTTATTTATTATTATTATTATTATTTAAAGCTGGCCATGGTTTTAAAAATGAGATTTCGGCGGCCGGTATTTTTTTTTTTTCCCAATACATCTCCTATTACTTTTTTGCGCTATTCTTTTTACACACTATGAGGGTGTTTGGCAAATCAAAAATTAATAAAAAAAATATTAAAAGTTGATTTTTGTGTGTTTGGCAAAATCACAAATTTTGTCACTTTTTTAATTTGTTACAGTAAAAAGTACCACTTCATAATTACAATTTTTTTGATTTGCTACAGTAAAAAACATACCAAACATCCAAAAGTTATAACTTTTTTGCTTTGTTACAGTAAAAAATTTACCAAACATCCAAAAGTTACTAAAAAAATACTAAAAATTCCACTTGGTTCAACCAAATACACAAAAAAGTGCAAAAAAAAAAAACCAAAAAACTACCAAAACTTAAGTTTTTTTTTTAACTTCCAAACACCCTCTATATTTATCTTATCGCGACCGCTATTATTAATAACAATCATTGGGTATGTTTGGAGTTGAATAAAATAATAAAAATTAATGTCTCGTATTTTGTATAGTAAGTGGAGAATTTAAATTTTACTATCTTGCAATTCCTGTTTGTAGAGATTTGTAGTGTTTTATATTATTTTGTTTTAACTCCAAACACCCCCAATTATCATTAAAATTTTCAAGGCTAGCCCTTCTCTCTCTTCCCTCCATGGAGGATTTAATTTCCTTCATCCCCTTGCATTCACATTTATAATTTTGGTGGTGTTTGATTTATTAAAATGAAAAATAAGTGTAAAAGTGATACATGAAGAGAATTAAAAATGCCTTTCGAAAAAAAAAAAGAAAGAAAAGGATTGGTAAAAATTAAATTATTTTTGATGGTTTTTTTTGGGGTAAACTAAACACTTATCTTGGGGCATTTGAGATGGCAAAAATAAAATAAAATTTGATAAAAATTAATAGTTTATAATTCGTAAAGTGAAATAAAAAATTGATAATTTTTAAAAATTTTTAATTTTTTTTTGTATTTTTCAATGTTCAAAGCCAATCCTTTGTACACATTTACTTTTATATATATATATATATATATATGTATGTATGTATATATGTATGTATGTATGGCTACCGCCATATGAAAGGTAGGTGTGAGCTAAAAGAGGGCCACGGGTTTTCAAGCCGAAAACCCTTGACCGGGGGCCCATCGCAAGCAAAGGAAATAGAGGAAGCGTGAGAAAATCACAAAGGTACTGATTCTCTCCCCCCCCCCCCCCTTCTCTCTCAATGTATTGAGATACGCACCGAAGCAATGCATGGATGACACAAAATAAAAAATCCTAAGGGCACCTTAAAAATCTAAGGTGGAAAACACTCCAAGCCATTCTTTACCCACGTCTGAAAAGGAATAAATGCTTCTGTTTTTTGACGATCAAGGGAAGATTATACTATAAAATATTTTAATCGCATTAACTTCTTTGTTACATTTTAAAAATACGAGTAATATTGTGAATAATTAAAAAAAATTCAAAAAAAAATCACTAAATTAACTTTGAACCTGAAGACACAATAAATTCATAAAATTTTATTTTAATTACATGCTCTACCACTAACACATTATTATATATTTTTCTAGTTAAGTAATATTTTTAACTAAAAAATAAACTTTGCAATCTAGCTAGGGTAGGAGATTTTCCCAGATCAAAGCATCAGAATCCTAAGGTGGTACACGAATTTGGATTCAAAAATTCTACTCTCGTTATTTTTTTTTTTTTGTTCTGTTCTACACCAGTCGCGGCTTGTTTATTTTGTACTAGTGATTACGGATAGTGACAGGTATATTTCGTTTAAAATTATCACAGGTATAAAATGTTATTTTCTATTTAAAAATTAACAGTGAAAATGTGAAAAGTGAATGGTGCAGGATAAAAGATATGGTGGGAGTAGTATTATTAATTTGGATCAGCTGTCTTTGAACGTTATAATTAATGTATGTTAAAGTGAAAGCTTAATCTTTAAGCTCCTAACGTTTTTAAACCATAATAACCAAATGAAAAGGGGGGGGGGTTGTTTTGGCTTAGATTTAAGGACGTGATTGCTTAAATCTCAAGCTTCTATGTACTCTCTTTTTTTTTTGGGTAAATAAAAAAAATGAATATAGATATATACTCTCTTGAGAGAATTTATTCTTAACAATGAATATATTCTTTTTCTCCCTTTTGACTCATCCAAAGGATAATATTTAGAATATTTTACCCAGCCATCTCTCTCTCTCTCTCTAATTATTTGCATATAATTAGAGAAGAAAATCTTGATAATTTATCATATTTTTCTTTCCTTTTGGTTAAGGGTAGTAGGTAAAATCATATTTTACTATTTATAATTCCAACATTCTGTATTAATATTATGAGGTATGGTAGTAAAAGCAGCATTAGTTGCAGCAGAGCAGTTTTAATTACACGGCTAGGCTTGCGCACCATGTAGGTAGATGCAGAGAGGAATATAACAAGCATAATAATGTAAGTGTTTAGTTTATCAAAATTCATAAAAATTTATTAATTTTTATCAAACTTTTTATATTTTTTAATTAAACTTCGTTATATATCACTCTTATAGTAATTTTTAAAATTTTTATTATACTTTTTTGTCGTTCAAATACCATCGATGCGTGAGTTAGATGATCTAAGGAGGCTTTGTTAAGGATATAAGGGGCCGATTGGATAGTGCTAAAATTTCAGGGGGATAAATTTTAGAGAGGGTATAAGATAAGAGGGGATATTATTTTTAGATGGTTGGCCCACATTGATGTGATGTTTATGAAATGGGATAATTTTTTACTTAATTTGGATGTTTTATAAATAAAAGAAGGTGAATAATGATAAAAAGAGTCAAATGACTCTTTTGCCCTTGTGATGTCCCAAACTTGGTTATCCAAACCTAATTATATGTTTATATTAATTATATAATGTGAAAACCAATTAGTACAAATTAATTTTAAACAAATTAATTATAAACAAATTATGTTATTAATAAATTAAACTTTATAAAATATATAAATAAGTTTCGTAGACAATAACATCTCAATTTATCTGAAACTTCCTTAGTCGCTTATTTTTTTTCTCCTTATTTAAAAAAATCAATATATGCGTAATTTTATATAAATTTGCTAAAAAATAATATTATTATCTTAAAATCACATCACCTCTTATTTGAAAAAAATATATTTTTTAATCATACAGCCCCCTATTTAGAAAAAAATTATATATTTTTGTTTTTATCAATATAATTTTTTAATACATTTTTCCATTAGAAAAAAAAAATTTATTTCTAATATAAAATACATTTTATAGGTGAAAAAGGCATAATGGTCTAATTTAGTCCATATAAGGGGAGATAATTTTTTGAAAGCTCAAACCCTCTCAAAAAATAATACACCTTCTTCCAAGATTAAGAAGGGATGATAATTTTTAGAGGGGAGAAATTTTACTTCCTGAACCAAGCAAAAAATATTACATCAAAGCTTATAAGGGTGTATTATTTATGAAAGTCATATTTCATTGCATCTAATCGGCCCCTAAAATCCAAATAATTGAACCGCCAAGATTGCACAACATTGTTACTTAAGATTGAATCCTCACGTGCAATTAAATTATAATACCGACAAAAAAAAAAAAAAAAAAAAAAAAAAAAGAGGGATAAAGTATAACAAAATCCCTACTTTAAAATAAGGATCACGCCAAGAAACTTAAAAATAGAAAGCCAACAATGAAACTAACTCGTTAAGAATTTAATTTGTGTAAGATTCTTAAATAATATTTATATATATTCAAAAAATAAAATAAATTCTCCCTTATTTTTTGTATAAATATTTATTTATAAATAAATATATATAAATATATTCTATATAAATATTATAATAAAAGAGAATCTATTTCACCTTTTTAATATATATAAATATTATGTTTTTTTTTTAAGTGAAGATAGTTTATGATAGTAACCTATATCAGCCAACACCAGCTAGCATACGTAAACAAGTGAGTGTTTGATACATGATAGACAATTCTCACATCATTCGAGAGTGTCACATCATCACTCTATCATATGAAGAATTAACAATCTAACACATGACAAACAATCTCCACGTTATCCGAGAGTGTCACGTTATGTCAAAGGAATTTGATTATTACTCAACTGAAATATAAGAATTTGACTATCACAATTAAAATCATTGAGACCCAAATAAAATAAAAAACGTAAGGATTTAACTATCGCAATTAAAACCATTAGAACTAAAGTGAGACAAAAGTAAAGTGTAAAAATAAATTTTATACTTTAAAAAAAAAAAATCAAACACATGGATTTAACATAATTTAGGCTCTATTTGGATTCCAAAAACACTCTAATAAGAAACGGTAAAAAACACTGAAAACTTTAAAAGTTATTCATTTTTTATTTTACTACATGTATTATAAATTCATAACTTATATCACTTTAACGCATTTTACCTCATTTTTTGTTACTCCAAACGCACCCTTAGATCAAATTTGCATACATCATTGGGCGAGAAAGAATTTTATTATAGACATTGAAGGGTAAAAAACAGACTTCCTTCTTCTTTCAAATTTTCATCTACGTAAATAACTTTTTAAAAAAACCTCTTAACGAGACAAACCGACCTCACGAGAAACTGGACGAGTACAGTGCTCCCTTCCACCGTTGAATCATCATCCCGTGATGATCTGACGGTGGAAAAGGCCACTACACAACCACAGCCCCCGCCGCCAAAGATGAACTCTAAAATTCCTATTAATTTTTATTTATAAGCAAATTTTACATTTTGTTCTTCAAATAAAATCTATTAATAAATATAATTTATAAAATTATGATGTCATCTACGTTTCATAAAAAGGTGTTATCCGTAAGATAAAAATTTTAAGTAAAATGAAATCTCTTACCTAACTCTAAATCGCATGAAACAAACACGCCCTTAATGTACACATACAATTCATTCAACATCCAACGCAACGCATACGTTTTTATTTTCTCTTCCGCTTTGTTTATTTCAACATCCAACATTGACACGGCCAGGGTAGGGTGGGCACCAAATTGTTCGAACTACAAGCCCACGACATCAAAAACACCCGTCTCAGATTTGAGTTGGGTTGATTGCGGAAGCAGTAAGCCCAGGATTTGGACATCGGAACCCCAACATCATTACGTCAAAATCACACAAAGGCATGCAACAGCTTGAATCTTACGCACACTGCAAGTTAAGCTGAAACTTATTCGAATAGCGTACCCAGAAAACCTGTCTTAACGCGAAAGGATTTGTCCTGAAGATAGCATTCTTCTTTCTTCTTCCCCCCAGACGAACATTATTACTCTTAGACAGCCACAGCCAATCTACACATTCTCCCATTTCAAAATGCAAAAAGTGAGTAACAACAACGTCTTGGAATTAGGTTATTTATCAATGCTGAAAACCAAAATACAAACCTTGACCGCGTCCAGTACTTTGTTCAGATCATGTTTCCCAAACACACGTACTTCGTCTGCAACGAAAAACCAACCTCAGAGAATTTTATACATATATATGTATGTATGTATAAACAAATGCCCACGAGCATTATAGAAGTTATAAAACCATACAGTCGACAATAAACCAGAAAGGGCAAAGTACTGAGTAGCAAAAGAAAAAATATAAGTAAATTGATTAAAATAACAACAAAGATCAGACAAAGCTTAAAAATAGCTTGTCTCTTGCTTCATTCAGATATTTAGATGTTCTCCATGGCTGCGAACATTTTGTTTAGCAAGGAACTCCAATAGGCTGTCCAGCGGATTGGGTCATGGGTCGGTGGATCGGGTCGGACCGGCCGTTAACTTTAAAGAGCCCCCTTGAACTACCCGTTAATCTATTTTTAAGAAGCAGTTTAATGGCTCAAAACGGGTTATCAAGTTGTCGAGTTTGGGTAATGGTTAACCTGTTTTTTTTTTTTTTTATTTAAATGATATTTTTCTTTTAAACATATATATATATATATATTGATAATTCAAATTTCAAATATATTTTATCTTTTAATTTTTTTAGTCTTAATGGGTCATTGGTTAACCCATTTAAAAATACCCAAAAGAATGCATTTTTTTCTCGACGAGTCGGGCCAAACCCATCTGCCACAATAACCCAACCCATCAAAGTCCACAATTCACTTCCACAACTAGGAATTTTAAGTGCCATTTAGTTTGTATTTCTATTTTTTGTTTTTTGTGTTTGTTTTCTATTTTATGTTTTATGTATTTTATGTTTCGAAAATTCCAAAATAAGGAAAACAGAGCATTTGGTTTGATATTTTTTATTTTCCGTGTTTTGAAATTTTTTTTATTTTGAGTTGAAAACACTCAAAACGACATTTTGCTATTTTGCATTTCTTGTGTAAACCCATTTTTTGTTTTTTAAAAGAGATTTTGAAAACACAAGTGACCAAATACAGTTTGAACTATTTTCCTTATTTTCAAAATTGTTAAATGAAAAATGAGCGCAAAATAGGTATGCCAAATGGCACCTTAGAGTTCTAAATTAAATATACTTACTTCTAGAAATTCATCCATCCCATATTTCGAACCTTCGCGTCCAAGACCGGACTGTTTAACGCCTCCATGAGGAGCCACCTGCATGGAAAGCAAACAATCATTAAGCCAATCCCCCAGGTGCCCATGGCAGAGACAGATTTAAGACCTTTATACCTCTGTCGAAATTAGTCCTTCATTAACTCCAACAATTCCATATTCAAGAGCCTCAGGGACACGCCAAAAACGTTGGATGTTTGTTGTAAATACATAAGCGGCTAATCCTGAAGATGGATATA
The DNA here is from genome assembly GCA_019916065.1 of Vitellaria paradoxa. NCBI lineage: Eukaryota > Viridiplantae > Streptophyta > Magnoliopsida > Ericales > Sapotaceae > Vitellaria > Vitellaria paradoxa. The sequence continues at coordinate 19,781,812 of CM034234.1, read as the reverse complement.
TCAAAACATATAGTGAAATGCCTAACTCGCCATCTTTAAAATAAATATATGAATCTATTTACCACAATATCCAGGGAACCATTGAACCTTTTTCAAATTCAACTTTTATGTGCAGACATGCCTTCAAATATTTCTGGTTCTCTTTCTTTTTTTCACAAAGTAACAACGTTAAACACATTTCTACATTAGATTAATCAGACAGAAAAGAATACAATTTTATATGGTTCCGGTCATGTATCGGAATATGGAAATAGATTGTAACACAAACCTGCATTTGTGTCATTAGCAATGCGAATAGCTTCTTCCTCCGTTTTAAAACGCATAAGGGGTGCAACAGGTCCAAATACCTCCTCTCTGAACATATTCAAACACTATTATAAGTGCATAAAGTAAGACAGAAAGAGCCTTCTATTTCATACATCTATAATTGAAAATTTTAAGCAATCATAACTGGATCAAAATATGCAAAAATATCTATGAAGACACTTATAATCTGTAAGTCAAAAGTTGCAAATAACAAAAACCAGTCACCAGACTCGCCACCAACTGCCACCACCTCTTTGTCGGCAGCAAGGATAATGGCAAAACTGGCAAAATATCAAGAATGGGAATGATATCTAATTTAAGACCACAAAGAGGCATATTATGCCAATCAGGGTCTGCCTACATTTCTAAACTTCATTATTTGAAACTCTATGGCATGATTTAACAGTAAATAAAAAGTATAAACCAACCAGTTTTCTGCACATGCATGCAAGTGTTAAATTCTCTCAAAATAACAATGCAAGTGAAAAATAGAAGTCCTTTTTAAAAAAATAAAATAAAATTAGATAGCAAGCATTATATAATAGTTATACATTTGGCTTGTAGAGTTTACCTCGATATGAGCATCTCACTCGTGACATCAGTTATTACTGTAGGCTCATAAAAAGTCATTCCAAGGCTATGCCTTTTTCCTCCAAGAAGGACTTTTGCACCCTTCACACCAAAAAATTATGATTCATGACAGAGAGCTCATGCAAGTATTGCACTAAAAATTTCCATTCAATTAAATGTCAGTTTCAAATTTGTGCCAACCAAGAAAATTCAACAACAATAGCAACAGATAAAAGGAAGAATCTAACACCAGCACATGCTACTCCAAAAAGCAGAAGAGAACAAGGAGTAAAACCTTACTGCAGTGGCAAAAATGATTGTATGAATGAAAATTTAAAAGAATTCCTGCCATCTGAGCTAAAACAAAAAGAAATTGACAGCTGGTGTCACTGATTGGCAGTTATATTAGTTCTCCTGATAACCGTTAGAAGATAAAAGGATAAATTCTCCTTTAGATAAGGATAAGCACAAACTCATTGGATGGGATTCATAGATTAGTTCACTCTGAAAGGACCCACCTCAAGGCCTACGGTATCTTATTCTCATTCAACTCTAGTGACATCCATTGTTCATTTTCCCCTGCTAAGACTAACTTAGCCATTGTGATGCCTTCTGCCAACTAAAAGGCTATCCATCCAACTTGCGCTAGAGTGCTTATTTTCTCTGAGCTGCTAATGTGGCATGTTGTTTCCTTGTAGGCTTATATCAGCCCACATCCAACCAAGCATCCGTTATTGTCCAATCAGCTCCATGTCACTCACTCTCATCAGCAAGAGTACCATTAAAAGAATAATAATGGTGTCGTCTATATTCTAATAAAGGCTCATAGCAGCCTGGAAGATCATGTTGTGTTTCTACTTTCTATTCATCAATGTTAAATCTCCACCCTTCAAGATGTTAATATAAATACAATCGACAAAAGTGTGTAATAAGCATCAAAACTCAATGCACGGGTGCAGGTTCATTTTTCCTTCTACAAGGACCTACGGGTCCAGCATAGAAATTTCCAAACAGAAAGAAAAGGCAAAGCACAAGGTCATCTACTTCATGACCTCTAGGGCACAAACAAACAAACACAAGTTACCAATGGTGTGGAATGAACAAAGAAATTATGACAGAACAAAAGCATTAGAAAGTGGATTTAGATGGTACAACTATAAAACAAGAATAAAAAATAGTTATTCCTCCTCAAATCAACATTTATTAATTCCATCAAGATGGGTGACATACAAACCTTTGACATAGCATCTTGCAGAAATGATTCAACCTGCAAGATGTGCACAATTGATTAAATGGTATAAAAATAGATTAACAAGTTGCAGCATCGCAAGAACACTGCTTCATGGAAACACTAAAGTAAGAACTGACCTTATGCACTGCAGCTTCATTGATTAGTGGGCCCTGCAAGAAACAGACAATTAACTTTCAACCATGTTTCTTAAGTCACTCGTTATCCATTATCATGAAAGCAAAAATTCCATAAACGGTTGTGGATTGCAAAATGGTGTTTCTCTGGAAAAATTCCATCACGGAGCCACATTGATATGGTTAACATGGACTTAACCCTTAGGCAACATCCCTGGAGAAAGGGAGAAAAGGCCAGCCATTTGGCCTAACCAAAGGGTATGACATTGTTAAAGGCTATTTTTGGATAGTGTAGGTTGAACCAAAAGATTCCAGCTTCTATGAAAATGGAAAATCACGGTCATCTTGTATCAAAACAAAAAATCAGTCATCATAACTATGGTTATTTCTATAATTTTATAGATTGTGCATTTTGTTATTTTTTTGATTGATGTCAAGGTTCTAGATTATTTGATTATGGGTTTTTCTAGTCATTTACTTGTTTGGAATTGGTGGAGTTTTAACCACTTCAGAAACTTCAGTTCAGCAGGAATTTAGGAAATTCACACCTTAGTAAAATATCTATATAAGCACTTGTTTTTGTGAGAGACAACTGACAAGTTGATTAATAGAAGTTTACATGGAGGTTTTTGTTCTCTTTGAATGATAATCCATTGACTTAGAATGTCTTACAGACATTCAAGATTTCTATCGTACTCCTTTATTTTAATTCAACATAGTTATGCATGACCGACATCAAGAATTAGCCTTTCTTCCACCCAACTACATAAAACCCTAACCAAATTTACCTGTCATTCTAGCCTAAACACATTTGAGTTTCTCCTGCTTTCCAAAATTTCCTATATCTATAAGCATTTTGATTTTATTTCATACAAAATCAACCAAATACTAGAATCAACTTAACCATAAAACCATCCTTAAGCCCAACAGTGTGCTTTTAAGCATAAACCCGAAACATAAAAGCTCTAGCGCACCAAATTTGGTCACAAAGCAGCCTTCATTGGTCTCCATTCTACATCAAATGTCTACCATCAAAAAGATGAAGAAATGGTTCAAACACAATTTGACATCAACTATAAAAATAATCCCTTGTATTGAGGACGAGCAAACTTTTAATGTGTAGTTCATGACTGATTACCTGAGACACGCCTTCATGAAAACCATCCCCAACTTTCAATTTCTGGACTGCTTTTGAAAAAGAATTTGCAAATTTGTCATAAATACCTGCACAAAGGTTCATTAGATTAATCGCCAGAACAATTACCAAAAAAGGAAGTAAGGCTGAACAGGGGAGCACTTTCAGAAAGGTCAATGAAAAAAATCAGAATGATGTAAAAGAAATTTCAATAAATATGAAGCTATTAAAATATCAAATAATCAAAAGTGCTTTCAAAACTAATTCAAACTACAGTATATTAGCAACTTCTCCTCTCATGCATATCCCATCACCTTCTTGTACAATGAATAAACTATCCAACATAAGATTTACATGTTGATATTTATGAAAAATAAATTGGAAATTTAAAAAGTTTAAAGTTTCGTGAACTTCGATTTATACCTTCTTGCACAATTATTCTATTTGCACAGATGCATGTTTGTCCTGTATTACGGAACTTGGTTGCCAACTGCAACAACAAATTGGATATTAATAGTCTCTTCACATAGACAGAAAGTGGAAGCATTATCAAAAAGAATAATAGCGTCCATCAAAACAAACAACAGCACAAGTATTGCTTACCACCAGTTTCAGGGTAAATTTCTGTCCTAGATCAAATGAATCAGAATAGAAAAAATGAAGCTCCAACGGGACCAAAAAATTGGATCCATTATTGCAATGGTTGGCCATAATTTTAAATGTTACGGCAGCTTTAACATTTCCAGTCAAACTTAAGATTCCAATACTAAGATTTTAGCAAACTGATGAGCCAATGCTACTAAAAAATAATTAGATTTTGTATTTAACTTGTTAAAATTATAGCTCTCGGTACAAAATGCCAGCATCTCATATTGACAAACTCCATATCAGAAGATTCAGAACTATAGTCATGATAAGATATTCCTGCATGATGAAATAAAAATAAAATAAAATAAAATAAAAAAGGGAAAAGAGTAACCACCCAGGATCTCCCAAAAGGTTAAACCTACACACTGTTTATTTGTTCCCACTTACAAAACTATGACCTCTTTTTGGATACTGTTGATGTGGGACTTAACACACACGACTGTGAATCAAGGTACTAAAAGCCTCCCACTAAATACGTTTAACATTATCAAGTTTCACAGCAACTGCTATCCAGTCATACATGGAACTCAGCATTCGTGATTATCTAAATGAAAGAAACACCTTAAAATCAGTATAATTATACAGATAACACTGACTTACGGTTCCTTTTATAGCCACATCCAGGTCTGCGTCATCAAAGATTATGCAAGGTGCATTGCCACCAAGTTCAAGAGATACCTAGGAAAATAAAGTCCAAAAGCAATTAGTGTATGATAAAATACGGTCTTACCTTTCAATTTACAAAGTAGTCACTTGATTGCTTGAGCAAACCTTTTTAACAGTCCCAGCAGCATCTGCCATCAGTTTCTTTCCAACAGCTGTGGAACCAGTGAATGTGATCTTCCTCACCTAAATAAATTTCAAAATAAAATGAATAATCATTTGTATATCAAATAATTAAATCAAACAGACTGCAGCAAGGTTCCACATAAGGAGAGGATGCCAATACATAAAAAGTAAAACACCTGTGGACTCGCAAGCAAAGCATCCCCAATATCAGAAGCATTTCCCATGACTACATTCATGACACCCTAAATTTGAATTAGAAAAGGAAATGGAAATCAACCATTAGAGACAAAGAAAATAATAATAATTAAGATGACGTAACACGGAAAAAAAAAAAGAGTGAAAAAAGTCTGAAACATCAGTATTCTTCCAGAGCCATAGAAGAACGTAATAACATCAGCATGTAGGTGCACCACCCTCACATCATCTTCTAACTCTTCTTGTATGATTGCCTTCCACTATAATCTACTATATTATTTTCCTCAAATCAAAAGACCAACGTATCAACAGGCCATTATATGCACCAATTGCCAAAATAAATCAAGAAACCTATTCTCAAGATTCGCTTCCACAATAAATATGGATGCACCCATTCCTTAACGTTGATTCCAGAATTAGCAAGATTATTTGGGCAAGCAATCAATTTGATGCAACATTCAACAGGATTATTTACCCGAACAATCAAGAAGAGAGCAGCCTTGTCTCACAGGCTGTTTATTCTGTTGCACCATCATATTTATTTTATTAACACTATTTCTGCACAGCAGCAAAGGGATTTGAGACAACAATAAACAACATAAGTTAGTCCTATCCATTATTTCCCCGACTTGGTGTCCCCTCTCCCTCAGTTGCCTCTTTACGGGTCCAGTCCTTCACGAAACATGCAGTAGGCTTATAGAATCTACAGTAACCAACGCCCATCCCGCTCCTTGCATATTGGCTAATCCTTTGAATAAACTGTCTAGTTTGGCAGGTAATGGCAAATATAGGTTATAGCAAAAAGCCTCCAAGATGGAGATGGTCTCATTCATTTCCTTTATGACAGAAATGTAAAAGAATCTACTTCAGTAACAGCACAGAGGACAAAAGAAGAATCCAGCCTGGCAATCTGACATATGACCATTCTAGAGTATAATTATTGTGGCATTTTTACATGCATAGGAACTTGTATGAAAATTATGCTGAAATCCTACACCAAATTTCTTTGTCACATTAAAAGAACACTTCCAAAATCTAATAAGATCAGATGAATGTTGAACTTTCATCTATTGGCATCATTCATACATACATGAACAGATACATAAATATCATTCTCATATAGAATATTACCGGTGGTATTCCAGCCTGAAGGGAGAGCTCAGCTGCTGCTAGAGCAGTCAACGGCGTAAGTTCAGATGGTTTTATAACCACAGTACATCCGCAGGCAAGAGCAGGACCAACCTGGTGTGACGATAAAAGAGAAAAGGTCAATTTGAAGCACAGACATAGTCGTGCATCAAACAAAGTCAACATTTCATGCATCACCTGACGGTCATTGAACTTAAGAAATCAGAATTTACCCACCTTTCGAGTAATCATTGCCAAGGGAAAGTTCCAGGGTGTTATTGCACCAACAACACCTACAGGCTACAAAAAGAAAATCGTTTTCATATAATATAAATGAAAATTTTGCAATGATATGTAGACTTTAAAAATGAAATGAAATTAATTGGTCCATCAAAAGCTATGATCATGAAGAATCCAGAGCCGGACCACTTGTGCCAGAAGGTGATTCTATCGAGTAAAGAAATGAAACAAGTGTAGCATAAAGAATCTCCCTTTTGATTATTGAGAGTTTTATTCCCCAAAAAGAAGCACATATTGCATGCCTTCACCACTGAAATTGTACATCAAATTTCTCATAATTTATCAATATATGTTGGGTTACACAACAACCTCTTCCTTAATCATTCTACCCATCATGTCTACGCATGTTTATTTGTATCAATAAATACACACATATTTCATTGGCTTTTTAATTGTTACAGATCTTGGACTCATCTTAAATGCAATGGACTATGCTTAAAAATGTAATCACATTTCAGTTCCCATAGTTTCCATCTCATACATCTCAATGCACATCAGTTATCAACCACATAACCTTAGTCAATTGAAAATTTCATGCACATACTAGCCATAATTTGACAAATGGTAACACCAGGAACTTATAACTTGGAATGCAAAACATAACAGAAGGGTACCTGCTTTAAAATAAACAACCGACGATCAGCTTGCGTTGATGGAATTATATCGCCATATACACGTTTAGCCTCCTCCGCAAAGAACTCAATAAAACTGGCACCAAAGCTAACCTATATATTGTAGGAATAGCATCATATCTTGCAAATGCTTCATGGAGGATGCAATGCCTCGCCTTAATACTTAAACTGTCTAAGGCAAATGTGTGAATACAATACCTCGCCAATAGAATCTTGCAAAGGCTTTCCTTGCTCTAAGGTTATAAGTTGTGCCAGCATCTCTTTGTGGGCAGCTAATAAGTCATACCTTACAAAATATGCAGATAAAAATCATGACATCCTTGCAGGAATAAACATTAACAAACAGAAACAGGATTTATAAGCCCTAGAGGACAATTACATAAAATACATCCATATATATGTAATATGTCTCAACCTTTTTTTTAAAAAACAAAAAAGACATTGTGTGGTGAAATACATGTGTACAAATAACTATTTTTTTGATAGGTAAAAGTAATGTTGCATTAAAAGGCATCAAGGGTTGCCATACGTTTACAAAAGCTCTAAGTATCTTTACAAAGAAACAAAGCCTATGCTTCCAAAAACTCACTGAAATCCAAAAATGCATGATTATTCAGATCCACATGACCGGACGTCCAACTATACAAAGAAGACAAAAATAATATTTCAATGAATTAGCCTAATTACGAGTTGAGCCTAAGCTGCTTGTGGACAGCTGATTTAATTGTCAGCCCTGTATAATATAATCCTAATATTTTGATAATTCACGCATGGAAGTACAATCTACCACAAGCTATGGACATACTCTATCCAGGCATATAGTTTTACCAAATCATTAAACACTTTGTGCAAGTAAATGCTGTATAAAAATATCATAGGATCTCAGTTATCTTGTACCATTTCCGTAAGTATTTGCACCTTTCAGCAGCAGTAAGTTTGCTCCAAGCTGCACAAATAAGAGATCCTCACTTATTAGTACTGATAATGCAACCTTTCAAATTTGAAACAAATAAGGCTCAGAGAAATTAAAATTAATTTTACTGATGCCAATTGATCTGTATCCAGTCATCTCAATGTAAAAGAAATTAAATATAAATTTACCAGACTTATGACATGATAATAACCTTATGCTGTCCAACAATGGTAGTGACATGATCATGCAAAATCTGAAACCTTGGGAACCATAACTTATTCTACCAATGAGTCACAATAACTTCAAAATCCCCAAAGAATAAAAAATACCAAGCAAGAAAATTAAGTTTCATTAAATTATATGCATGAAACTTTTGATATGTTAATTACTTAAGAACTGCAGCAAGTCTAAAAACTTTCCTCCATCATTTTCTCACTGTTTGATTGATTATGTTACTCTTCCCAGAATTCCTCAAGCTCGTGAATAAAATCGAATGATACAGCAGGCTGAAAATTGTCAAACCAAAAAAATGGAGATTCTTTTTTTTAATAGAAGAGAAATTTATTCCAGAATTTTGGAGACTGTAATCTGCAATTCCAGCAAACTAACACTTAAATGTTCAAGCCAAACTTAACCTTTCAAAGCAAGAAACTGCATAGCCTTCTTCTACCATTCTAAACCATAAAGCCATAAGCTTTCTTTAGCCTTGCCTCGCCAATAATAATAATAATAATAAAACACAATTACAGGTTGCCATAATTTAAGTTTCCAGTGTTGTCTTACATCACTGCACAAATAAGTGGATTTTGGTTCTCAAATTTACAATCTTCATGTTCAAAATTTCGTGCCAAAAGTACTTTCACTTAGTGTTGTCCTACATCACTATGCAAGCAAGTGCATTTTGGTTCCTAAATTTCAGAAATCGACCTTTCAGGCTCCATGTCAAAGGTTCTTTCACCCTACAAAAAGAACCGCAGAAGTGTAATTGTGAATGTCACGAGATGTGGAAGAGTGTTTCTTGCAACAAAGAAATACAAGCACAAATTTCAACGGGTTCATTCATTAAAACGTGGTTCTCCTAAAAACACAAAGATCACATATGTATATTGGTGTAAAAATGCATACACTTGAATGCATCATATGCTGAAGCGATTGCATCATTTGTCTCCCTCCCACCCATGCATGGAACATTTGCTATAACCTCACCATTAGCGGGGTTGTGAACCTGCCATGACAAGTAAGGTTTGCTTAAAGAAGCATAATTCGTGCAACAATGAAAGAACTTATTAACTGAACAGCTGGAGGGAAACAATTCCACATGCACACATATAATGAAACAATGATTACTTAGTAATATAACTAGTGCAACTAAGAAGCAAGAATGCAACAAACAGGCAACTCTCATAGAAGTCAGGTCATTGGATCAGAAGCAACTGGCAAGAGCATGAAAACCCATTTTGGCCATTTACATATAGTTCTATTGAAATCTTTATTTTCACTTGACTAAAGGCTTTGCCTCAGATGGAACAAACAAAATTTACTTGATGAAATAAGTAACTTGGGGAATTCCCCACCCTCCACACACACGCGCACGCATAGAAAGAAGAAAGTCCCATGCCTATTAAGAAAATATGACGTGGATAATTCAACAAAAATAATAATAATAATCCACAAACAATCAGAATCTGGGGTGCGAGGTAAAATTTTATATTCCTTCAGACCTTTATAGTTTTGCCATCATATGCATCAATCCATTTTCCCCCAATAAGGCACTGAGTTCGTAAAAATCCAGAATTATTGAGCCGAGCAGCGACACTTTTTGCCTCACAATCTGCCTCCATGCTAATCTGACCATCCAAAACCAATTTTCAGATACATTTGCACATCTTGGAATTCATTGCAAATAAGTACCATATGGGATAAAGAATAGAATAAAAACATAAGAAGTATAGAGAAATATGCATATAGAACATAAGCAAGTTCAATGCACATATTTTAATATAGAGTGAACAAGAAGCATTAGTTGGGGAGTGTAACATGTTTAATCCCACCACACATCTCCGAGTGTCCGCTGTAATAGCTATTTCCTACAGATTTGCCACGTATCAACCTCCTCAAATTGAATGCTTATTCATTCTGGACATCATTAACTAATTAAGATATTAATCAACGACGTCAATTTATTGTTTAATGATCATTTGATTATACTCCTTAAAGCACTCGATGATAAAAATACTCAAAAACCCAATATATGCGCTTTCATGTTTTGAAAAAAATATTTAGCAACATAAATTATACACATATATGTATCTGCATTGAATGTTGTTAGAAGGGACGGTAGTGGCGTCACAGGCAAATGCTAATAATTTCTAAGACAATAAAATTTTGCTTCAATTGAAACATCATATTCTCGATCAAATTTTAAGTTATCGTCATTACTAAACACAAGTTTTTTTCCCTCCTGCATTAGAACAAATTCGAAGATCTATTAAAACAAGAACAGTTGTTTTGTCTCTCCTGCTTCAAAACAAGTTTTCCTTTTTTTCCATCTTCTTCTCCACTGAAAGACAGTTAATCGAAGTAAGTAACACCTAGTCTGAGAGTTAACTATATAAAATAAAGAAACGTTTGTCTTCCGAATTTTACATACAAAATTCTTTGGAGGATGTAAAATCAATCAAAATACCTCGCCATTTTCTCATTTCAGACAACAAACACCAAAATTTCAATTTACAAAAATAAATAAATAAATAAAAATGAAAATAAAATCCGAAAACAAAACTAAGCATCTGGTATTTCTCCTTTATGAGGAGGTGCCCAAAAAATAAAAAATAAAAAAAAGCAGCGCGTTATAGAACAAGAGAAATTTCTGAAATAAATAAGTAAAATATAGGATTTTTAAATCTTCGATCTCAAAAATTCCTAATCATTTGCCTCGGTTTTCTCCGTCACCAAACAGAGTCTCAAATACAGCAGCTTAATTTTTTTTTTTTGAAAGGTACAAATACAGCAGCTTAAGCATACCATTTCTTTGTAAAAACGAAATGCAGCTAATAATCAAAAGCAAATAAATATAATTACAGATTGATAGGATCATGCAGTACTAGCATCTACATTCAGGCGAGAGAAAATCACATTTGAACGTGCAGCAAGGAAAGAAGTAATAATTGATGGAATGGAGCAAGCCAAGCAATTGCAGCATCGATTTAAAGAAGAAAACAGAGGAAAATTTGCAGAAAGAGGAAAGAGGAAGCGTCTGTTACAGTGTGATCCACAATCTTTTTCCAATGAGCGATCCTAGAGAGAGATTGCATGGGTGTATGTAGGGGGAGATAATATATATATAGAGAGAGAGAGAGAGAGACCTGTCGAGAGATAAGAGTGTGGAGCAGTGCATGGATGCAAAGTGTGAGGTGCGGAAGCGGAAGTTGCAGTGATTGTGAGTGCGATTGCCAGTGGCGCTGTCCACGCCTGCCATGCGCAAACTTAACTTAACACTGCCTTGTTTTTGAATTATTTTTCAAATTTCGGGTGTGCGCCCTTCCTTCCTTCCCGAGAAAAACAAACTGAACTGCCCACGCGTCGCCAACAACGCTGCGTCGGATAGAGGCAGAAAGCTTTTGGCTATGGTCCCCGTGATTGATCCCCGGGGATCCGTTTGGTTTGAGGAGGAAAAAAACAAGAGTTTTTTATTTATTTATTTATTTCTTAAACTATCAAACACACCTATTACGTATTACGCACCTATTACGTATTACGTTCTCGAACTATTCAATTTCATTATATTTGGTCCAAATACTAACTCATCCACCAAAATTAACAAAAAATTTATCATGTGTAGATTACATGACTTTTTTACCGTATTGTAAGACATAATGGTCAAGTCATATTTATTTATTTGGGTAAAGTACAAAAATCATCTATACACTTTGTATTAAGTCTCATTTTAGTCCCACAAGTTTCAATTGCAACAGTCAAATCTATACACCTTTTGGTCAAGTATCAATTTAGTTGTTTCGTTTACTGTCTGTTAATTAGAACCTAGAGTAAATTTGCCATTTCCTCTTTCTATTTTCCAAAATCTCCTATACAGATCGATTTTATATATTTTTGCCATAAGATTCATTCATTCCAACTCACTCAATATCGTTCCATCTTACTCAAGAAATATTGTTTTTACTCACGAAGTTAAAATAGAAGATTTACATGATGAATTTTTTGAATCAACGACCTCAAGTCGAACTAGAGCAAAATGAAGGGTTTGTGACTGTGGGAAACATAACAAGCTGAGAACTTCGTAGACTAATACGAACCCAAGCAAAGAATTCACAACCTTGTTGATTCTAAAAAAAATCATCAATTTAATAATAAATATAGAGACATAAGAAAAAAATAAAAATGTATACCAATATATTCGAATATATATATATTTCAATACATTTCACAACCAAAGAATCTTTTGCTTGAGTTTGTATTGGTCCACAAAGTTCTCAGCTTGTTACGTTTTCCACAGTCACAGACCATCTATTTTACTCGTTTCCCACAATCATAGACCCTCCATTTTACTCCAGTTCGACTTGAGTTTGTTGATTCAAAAGTTTCATCACGTAAGTCTTCCATTTCAACTTTATGAGTAAGAATGATATTTCTTGAGTGAGATGGAACGATCTTAAGTGAGTGGAACGAACAAATATTAGAGTAAAAATATACAAAATCGATTTGTATAGGAAGTTTTGGGAAACAGAGAAGGGAAACGATGAATTTACCCTTGCCTTAACAATTCTAATTAATGGACAGCAGGCGAAGGATTAGATTGATGTTTAATCGAAAATGTAAGAATTTGACTGTTATAATTGAAACTAGTGGAACCAAAGTAAGACCAGGGGTACTTTTTGTGCTTTATCCTATTTTTTTTATGAAATGATAATTTATAAACTATTTAATTATATTATTATTAAAAATAATTTATTTAAGTAAAAATAAACTATATTAAACATAATTTTATTATATTACTTATTATATGTAATTCAATAAAATATATTTTATATTAAATTATTTAACTAAATTAATTATTAAATTATATTATTTATTAAAATAATTTAGTAAAATATATTCCATGTTAAATTAATTAATTAAATCAATAATTGATTGAATTAATTATATTATTTATTAAAAATAAATTAATAAGACATATTCAATTTTAAATTAATTAATTGAATCAATTATTTATTAATTTCATTATACTATTTATTAAAAGTAATTTAATAAAATATATTCCAAATTAATTTAATTAATTTATTACTTAATAATTGATTAAATTAGTTAAATTATATTATTTATTATATAAAATAGTTTTAGTTTAATAAAATATTTAAATAAAATAAATTTTATTTTAATATGATGCAATAAAAATGAACAAAATGTTAAAATAGATGAATGTTTAAAATAGAAAAAAAGAGAGTAAAAATACTTTTTTTGTTTGTGTTTTTTTGTTTAAGTTTTCACTTTTGTTAAATTTGTTTTGATTTTTTAAAATTAATCAATTATTGATTTATTTAATTAATTTAATATGGAATATATCTTATTAAATTATTTTTAATAAATAATATAATTATATTAAATCGATTTAATCAGTTAATTCAACATGGAATATATCTTATTAAATTATTTTTAATAAATAATATAATTAAGTTAATTAAATTAATCAATTATTGATTTAATTAATTAATTTAACGTAGAGTATATTTTATTAAATTATTTTTAATCAATAATATAATTAGATAATTTAATAACTGGTTTATTTAATTAATTTAATAAAAATATACTTTATTAAATTAGATTTAATAAATAATATAATTAAATTATATTTAATATATTTGTATTTTTTCTAAATTATTTTGTTTTTAATAAATAATATAATTAAAATAATTTGTAATTTATAATTTAATAAAATAAATAGACATGAATTGACTATTATGCCTTAAGACAGGGTAAAAAAAAGTTATATAACCCGCATATGATAATTTTTTTGTTAATTTTAATGTATGGGTTCGAACCAAATAAGACAGAATTTAATAGTTGCATTTGATAGTTTGAGGACTAAATAAACAAAAATAGTTTAAGAGATATCTTCATTAAAAAAAAAAAACTCAAAAAACAAAGAATAAAAGGGAGGCTAAAACAAAATAAATGAAATAATATCAATAGTCCACTTTTTATAACACCACTTTACTAAGATTGAAATATCTTCACATATAAAAAAAAAGTTAGATAAAATAATACATATACATATACACATACATATACATATAAAAAAGTTAAATAAAATAATACATAATACGTATACATATAATACATATACATATCCTTCTCTTATTATTTTTACCATTAAAAAATCAAATTATAATAAGTGTTATATAAAACATAATTAAATCTTCAAACTATCAAACGCATTTATTTCATTCTCTAATTATCTAATTTCGTTCTATTTGATCTGAACACGAACTCCATTCGTTAACTTTAACGGATTCAGACTAAATAGAACGAAATTGAATAATTTAAGGATGTAATAGGTACGTTGGATAATTTAAGAATGAAATAAAAAAAAGAGGGATATTTTTGTAAGAAAATCTTGTTATTTTTTAGGCTTATTTTTTTAACATTTATGATTTTTTTCATTTATCTTCAATCAAAATTTTGTTTATTAATTTTTCTCCAAAATAAAAATAAAAACATGTCTGGTGGAATAATTTTGTTTACGATAACTAATTTTATTTTAATAAAATATTGAATTTTATTTATTTTTTTATAAATTTAACTAAATTTAATAAAATATACTTAAAATAGTTAATTTAACATTATATATATTAATTTTTAATAATAATTAACTTTAATAAAGTATATTAATAAATAACATAATTTAATAATAAATTATTATTTTATTTATTAAAATTAATTCACTGTAATAAAAATATTTTAGTAAAAAAAATAATTTTTAGAGGTAATTATTACTTATTAAAAATTTTTAATTTAATTATTTCAATAATAAAATATTATTTTAACAATGATATTATTTTATTAAATAAATTATTTTAATATGTAATTATCATTAATTTTAATTTTACTAAAATAAGTTATTTAAATATGTAATTATTTTTATTAAAACATAATTATAATCTAATAAAATAAATTATTTTAACAATAAATTGTTATCAAAGTTATGATGCAAAAAAATGAATAAAGTATTAAAATTAAAAAAATATTTATAAAAGAAAGAGTTTTTTATGAAAATATCCCTCAAACTATTTTTATGAAAATATCCCTCATACTATCCCTCTTTTTTTATTTCATCTTCAAATTATCTAGCGTACCTATTACATTCTTAAACTATCCAATTTCGTTCTATTTAATCCGATTTTGTTAAAGTTAACAGATGAAGTTAATGTTCGAACCAAATAGAACGGAATTAGATAGTTTGAGGATAAAATAGATGTGTTTGATAGTTTGAGGATGATATAAAAAAAAGAAGGATAGTTTGAGGGATATTTTCATTATTAACTCTTAAATTTATTAAAAGAAAAATTAAACTTTAATAAATAATCATCCTAGCTATCCCAATGCTGCTAATTAAAAAATTATCATTGCAATTCATGTACTAAAAAGGTGAAAAAGTATATATCTAGTCTTATCTAGAACAATGGATGAGTTGACACAAGTAATAATTTATTTAACTTTACTTAACTTGTTAAGATTTTAAATCAAATTTAAGTAGTTTGGTTATGTTTACAAATTTTTAATTTATTAAGTGAAATTTAAATCAAATTCAAAATTAAATGAATTACAAGTTATCTTTATGTTTAACTTAATTTTAACAACTCTATTCGTATTATAAGTTTGAACGTGTACATATAGAGATACAATTAAATTAGGTTAAGCTTGATCTATCCCTCGATCTGGTCTCAACTAACTAGTAGATCAGCTTGCTTCGACTGACATGACTCTCCTCTAGGTTGGGTCTAGTCGGGTAAGATCAATTAAATTCGTCTTGATTCGCTACTCTGACTTAATTTTTTAATATTTTTAAATTTTCTATAAAATAGATACAAATAAAACTCATAATAATACATTGAAACATATAGTGTTCTTAATC
This sequence comes from Vitellaria paradoxa, assembly GCA_019916065.1. NCBI lineage: Eukaryota > Viridiplantae > Streptophyta > Magnoliopsida > Ericales > Sapotaceae > Vitellaria > Vitellaria paradoxa. Next base: position 19,765,682 of record CM034234.1, on the reverse strand, counting down.
AATGAATTTTATTAAGAAATAAACAATTACATAATTAATATTAAATCCGAATTACAAATATAGAATTTTAAATAAAGAAATCTATGAAAAGAAACAATTATATATATTAAATTATTAGAAAATTCTGTGTATTATTATATAAATTAATCTCCTCACTTACATTTTAATATAATTTAATTTAAAATATCTAATTATCCAAACAAAACTTAATACTATTTACTCTTTTGTGGTCAATAATAATAAAATAATGTAATAATTATTTTTAACGATTTAAAAATATAAAGTTATCAATCTTAATTAAGATATACCCAAATCTAAAGAGATAAAAAAATATTTATTCAAAAGTGTATTAACATCAAGTTTATATGTTATTTATTTATTTTTTTTATATAATTCAGTGCTGTATTCAATATATATATATATATATGTATATATATGAAAAAAAAAAAAAAAAAGACGAAGGGCCAAAGGCACCGGCGTGGGGGCAGGGTCGGCCGGGCCAGGTCACAGTTCGGGCAAGGCTGTCCCAAGACCGGGAAGGACTGGGTGGGGGGCGGATCGGGTGGGGGTATACACATGAATCGGGCGGGATGCAAGGCACATGGGCGGTGTCGGGATGGATCGGACTGCGAGCCGACCCGTCCCATTTACATCACGACGGTGTGTACGTAACATATTTGTATTTTTCGTCCCGAAGAAAATTCGCAATCCCGCCAAGTCAATATATGTGGGATCAAAATGCCGTGTTTCCCATTAGTTGTTGTCTTTGGGCCTTCGCGTTCTTTAATGCTCTTTGTTGAGCTGTTTGACGTCACCGGCTCTGGTTTTGGTTTAGTAGGTCTTCTTCTAGAAATGAAGGACAATGGCCGGCACCCGCGGAAGGAAACTTCTCCATCTTACCTTTCAAAGTCAAAGCAGAGGAAATCTGAACGCTCTCTCCCTAATTCAATTAAAAAATTCTCGCACTTTGATCCTCATATACATTCCCCTCATCATCGTCCTCTTTCCCTCTCTGCATTCGATCCCTCCTATCCTTTTATTCTTTTTATTTTTATTTTTATTTTTGGTGAATTGTCAATTTCTTTCATCAGTAGTTCCCCATCCTACGTATAGAAATCCACCACGATGAATCCGAGCGCTCCTTCATCAAGCTCTGGAGGCGCTGGATCGGCCGCACCCAGAAGAAATTCCAGGCGACCTAAATGTTTGTTTCTCTTCCTAATCCTTTTCTTCCTCTTTCTTTTTTTTCCCTGAATTTTTCTCAAGTGTTTTGACTTATGAAATGCTCAGATTTAGTTCTGAAATCTAAATTATAGGTTATTTCTCCCTTTTTTTTGGGGATGGGTGTCTCAATTTGGGAATTGGTTTTGTTGTTTGACTTGCAATTGCTTTGTTTTTCTGTTTTGACGTGTTTGCTGGATTAATGATCTTGTTCTGTGCAATATTTTTTCATATACAATACGTTTAGGAATACAAACTGCCTCTATTATAGAAGGTAAAACAAACAAACAAATAGATGGGTTCAAGTTTGTCATTTCTTTTGAACAGACATAGATGAATTGCAGGCTTTAGAAAGAAGGGATTTAAATTTGTTGACCTGCACAAATAGAAAAAGGCTGGTTGTTTGCTTTGTAGGCTACTCTTGTTGATCCTTGTCTTTCACTAGAATAGATATTGTAATTTGTATCAACTGTGGAGATGGAATATTTGATGAAGGAATTTGAGGAATAGACTATTAAATTATGTTGGATTGGCTCAACTCGACCGGAACTTGGTGGAATATTGCCTGCCGTCTAAAATTAGTGTCATTTAACGTCCTTTTTCGCAATGGTTTGTTGAGCAATTCACATGTGTGCAACAACAGCAATGAATGGATTAGTCAATAAGAGTGATTTTGATCCTGGTTGAATTTGTTACAAGGACGACTAAAAGGATTGAGGACATGGATTGATGCAACAAGAACCAAGGAAATGGTCTTTGATCTGATGAGAGGATAAAAGCACATTACCCATTGTCAGTTGTTAACTGAGGGTGTTGGGATGGTTTAGACCTCTTACAAACCTTGCGATTGCTTTGCTAGAGAATATCACCGTAAAGAAAACTGACAGCGACAAAAAGAGGCATGAAGCCCAGCCGTGTAAGTGGGATGTGTGGCTTTGTTAGCTTAAGGCTTTGTTTGGTGTGGGGAGAAGAGAAGTGGGAAGGAAGAGAAAATAAAAATTTTGTCCCCTCCTTGTTTGGTTGTTCCTTTTGGAGAGAATGAAGAGAAATTCATAAAGGAAATTCAACACATTTTCTCTTCATTTTCCCTTTTCTCTCTTTTCCATTTCTTTTCTCTAGATTCCAAACAAAACATGAGTTTTTCCATGTTACTGTAAGAAAATCAAAGGAAAGCATGATATTTACTATTTATAAATAGTAAATAAAAAACTGTAAGAAAATCAAAGGAAAGCATGATATTTACTATTTATAAATAGTAAATAAAAACTTATGTTTGCCCCATTCCTTTTCCTTTGTTGTGCTTGGAATCTTGTATTTCATGACATTAGTACCAAATCATTAGGAGGGAGAGCAAAGGGGTTGCATGGTCCAAAGTTGTGATTGCAGCAACTATTTCAGTCACATAATTATTTATACGCTTGCAATGTCATGTCGTAGTATTGGGCAAAACATAACTGTTAGAAATAGTAATCTTGTCCCACATCAAATGGAGACCATTGTGAGGAGTTGTATTAGTAGTCTAAGTAGGTGTGTCTAGTATAATTCAAGTGTATCAAGTCTCAAGTGATTATATATGCATTCTTGTTTCTTGATATGGTATCAGAGCTTATAAACAGTTGAGTTTGCCTCCGGCATCAAATTGCACATTGGTAGTCTCCAACGCCACTCCTACTTGTCTTCAACATCAAATTGGTGTTATTTTAGCCGTTCCTTGGTGGTATTTTAACCACTCCTAGGCATCGTTGTGATTACTCCGGGCACTCTAACATTAATACGATGATTACCTGATTGTTCTCCAACATCATCTTGGGCACTTTTCAACATCATTATGGTCACTTTCTGGCCGTTCACCAGCGATGTTCAAACTACTCTCCAGTGATATTCCAGCCATTCTCATGGGTCATTTTGGCGAAGATCCAATGAACCTCCAACAAATAGCCTTATCCAAGGGAGATGTCAATCCCTTCTGTCTTAGTCTATTCAAAGGGAAAATGTCAAACTCCTTTGTCTCAAATTCCAGCAAATGTCAGCATTGGCAAAAGCCACCAAAAAAAAAAAAAAAAAAGAAGAAAAGAAAAGAAAGAAAGAAAGGGCCAATGACGTCAACTCTAGATGGTCCTAATCAAACAACCAGATTCTTAAAAGTCAACTGGAATCAACTTTGGTCTTGCTACGATCCAGCAGCCAATTTCTTTACAATCTGTCTCACATATGGGAAATTTTGTTTGTAATGAGGTTAGAACATATACATATTTTTCAGCTTGAAGGGGATAGAAATAGTTTTTTTGTCTCACATTGAATGGAGACCACCATGAGGGTTTGTGTTAGTTAGCATAAATAGGTGTGTCAAGTGTTTGTCAATTGTATCAAGTCTCAAGTCATTTTATATACACTCTTGTCTCTTAGCAGTAACAATTAACTAATTAGAGGTTTCGAAAAGGTCAAATGGCAAAATGCGCTAATACCTTGTTATTTCCCAATATCTCACCCGATGTGATACAAGATATGGCCATATTGCTTAAGGTGCTGCGAAATTTCGTCTCAGTGTTTCATGATACCAAGACATATTTCTAAGATAGTCAGTAGTTCAACCATGAGGGCATGTGTTTGGTTGGTGGAATGCTAATGCACTAGTCATATAGCATCGGTAATCGAACTATTTGTTAGAGTGAATGGGTCGAAGTTAAAGCTGCCAAAAGACAAGGGGAAGCCAAAACAGAATCTTTACGCTTCTACTTGCTTTTGCCCCATTGTTTACAGTTTCTCACATAAATTTGACTTAGTTTCTTCAGACATCTTTTGGTGACTATTTCATAGTTTCCTACTTAATGATGTTAAGAATATGTAAGGTCAATAGGTTGATAAGTTGTAGAATGTATTGTTCATATGTTATTGATTTTCACCAACTCCTCAGTGAGGTCTTTTTGCTGGATATATTTCATGTAATAAGTATATGTGCTTATGGGTGATTCATGCCATAATTAATACAACAAATCCCATCAGATTATCTCTTTGCTCTTTTGATCATTTGTTGTGTGAAACAAACTTATTGGATTTTTTTTTCTGTACAAATACTTTACAAGTTGCTTAAACTCTTTATTTTTTTTTTTTTTAAATCAGGTGAATGAGTAGGATTCTGTTTTCTAGATATTAAGTTGTTGCCCATTTTCCTGCAGCACTTCATGTCAGATCGTTCTTTTAAACATGCTACGTGAAGAATCATGAACTTGGGAATTTTTTTTTAAACATAAATTAGATTTAATGATCAAAGAAAATTGACCACTTAATTTTTTTCTTTAGATTCAAGGTTTACTCAACAGGAACTTCCAGCTTGCAAGCCAATTCTTACACCAAAATGGGTGAGTATTTTGTTAATTTATTCTGCAATCTTGGTTATACCATCAACATCATAGAAAGTATTTCTACCTACTAAAAATATATATATATATATATCACAGGAAATGCCTCTCTCTTAGACCTATTCTTTGTCTTGTGCAGGTGATTTCAGCATTGATGCTTATTAGCATTGTGTTTATTCCCCTTGGAGTAGCCTCTCTGTTTGCTTCCCGAGATGTATGCTCATGACTGATTAAGCTCTTAGCACTTTTCCTTTCATTTATCTTTCTTCTGCCTTTGATTATCTATCCTCTGTTGTTGTATTAGGTGGTTGAAATTATTGATCGGTATGACACTGACTGCATACCAGCAGCCTCAAGAACTGACAAGGTCAAATACATTCAAAGCTCTGAGGATAAAACATGCAACAGAACACTGAAGGTATCATCATCATTGTCATGATTATTGTTATCACATCACATGATTTAAATATCAGGTGTCTAACTGAATTATAAAGTATGAATTTAATGTTGGGGTTTTTGAATTGCAAAATTATCTTTTTTTTTTTTCTAAATATGTCAGGTGCCGAAGCGTATGAAGAAACCTATTTATGTGTATTATCAGCTTGACAATTTTTACCAGAATCATCGCAGGTATCCATAGCCTATCTTTTCCCTAACTTACTTATTTTTACGTAAAATTTTCATTCACACATAATTTGCACTGTACTTGTATCAGTTGCTCAATCTTTGTCACCTTGAAAAAGGAGGACAATTTGTGCTGAAACAAATCATATTTCTTGGATCATGATATTTATTTGATCAGACCATATGGTGCTGAAAATATACATTTCCAACTTCACTCCCAACTATACTGGGCCTCTGTGATCTGAAGGCCAACTGTTCTCTAAACATTTTAGATGACTCTTGTTGGGCAAAATAAGAAGTAATTAGTTTGATCCCTCTTATTATTATTATTATTATTATTACAATTATTATTATTATTATTTAATTGATAAGAAGATGTAAAGAAATAGTTCAAGTTACTCTATATGATATTACTAACACATGAAAAAATGATATGATGGATGACGATATGGTTTAAATGGTGAAGCATTAATAAACATAAATCTATATTGTTTTATTTTATTATTTGATTGAGTTTTTCAGTCAAACCCACAATGTGTTTCATATATGTGTAAGTGATCAACACGTGTGTCCTCCAAATATACAAACAGTGTTAGTACTTAAATAAAATAAAATTAAATAACAACACAAGGTTGGACAAGTGTACGTGTTGGAGAAGTGTCCCATTAGTGCCGATGTCCATTTGTCCAAGTCCGACATGGATACAACACCTTCATAAGTGTGTTCGTATTTCTTAGGAGTTGTGTTAGCCTTAGATGAAGGTAGTAGGTATATACGGCATTTCTCTCGTGTTCTATAAACACAATATTACTGAAGTTTATTATACGTGGTTTATCCACGAGGATCAATTCTTCTTATTTGATTTTAGTTGTTGTTGAAACAAGGTGAAGCATACTTGTTTTATTACTAAAACAATTGGGACATTTGTTTTTTAGCTAAGATCCTGAAGTGAATTCAATCTTTGACAATTTTTTTTTTGTTCGTTTCATGTAATTATCACATTTTCCAGGTATGTGAAGAGCCGGAATGATAATCAGTTGAAAGATCCCAAGAGTGAGAATGACACAGATGGATGTAAACCTGAAGATATGGCAAATGGCAATGTGATCGTGCCTTGTGGTCTTATAGCTTGGAGTTTGTTCAATGATACCTACAGTTTTTCCCACAACAACCAGCAATTGACTGTAAACAAGAGGGGTATCTCATGGAAGAGTGATAGGGAGCACAAATTTGGCAAAAACGTCTTCCCTAAAAACTTTCAGAATGGAACTCTTAGAGGGGGTGCGAACCTCAGTTTATCCACACCGGTAAGGCTTTAACCATAAAGCATCTAACATAAGGTTAGGATGAAAGTCTAAAATCTGGCCATTACACGGAATGGTTGGATCTTGGTCATAATTACAAATATGCCGTCCTTGGTTGTTTTTGTCCTTTTTATTAAATTTTATTCACCCCATAGGTTCATATATTTTTCTTTTATAGAAATGCCTTGTTTATATTGTAGAATTGTTCTTTGTTTCTTTGTATTCATATCTAATTTCCATCTTTTTTGACGTTGAGGTATACAAATTTGAACATACATATTAAAAGATGTGCTATGTAAATGTTTAAAAACTTAATATTGAAATAAGTAATTATGTTAAATTGAAATGGAAATTTGTGGATCATTGAAGAACAGAATAGTGGTTGGTGTACCATTTTATTCCTACAACATGTTGGGCGGCCAAATTGACGAGCCACTCAACTTTTGGGAGTACGTTTTTTAAAGTGTCTCAAAAGAAGTATTGTCTACCTGGCACAAAAGAAAATTAGTGTACAACTACTTTAGGAGTCATCTTGTTTGGATTGTTGTGGATCGCCATCTATGACCTCCTAAGAAAGTTTTTAAGAAGCTAGAAGACATCCAAGTAGGATATATGGTTTTGGACACGATATTTTCTAATTGTGTTTGTAATTTGAATTTTCCTGTTCTACTTCAAAAAGAAAGCATGATAAGGTATCAGTGTTCATTAGGTATTACTTGATTTGAAGGTTGTTAATTCATAGTATCATTAAGGCTCCTTTTGAAGCTCTGAAAATTGTTGAAAATATTAAAAATCTCTAAAAGTTATTTATTTTTTATTTCACTGCATGAATTACGAATTCAAAATTTTTATCAAATTTTACTAACTTTTTTTCACTCCAAATGCACTCTAAGGGTCTGTTTGGCATAGTGAAAAATAATGAAAAACAGCGAAAATTGTGATTTGGGAAACATTTTGGCGTTTGGCGCGCAGCCACCAAATCGCATTTTTCAGATATAAATAGTAAAACTTTTTGACTTTTGCGTCAGTTTTTTAGAGAGAAAAACCATCCGAATGGTTTTTTTGGTTTCATCAGAATAGTTTCATGTCAGAATTTATTGAAAGTGGTTAAAAAGTTTTTGAGATTTATAGAAAAATTATTGGGGTTTGTGAAATATTATTGAGATTTGTAAAAAATTTATTCGGGTTTGTAAAAATTTGTTGGGATATGTAGATATACATAAATTTATAGAAATTTTACGAAGTATGAGGAGTGCAAAATGTGTTAGAAAATTTTAGAGATTTTAGAGTTTTCAGAATTTTTTATTGTGCTAAACGGACCCTAAGTCTTCTTTTGTTTAAATGTAAGATATTTTCCCAAAAATGTTTCCTCATTTTTGGTTGTTTAGTGAGACAAAATTAGGTAAAATAATTTTTCTTAAAAACATTTTCCATCAAAATCTAAAAAATGATTTTCGTTCACAAAATTGTAAAGTTATTTTTTGTCAGCTAGTTCACTCACCTGGCCACCAATCCTAATTCAAATTATTATTGGCAGCTCCACATCGTTATTAATTTAAAAGAAACATTCAGTGTGGATAATTTTCTTGATTTTCATTATGTTGACCGTCTTATAATTTAAAAAAAAAAAAAAAAGAAAGAAAACAATCTGGGATACACTACATATTCTTTAGGGTAATATATATATTCTTGTTTGCAATAAGTAATTGTTTATTGAAAGTTCTTGGGGGGCTCCTAACTACCTTAATAGTTGGTATCTAATATAAACACAATAATGCATGCCTTTATCTACTAATGTTTTCCTTCACTTTTCTTTTTTTCTTTTAAGTTGGTAGAATTCATTTAAGTTGCTGTATATTGCCAAGCAAATTAAAGCTGTTCCCAATATTTATCATTGTCGTTTTCTTGGTTGTGGTGACAGTTGAGTGAGCAGGAGAACCTCATTGTTTGGATGAGAACTGCGGCTCTTCCAACATTTAGGAAGCTGTATGGGAAGATAGAAGTTGACCTAAACGAAAACGAGGAGATTCAAGTCGTGTTGGAGAACAATTACAACACCTACAGTTTCAGCGGAAAGAAGAAGCTCGTTCTTTCGACCACCAGTTGGCTTGGTGGAAAGAATGACTTTATAGGCATTGTTTACCTCACTGTTGGCGGATTGTGCTTCTTTCTGGCCATGGTTTTCACTATTTTGTCCCTAGTTAAGCCAAGGTGAGTTTTCTTACTTTCCTCATTTATCATGCATGATTGTTCTAACCTCGTGTGGTCTAAGCCTACATTTGATTGAGGGATAAGATGTTTGGATAAGTAAATACCGTGAGATAATGTATCGGATTAATTTTGTGGGATTATTTTTTTTTGATATTTGGTTAGTGGAATATGAAATATAGGATAAAAAATGTGATATATCAGAAAATTTGATATAAATAACTTTGGACATTTTGATTTTGACGGAAAATAATTCTAAAGATATTGGGCAATATTTGTTTGGGGGATGAAATTAGGGGATTGGATAAGCAGTTTATCATTTTTGATCAAGTTGACTTTAATCCTGTGTTTGGTTTGCAGTATTACAACTCTGGATTGAATTTCATATCCCCCAAAATGGGAGAATGGTATTACTTATATCCCACCTCTGAATTTGTTTCTCGCCAAAATCTAAAGGTTTAAAATTATTTTTTGTCATATCTCATGTCAAATCGCATCTTTTATTTCACTTAATATCTCACCAATTAAACACTAAAAAAATAATCCCACATAAAAAATTAATTCCATGTTAATCCAATCCCATATATTATCTAATGGTATTATTTATACCTTATCATCCAATTCCTCAAAACAAATGTAGCCTTGGGTGATAGGATAATGGGATACTACCTGGGATAATACATGAAGTTGGATATAACATGAGTTTAATTTTTCAGTCGGGATTATTTTATTTCATATTTTTTGATATTTTATTGATAAGATATAAAAATGAGTTAAAAGATGTGATTTAATATGAGATAATTTTTAATGTTTGAATTTAATAGAAACTGATCTGGGTATAGAGTATATATATCGACTGAAAACCAAAACAAAAACCACTTTTGTGGGCCCCACTATAATATTGTATGCAATCCCCCTTCCATCCATCAAACAAAAATGCTTGTGCTGAACTTGTGATCCCCATTTGCCATTAAAAAAAAATATATATAGTTAATGAATAAATAAATAAAAGGGTGGTTTTCATGCATAAGCCTAAAAATGAGGAGGCAATGGCAATGGAATGAGTTTCCAACTCCCAATGGTTTATTATTAGCCACAAGCAGATGATAATAAAATGTTCATGGCATATACGTGAATTGATGTTGTAATCAAACATGTTTTACATGTCAATACAAACACAGGAAAGAGTCAAATACTGTGGTTTTCATCCTAACCCCTCTCTCTCTCTCTCTCTCTCTCTCTCTCTCTCTCTCACAGGCGGCTTGGAGATCCATCTTACTTGTCATGGAATCAGAACCCGGGAGCTCACTAATTAACATTTTGAAAGGGCTTGGCTTCTTTTTACTGTTAATATACTGGATGTAATTTTATTTTACTCAGAGTCTGTGAAGTGATGACTCGATGGCATCTTTTGGAAGCATTGTATTACATTGAATTTTGAATTTTTGAGGGCATTGTAAGGTAAAGGGCACGTACTAGAAAAGTTATATATATATATATATATGTACACCTGCATGTGTATGTATTATCTCAGCAATAGAAAACATGCAGTTTGCTCAGAATTGGGCTTGGCTCCCTATTATTCTCCAAGAAAAAAAAAAAAGGTTTTCATAAATCCATTTTCCCCCCAATTTAAAGAATAATAATTTTCCAATAAAATTCCTTAAATTCCTTCGAAATATATTTTTTTTTAATTTTTTCTATAGGACATTCTAGAATAAAGAAGTTAGTCGCAATCTGTGCCTACATTTGAAGGTTATCATGCATCAATTTACAATTTTTATTTTATTTCCCTTGTTCGAAAATGACACTGTCTTATTATCCTAATCTTGTTTAGAAGATGAAAAAGAATTAAGAAAAAAAAAAAAGAGGTTAAAAGCCTCCAAAAGAATGATGCTCCCTTGATTTTAGGCATGTTAACTATATTCATTAAAAAGAAAAAAAATTAAAAAATTCACCTCTATTTGGAAATAATGAAAAAGTTTTTTTTTTTTTAATTTTTTTAACTTTTACCTAAATAAACATAAATTTTTCGATATTTATTTATTTTTACAAATGCAATTAACATTCTTAAAGATTAGGACTTCTAAAAAAAAAAAAAATCAAATTTTAGTGAAAAAAGTCATATACTTGAAAAAAAAAAGTAAAACACTTTTTACTAGCCAAACAAAGCTTAAATATGTTATATAGCATTATTTTGACCAAGTAAAATCCCTAACCGAAAAAAAAAATTTATTTTCCTTAAAATTATCCTCTTTCTAATGGAAGCAGATTTGGAGAGTGAGAGAGAGATTTTCTTTTGCTTGATTTTGTAGAGAAAGTTTAGGGTAAATAAGAAGAAAATATTTTTTTTATTTAATTCTAAAAAAAGGAGGAAATAAAAGTTGAGTGCATTTGATTTGAAAAAAAAAATTTTTCTATGTTTTAGAAAAATGACATTTTATTGTTTTTGGTAATGGGAAAGACTTGTATTTGATTTGAAAAACGTTTTCTATTTTATGTGAAAAACAATATTTTGTAATTTTTTGGCAAATACATTTTTCAAAAAATACTCACCAAATAAAGCATGAGTTGCATCTAGGACCCTTTTGGTATTATTTTGTCAAAAATTGGTAGATGAAATTTTTTATATATTTGGTTAAATAAGTAACAATTTTTAATAATTTTTAACAATTTTTAGAAACTTTTGATAAATATTTTGATATTTAATAAAAATTTAGTAATTTTTGAGTTGACAATCATTTAAAATGAATATTATAAAACCTCCAAAAAATTTTGATAACTTCACTATTGTTGCGTAGTAAAAGTGTCAAAAGTTAATATTTGGCCAAACGCCTAACTAAGCAATTTTTGGCACTTTTTTTTTTTAATTGATTTTTGCCTCTCTAAATGGGGCTTAAGCATGTAAGGAGGATTAAGTAGATTTTAACCCAATCGATCAGACATATGTTTACTTGACCCTGGTTTATCTTTGTGCCTTCTACTCTTACACCTTATGGATAGGGTTTAATATATATATATATATATATTTTTTTTAAAAATATTAAAAATATATAGAGTTAATGAATTTGAGTTGACAATTCGATTTTCAAAGGGACAGTCAAAGTTAAAAACAAATTCGACCACAGCAATCCGATTTTCAAGTCAAGTCAATTCAATTTACATAAATAATTCCATCTATTTTAATTTTTCTAGAAAAAGAAATTGAAGAGCACATAAAAAAATAGCCAAGTCAAACAAATTAAGAATTAGCGTAATAAAAGGAGGAAAGAAATAAGAGAGAAAATTAAAAGAAAATAGGAAGAAAAGTAATTTTTTCTTCAATTTTTTTTTTATTTCTTTTCTTCCCTCTAATTTATCAAACGGTCGAACCAAAATCCCCGGGGAGGGGGGGGGGAGGATTTTACATTTCCTTACTCTTCCAGACTTCCACTTCGCTTCCACCCTAACCAGACTTGCTCATTATAAGATGGAATATCACCTAAACCTCTGCGCATTCCCAATAGAAAAATTATACATGATGTTCTCAGCTTAGTAGGTTAGAAAACATTTCAACTAAGTGTACTAAATAAAGATAATCGAATGAAAGTATGAGAATAATCAGTTCATTCCTTTGTTAAATCAGTCAATTCTTTCAAGAGTTAGTGTAATCTTCTACACTAACATAATATCTATTTTATATAAGGACGGGAAATTTTTCTAAGGCACTGCCTCTCTTCTTTTGATCTTCATTTTTGCTTTTAAGTATTCTTATCATCTTATCGTTCCAAATTATCTTTTATATGTGTAAACATTTAATCATGTGATATCTGATTTATGCTATTTATATCATCGGCGTTATTATTTGCAAATGTTTAAACTTTTTGGTTATGTGTTTCTATGTGTGTATACACGAGATGCAATCGATTCTCATTGTTATAAATATTTTATTTTAAAATATTTCTATAATTGAAAGATTTGGTTTTGATTCTGAATTTAGAAAATGGGTTTATTGTTTCAATCATTTTTAAGGTAACTTTATGGTTCTTTAATTAACTTTCTATGTTTATTATATATAAGGATCGAGGACCTTTTTTACAACGTAACTTATTTCCATTCGATCTCTAAGAGGTCATTTGGTTTTTTTTTTTTTTTTATTTTCTGTTTTCTGTTTTTATTTTTAATTTTCTGTTTTGATCTCATTTTTCATTTTGTACTTTTAAAAATAAGGAAAATAATTCAAAATTCATTTGGTTACTTGTGTTTTCAAAATTTATTTTCGAAAACTGAAAATAAGTTTACACATGAAATAAAAAATGATAAAAAGTCGTTTTACGAGTTTTTAACAAAAAATAAGGAAAATTTCAAAACAAGGAAAACAAAACATTTTCTGTTTCTTCATTTTGAGATTTTTAACACATAAAACAAAAACAGAAAATATAAAACACAAAAGTAAATCAAATGCCACCTATTTTTTCCTGTTTTCAAGTATGCTTTTCATCTTATTATTTCAAATTCTCTCTTGTATGTGCATAGATCTAATTATGCGATATTTGATCTATACTATTTATGTGATTGATGTTGTTGTTTGCAAATGTTTAAACTCTTTTTATTTGTTTATATGTATGTATATGCGAGATGCAATCAATTCTCATTATTCTAGATTTTTTAGACATTTATGCAATCAATAGATTTGGTTTTGATTCTGAATTTAGAAAATGGATTTCTAGTTTCAGTTCTTTTCTAGGTAACTTTAGGCTCTTTAATGGGCTAACAGATTTCTGCATTTGGGTACTTGTTTTGAATCAATATGCGAAGATTTTTCTGTTGATCCTCTCAATCTTGCCCCTCGATGTGGTCTTAATTGATGGATTTGCATACATATGATATAAACTGCAAGATGTCCATTTACCATTAGGAGTGAATGCAATGAATTAGTCAATTTGTAGTTCCTAGCCTTTGTATTCCTAGCAACCACTTTTCACTTGTAGTAAGCAGAATTAATGCTGGGGTCGGCTGTTTTTCTTGTGTTGACTAGGTTTTGACTAGGTGAAGTGTTGTGAAATGGGCTGTTGTTTCATAAAAGATATACATTAATTTTAATACATGTTTTTTATGGTTCAACCCTATGCTTACATTTTAGGCTGTAATTATGACATCATGGTTTGGCTGTGGTTTCGGTTAATCCAAGGGTTCGAAAACAAAAAATACAATAAAAATCACAATTAAAAGGTAGCAGTTTCTATGCAAGATCTCTTCACAATCAAAATAGGCAAACATGGGAATGCTCTCGTTCCCTCCCTAAATTGTTGGTAAAATAGGCAAACAAGGGAATTTGCAAAAATAATAGAAATCCAAATGCACTATTTACCACTCTAATATTGCTTAAAATTTAGAATGATCAACAAACTCACCACAGAGTACAAAGAATATTCAGACGTCCCATAAGAGGCTCTACAAGCACATTACAAGAATTAAGAGGTTTTCCTCATCCTGGGCATCTTAAAGGAACAACCCTCATGTTTCTTTCCAAGGGCTAAGTTTAGATGACCACCACAAATGTTACCCTCCAAAATGGCTTTGATTTCAAAATTAATCTAACCACTCTGGAGATCTTCGACAATTACCATATGAAAAGCCCTTCCCCATTTAACTTCTCCACAAACACCCCCCCCCCAAAAAAAAAAATCCCCAAAACCCCTCTCCAAATTGCTTCAAATTGACATCTATAATTCTTCTCGATTCCTCCCAACTTTCAACCGCAATCAGGTAGAACAAAATCTCTAATTCTCTACATTAATTTGTAGCTTTCTACTCCCTATGAGTTGTACTACAACCCCCAAAATCAAATATTTTAAAATGCATATGACTACATGACATCATAAGTGATCGCCCAAACAACAAATGACCCACCATCTTGCACTATATTTTTCTGTGATGGCAGCTACTATCTTTGACGTAAAATCTTGTTTTGAGTCAACTTCAATTGCCACATCCCCGTGCATCGAGTAAGTTTCGTATCGATTGGTTCAGTGGATAGCCAAATGGTCCAAGTGTCAATTTTTATTGCACTCTAAGCAAGAAGTTAGAAAGGTAAGCTCCCTCAGGGTATGATGGATCAATAGGATGGTCATAAGCTGCTCCGGCCTGACGTATGACTGTGACTTTCCTCCCCACAGTTGACGCAGCAGCCTGGATAACAAAAACTAGTCAATATATGACTTTTATGATGTCTGAAATGAAGAGAGAGGGAAGGATATGTGTAGCAGCTACTTGCCTGAAGCGTGTGCAAGAACTTCCCACTTTGGGTCATAGCTCCAGAACACGAGCAGGTCATAAGAAGGCCACCCCTTTTCGTTAATTGCATAGCCAATGAGTTTAAATGCCGGTACATGCCAGAAGCACCTTGAAGAGCCTGGATAAAATGCTAACTGAGTAACAGCAAGGACCATAAAAGGTAAAAGAGAAAAGGCCTCCTTAATATAAAAGAGGGGGGAAAATGACAGATTTCCAGTGATAAATTGGAATGCCACGAGAGTAAATTGCTAAACAAGCAGCGATTCGCAAGCCTCCACACAAGCATTGTACTCATGTGCAGACAAGGTGTAACATGTTATGTCTCCATAATGTAGAGAGATGTAACAGTCAGTTTTAACTTCTATGTGCATATAGAAAATCTAATTGTTTGGACAATTTGAACGTATGTGGTGCAACTTAAAGAACGCAAGCAATATATCATAGAAATGTGCACAAGACTAAAAATCAAGTTTTAACAGCTGCGTAAAACATGAAAACAGGTGAAACTATCAACTAGTACCGACCATTTGCAATTGCCAATAGTTAGAAGAGAATTCAGCATCAAAAAGCATCCATGCCATACGGTTCCAGCTACTTATTTATGTTAAATAGATTTTTTGGGTTACATTTGTTATATTAAACAACACTTAATATTCATGTTACCTTTCTACGAGGTGCTAGTTTAGGGGGATCCATGATAACAATGTCCCATGTTTCATTCCTAGAAGCAGCGTCCTTCATAAAATCAGCAGCATCACATCTTAAAAATGATATTTTTCCTGGATCCAGGTTGTTAAGTAAAATATTTTTACTGGCAAGCTCCAGAGCAGGCAGTGATGAATCAACCCCTGTCAAAGAAGAAGAGATAAACAGAATATTTACACTTGGGTACGTACCGAATTGGTGCAACAATAAGTTAACATTAAAGAAGCAGCAGTTCAAAATCTAATAGCAATATGAAGTATCCACTATCAGGCATGCCTTTGAGGCAAAGTGGGGGTGAAGGGGAGAAATGAAAAAGAACAAGCGAAGTTGCACCATCCCCCCCCCCCCCCTTGAGAAGGTGGCAAGCAATACCGTGTGCTCAAGCTGATAACAGGTGGTATCTCAAGTAAAGAATTTTCTGTGGAATTCCAGTGGCTTTTCACACTTCTCACAAAGTGCATATGCTATCCACTTTTATGAGGATTGTTTACGGGTAAAATGGTCAAGGACTGTATGTTGTAACATCATCTGTAACTTCTTGAGATTTCACCCAAAACTTAAATTTTGATATTTAAGTTGCAAAGAAAAGATATTCTCAAAATTCTGATGAGAAATCTGGCGGCCAATGTAGTGACGAATTCATACCAGTGACATTTCTAGCACCACCACGTGCTGCATTCAAAGCAAAACCACCACTATAGCAGTACAAATCAAGAACTCTCTTGCCATCAGAAATTGTAGAAATGAACTGACGGTTTTCACGCTGATCAGCATAAAATCCTGTCTTCTGGCCGTCCAACGAGATTAAATAAGAAATCCCATTTTCCAAAACCTGTCACCAAAAAAATAAAATAAAACATGGTGTCGCAAAATGCCAAATGCCATCCTTGTTTGTTGGTCAATATATTAAAAATGCTCCCAAGAGATGTACTTTTTTTTGGGTGGGGGGGATTGTGAGGGTGTGGAAGGATTTCTTTGAGCTCATCTCATTTAGAGTAGGTGATCAGGTGATCGCAGCAAGGTCAGTTCATGGCTGGATAGCTGATGTAGGCATAAAAACTTGAGAGAGGTCTTTTTGGACTTTATTGACTTGGCGAAAGATAAGGAGATTAGAGTGGAGAGTAGCTTCTGTTTGATTTCAGGCGAGGTGGTCTACAATCTTAGTTTACGAGGAATTTGTATGATCGGGATATCAATGCCATGACAACATTTTTGGGATGTTGTATAATAGCTCAGTCACTGGGGAATGGGAGGTTGGTATGATCTGGAAGGATTCTAAATATAAGGAAATCAGTTCTCACAGACAAACATGTATGCAAAGTGATTCATATGATATCTGGACAAGGCCAAATTTGTGCTAAGAGCCATTACCTCTACCATTTCAAAAGCAGAAGGTGGATATATTTCCTTGGAATCTGATATATCTAACCCTTCTTCTTTTAAAATCTCAATTGATGGTCTCCAGCTGATACAATTAATTCCATCTAATCTACTAATGGAAGTTTTTATCTGTGGCTTGTACTTCTCCACCCAAGCGGCAGAGGATGCTATTACAGCTAAATCTCCAAATATATCAATAATAAGGCCTGACAACCTGTAACAAAGTAGAACTGGATATGGATATTAAGCAAGTAGCTAGTGCAAGGTAAGTAGAGAAGGAAAATACATGATTCTTAAAATATAAGAGCATCAACAAAAGTACCATGACTTTCCGCTTGCATAACTTTATAATATATGTTTTCATTTTTTTCTTGGGGGGTGGGTATCCGTGTAACGGCAAGATAGAGTCTCTGTGCACCCAATGCTATCTACTCGGCGAAGGTTTTGTTTTGCTAGAAATTCACTATGACATGGTGTATCTAGTTGGCAAAGTAATTATTCATGTAGCCAACCTCAACTAATTTTGGACTAAGATTCTATCGAGTTGTATATGCTATTTGGTTAAACATAGAAAAACAAAAATCAGTAAGCTTCATGTCCAACTTACTCAGCATCACTGTTAAACTAACTCCATTATTAAGTACAAATTATAGCATTTTTTGTCAAAAATTCCATGTTCATATCTGTAAGGAGAGTTGCAAAGCTCGGTCTCCAGTTACTAAAAATTCCAGTGTATCCACTTGCCAGAGACAACCAGATAATTTGAATGAAAACAATACCAGATATAAAAGAAGGGCATGTAACTAGTCACTTTAGGCATGTAAATTCAAGCAAGAAAACAAATTTAACTCAACTCAACAAGACCTTAGTCCCAAATTAATTAGGCAAGCAAGAAAACAAACAGAAAGATAAATTACGTATAGTATCGTGAACTTTGTACTAATAAAGAAGCTAACAAAAAAAATAATAATAATAAAAATAAAAATAAAAAACATTCATTCAGCTCAAACTGTCTCAAAGACAACTAATATTTTCACGTTGGTAGCTTAAGTTCGGCAAGGACTAAGGAGTACTGATAGCTGAGCAAGAAATGTACCTATCTCCTTCGCTGTTAACAAGACGATATGCATTTGTATCAACAGAGGGGAGCCCCAAACTCCTACGCAACTGAAGTGCTTCATAAATTCTAGTTTCAAGCAGTTTCTCCATGTTTAATGCACAAGAAGGGTCTCTGTATAATTCAAGCTCCCATGTTAATTAGCCTTGAGATCATTTTAAAGAAATAATTGGATGAATTATGAAGAGAAAAAAAAAATTACATTTTAACCTTTAAACTTGAGGTCATTTTCACTACTCCCTGCATTTGTAAATGCAGCATTTAATTCTATGCCTGAAATGTTTATTAACAGTTTTAATAATATGTATATATATATAAGGACAAAGTAACCCTTCACTAGCACCACCAAAGATTAATTTTGCACTAATAAAGGGCAGCTCGGTGCACGAAACTCCCGCCTTGCGTGGGGTTGAGGAAAGGTCGGACCACAAAAGTCTACTGTACCAGTCTTACCCAATATTTGCACGAGACTGTTTCTACGACTTTATTAATTTTGCACTAACTTAAAAAATGACCTTCAAACTACGAGGGCAAAATGAGTAATTTTAATTGATTAAAAAATATAATTTCAAAACAAAAATATTCCAATTGCTACATATGAAATCATTCACCATTAATTTAGAGGACAAACCTGAAACTTGCAATTTAGTCATAACCTAAGGGGTGTAGTGTTTAATGCTAATCTATCAGAAAAATCTTCATATTGACATTAGTTTCTGGTTGATTTTTGTGGCGGAATAGTATTTTCCTAAAATATAGGAGGTAAAATGTAATTACCTGCATTACAAAGGAGTGACTTAATAATAGTTAATACCTAGCTGCTTCGTCTTCCAGTTGCATGATGCGAACGCAAAACATTGAAAGAGAATTGTACAAGCCCCAACCAATTGGTTTCTCTGTGCCATCGGCTACGAGGACGGTATCGCCAGTCTTGGGCGGTGGCCGGCCAATTATCCGATCAACTGCTCCGCTGTACACCATCGGACTTCCATTCTTGAAGAGTTGCGTTTTCCCTTTCTTCAGGACAACCTTTGCAATACCTGTTTGAACCAATTCCAGTAATTAACCAACAAGAAGGGGGCGTCTCTTCTTGTTATAAGAAGTTATTATGTTGTGGGGAAAGAAAGAAACCTTTGTTGTGGTGGTTTGAAGCGATTTCGTGAAGAGTCGTGGTGGCGGTGGCGGCGGCTGGAGACGGAAGAACCGATAGACACTTCATCAGTCGCCCTGAAGCGACCGCCATGCTCCTCTGCCGTTAAACTCAAGCCCTGCCTGCCCGCCTGTCTGAACAACTTTGTTTCGGAACAGTTGTGCTTCGTTCGACGTCTCAGGATTGAAGCTTTCCGGGATTGTTTGGCTAAATGGACACCGTTATCATTTACTGTTTGTATAGAATGAAATAAGGAGAAAAGTTAAAAATTAAAATTTATCACTTATTTATGTGTTTATTTTGGAAAAAAAAACTAAAAAGAAAAGTAAGTGCTTGGATTTTAAAATTTTCTATCTTTTCAAGGGTAGATAGAAATAAAAAGAAAGAGAAAAGTGACTTAGGGGCTGTTTTTGAAAGTTTAATTTTTAATAATTTTTGATTTTTTTTTTTAAGAGTTAGTTGAATTATAAAAAAATTGATAGATTTACACTAAAAGCTGGTAGATTTATGATAAAAGTTGATAGATCAATATTAAAAACTTTTTTACAAATGAAATTTTCAAATTGATAAATTAATTCATAAACTAAAGAACAAGAAAAAAAATTTACAAACATTTTTTAAGATTTAATAAATTAATAACCCTCTAACTAATTAAAGGATTTAATAGTAAAACAACAATATATACTTTTTGTTCTTTCTATTTCTTCTCAATTCAAAAAAAAAAAAAGAGAGAGAGGAAGAAAGTCATAAATAGAAAGTAAATATTATTATTTCTTTTATTTTATTTTATTTTCTCCTAAATTCACAAACAGTAAGTTTGAGTGGAGAGAGAGAGAAAAAATGTAAGTAAAAAAATGAAAAAAGATAAATTAAATTTATTTTTATTATTTTTATTTCTTCTTTCAAACTTAAAAATTAAGAGTGTGTTCAAAGCAGTAAAAAGTGAGATAAATTGAAAAAATTATTGGTTGGTAATTCGTGTAGTGAGATAAAAAATAAATAATTTTTTTCAATATTAAGAAATTTTAAAAAAATTGTAGCAAAACAAAAAGAAGCTAAGTGAGAGAAAAAGAAAAGAAAAATATATATATCAACTTTTTTTTTTTTTTTTTTACTTTTCTTTTGTCTAAACCAAACGTGCGCTGCGGCGTCAGGTGTGTATGATTCAAGAGGAAAAATGATCGGAAGAGGAACACAAAGAGAGAGAGAAAAAAAATTATTTACCTTTCTTTTTTTACTCATCTTTTACATAAACTACGTTCGAATGTCAAAAAAAAAAAAAAAAAAAAAATTGTAACTTTTATTCGGTGCTACCTGATATCGCCTTTCAAGTTGTCTCTTCCTTTCTTTACTTTGTTGTCACTTGATCTAAGCTTAAATTGCTTAAGGTCTTGTTTGAAATTTTAAAAATTACTGAAAGTTATTAAAAAATTTTAAAAATTATTTATTTTTTATTTCACTGTATAAATTATGAATTTATGATTTTTATTAAATTTTATTAACTTTTGTTACTCAAAACGTTGCCTGAATGTAAATATGAAATAAAATGTAATAACAAAGTTATGTAAATCTTATTAGTTGGTGGACATTTTATGTCCAACTTACTAGGTTCATTCAAGTTCATTTTATTTTTTAAGCTTTGGAATTAATTTTGTGGGTCAGAGTTGGCTTAGCTCGAAATATTAAATAACATATTTTTTTATATATTTTTATAAATTTATATATTATTTTATTTATATATTATTTGTAAAAATAACAATTTTTATATCAATTTTTTTACTATTATGCTTTGTCTAAAAATATAATTTTTAAAATTTTTTAAAAACAAATAATTTACATAAATAAACTTTTGAATTAAACTTAAATTTAAAAATAAATAAAAATCTTGACCGGACCTCACCGATCCATAATATACCCTAAGTTACAAATAAGGAATAGAGGCGAAATAGTTTCTTCTTCCTTTTTCTCCCCCGCGCGGTTAAAAAACCAGAAGGATGTTGTGTGAGTGCCTCAAAGGTTGGATCACTTGTTTTCAAAAGAACAAGCTGACCTTCGGTTTGACAAAATTTTCATTTCAAGTTTTCAATTTACGTTTTCATTTTTTTTAAACTAAACAAGACAACTGGTTTACTAAATTTGTTTTTAATTTTTAATTTTCAAAAAAAAAATAAAACTATTTTCAAAATTTTTAAAAATTATAAAAATATGAAATATATATTTTCTAAAGTTTTTATTTTTTTCCACAACTATCATCACTAGACCACTGTCTACGTCTACTCGACCACTGTAGACTAACTCACCTCCGAGCACAACTGCCACCATAGTCACTTACTTTCAGCCACCGCCGATGGACCACCACCTATTTTCAACCACCGTCGATTAATCACTACTCATCTCTGATCACACTTTTACTACTGGTTGTCACCCTCTCTTTTAATGCTATAACTATTAATCAACAACTATTGTTGTCAAATGCGTTTCAAAATTTTTATTTTATTTTATTTTTTATCATGAAAATAAAAATTAAAAATTAAACACAAAAATTAAAAATTAACAATTCTATCAAACGGATAGTTAGAGAGTCAACATCACATAGCCATAATTACCAAAAAAAAAAAAAAAAAACATCACATAGCCATGCCTTGTCCTCCGCTAAGCCCAACAAAACCATGCACCCGTCAATTGTACCACTCTCAAGGGTAGACCTAAAATTTTTGTTAAGAGTATAAAATATCTGAAAAAATGGTTGTAAGTCAAATGGAGGTTAATAATGGAAGATAAACGATGATGTCTTTCACGAATAGAAAAAATTATTATTAATCAAATCAGACATTAAATTAATAAATATAATTTTTACAATTTATTAGTTCAAGCGTGACCTCTTAACAACACTTGAAATTTTAATAGGAATATTTTCTATCACAAAAAATATAATGATTATTATATTTAATTATTTGTAAAATTTATTATATCATATGTTATATTTATTGAAATTATTTATAAGTGCATTTAATGATGCAACAAAAAAAAAAATGCACCTTATTCTAAAAAAAAATTACCTAAGTTAAATATTTGTAGAGTTTTTTATGTTTAAAAATTTTGAGTTACTATTAATTTGTTTTTCAAAAGTATTGAGTTGATGTTAATTTTTAAAAAGACTAAATTACTAAAGATATTTTAGTAATTTCACTTTACTCCCTCACCGATTTTTTTTTTTTACAATGCATCTAAGCACTATTTGTGTAAATACTTTCGGTCGAAAACAATTTAGAAATTTGCTACTAATGAAATTACGGTCTAAGACTGGATCACATTAAAACTGCGATATCATATGGCGACTATAACTTTTGTGGGAAAACTGCTCTTTCAGAGTGTAGTTCTTCGAGAACATGACATCAACAATCGCGTTTTTACATGGTGATTTTAGGTTTATAACCCTCCCCGGTTCTTTGGAAATATGATATCAACAATCACGTTCTCACGTGGCGATTTTAGGTTTATAACCCTCCCCCTAGACCCCTCGGTCCACTCGATTTCTTTCGCAGTCTCTCACTGTTAATTTTCGTCACTTTCTCATCTGTCACAATCACCGGCAATCTCCTCCATCTTCACGATCACCAGCGATCTCCTCCATCTCCCAGACCAATGCTCGCGACTAGTGACGATCTCCTCCACCACTGTAAGTTCTCACCTCCTTTCGTCATCATACATTGTTGATTTTTATCGGGGATGGTGGGAACCCATACTACCCGAATTCGACCTTTATCGGTAAATCTCTCCACCACCGATTCAATGGCAGTTTCACCTGATGTTGCTATCCCCAAATGGTCTTAGAAGACCATATCTCCCTGCTGCAAACACATAAATATATATATGTATATGTATATATAAAAAAGCAATTGCACGATGAAAGAAATTGGTTACTGTACAACAAACCTACCTAATAGTTGAAATTAATTTAAATTTAATTATTTATTAATAAAATTTTTTATTTAATCTTAATTTTAATTAATAAATTATGATTGCAGGTGTTTTGGTTTCAAGTTGCACTCATTGGTTGTAGGTGTCGTGGGGTTCAAAAAGCGCCATATGATATGGCAGTTTCAAGGTGACTCAAGAACTGCGGTCCCAGACCGTAATTAATTTCATTAATAGCAAATTTCTAAATTATTTTTGCCCGACAGTATTTGTACAAATAGTGTTTAGATGCATTGTAAAAAAAAAAAAAAAAAAAATCCTCTCTCACCCACTCAAGGTGGCTCTGTCCATTATCGCTACTTACTTTACACGTATTTGTAAGAGAGTGTTTGGGAGTTTAAATTTTATAAAAGGTTATAAATTTTTCAAAACTTTTTATAAAATCTTGTAAATTTTTATTAACCTTTTTGTTGTTCTTGTTTTTTCATTAGTTTATTTTAAAAATTTAAAATTTACAAATTTTTATTAAGCTTTACAAATTTTTGCTTATTTTTACTAATTTTTGTTAATTCCTATCAATTTTTTGATAAATTTTCTGATCAAAACTGTTTGAACAGATTCTGTCAACTCAAAAATTTGACATAACATGCAAAAATTATTCGAACGGGTCATTTAACCATATTTAAACGAGTCCCGTTATAAATTTTAAATTTATCCTCTGGACGTCGAAAAATAACTTACGCATTACTCTTTTAACTTTTTGTCTCTCATACACTCTCCAAGTACAAATTCTTGCACACGGCAAGAAACAAAAATAATTATTATAAATCCAAAAAAAATTACCAATTGATGGATAAAATGCATGAACAACACTTTTGAAACCGGAAAACTAAAATTAATTCTAAATTACTAAAATAAAATTTTGAATTAACATAATTAAAAATACTAGAAATCACAAGCTTCGGAAAAAACCAAAATAATAAAATAATAATACTTTGAGATACAATAACGGTCGAACATAATGAACCAGTAATTATACTATATTGTAATTTAAAAAAAAAATTATATTACAATATATATATATTTTTTGGTTATTTTGTTGGGTGACGTTGATGCTTAATAATAAATTAAAAAAAAAAAAAACAATGCTACACACGGCGGCAGTGAATTTATTTCACTATGCAATAGAAAAAATAATAATAAATAAAAATTGTATTAAAAAAACAAACGATGTTTTTTTTTTTTTTATTGGTAATTAAAAAACAAACGATTTGATAACAATAGCCTTAATATAATTTATAGATAAGTAAGGATAGCCGAAGGACTATGGTCAAAAGAAATTTTAATAAGGATAATACTGAAAATATGTAAAATGAATTTTGTTTTTTTTTTTTAATTAGCGGGGCAATTGTCTTTATTTTGAGGGTATTTGAAGTTCTGAAAAAGTTAAAAAAAAAATAAAAAAATTGGTACTAAAACGATGTAAAAGTAATACATGGTAAAATTTAATCGGAGAAAATTAAAAACTTTTACGACTTTTTAGAAAAATTTAAGACTACAAATGCACTATAGGGGATAAGTGCATAAATGAAATGTTTAAATTTTTTTTTATAACGATCTAATGGTCATAATTTAATTTAGTTAAAATTATTTCAAAATAAAAGTATAAATTAAAAAAATATGATTGAAACACAATTAATGTAAAATATAAAAAGTCGTATTTTATTAAAATGTAATCAAATTAAGACTGTTTATTCGTACGTTTTGCAGTCCATTGTAGCCCCTCAAATCCAAAAAATTTAGGACTCGAAACACTCGTGATAACCATTCCCGCTCCTGGCTATATAACCAAAATTTTTATCATAAGATTACTCAATGATATGTTTTCTTTTTTTAGTCAATTACTTGAAATGAAATGGACCACCAAAATATATTTCTATTACAAAATCGTCATTTACCAACGACGTTATTCTAGGACAGCTTTATGAAGGATAAAAACTAACGGAAAATCATTAAAATTTTAATAAAATTTTAAAAATCTCAACTAAATTTTTTTAAATTGAGAATTATGAAACATTTTATAAATTTTTACAAAGTTTTGCACAAAATTTTAAAAAATACTGCACAAATTCGTTTGGATAAACTGTTTAAATGAGTTTTCTACTATTCGTCGTTATGAAATTGTGACTTGTTGACCATATTTTAAACACTCAAAAAATTGTTAAACTATAATTTATTATAATTCGTGGAGCTGTAAACGCCCTATATGTGATGGTAAAAGAGAAAAAAGTATGAAATTTAAAGAATTAAAATTGATTAAATTAAAAATAATATATTAATTAAGATTTTTTATTTTATTATATTTTAAATTTATTTAAACAATTACATATATATTTAAAATTTTATATTTCTTTTCTTCTTCTTTTTTCTTTTTTTTTTTAAAATTTTTACGGGACCTATTTTTAGGGAACGTAACTTTTATAAAAAGTTGGTAATTTTCTTAATTTTTGGTGTTTGGTAGATATATAAAAATAAGTTTGAGAAAATCCACTCAAAAGTGATCTCTATACACGCTAAAATATCTATACTACTTTAACTTTTAAGAAAGGTGGGTAAAAGTTTAATTACCAAAAGTTAATAAAAATTAGTAAAAATTTGTCAATGGAACATTATTTAAATTTTAAATTTTTTAAAATTGTAGTTTTTTTTTTTTTTTGGACCGACGTTTAATTTTTCATTTGTTATGTGCATTTTTTTTTTTCAAATTGTTTAGTAAAATTTGTCGCGAAGTGTCTTCTCGTAAAACGTATCGACTTTTCAATTGATTCCCCCAATATATATACAATTGCTCTATATACGTATGTAAAAAATTGACAATTATAATTTAATTATCAAATGAACAATGAACGGCGGCCGAAACAAGAAGAAAATTTCAATATACTATAGACGTATCAATGGAAATTGTTTATTGGTTAGTTTACTTGCAGTAAATATATAACATAATTGAATTAAATATATTTTACTCTTATTGAATTAAATTATTTTTAATAAATATATAATTAAAATAATTTTAATTAGTTAATTAAATTAATGTGAAATATATTTCAATAAATTCAATTATTTTTTAAAAAATTAATAAAATTAAATATTTTATTAAAATAAAAATTATTTACTATAAAAAAATTACATTTTTAAACGTAATTTTAATTTTTATTTCAAGAAAAAGGATAACAGAAAACAAAATTAAAAAATATAAACACAAAAAACGACAACATTATCAAATGTACTCTAACTTACTTGCTATTTTGCATATAGCTAGGGGTGGCAAAATGGGCGGGTTGGACGGTTTAGTGATGGGTTTAAACGGGTTGGAGATTAAATGGGTACAACGCAAATCCACCCATTTAAAAGGTGGGTTAGATATGGGCGGGTTAAACATGGGTTATATCAAACCCATGAACCCATATCCAACCCATTTACTTATGACCCAACTTACTTTTTAAAAAAAATTAAAAATTTATTTCAATTAATGTGTATATATATATAAATACATCATTATTTATTTTAATTAATATAATATTATACATATTATATAATATTATATATTATATTTACATTTTTCAGTTAATTTCGAATTTGTATGAACCGATTTATTTTTTATTCAATTTTAAATCAATAACTCTCTCTCTTTCCGCGCACACGCGCACGTATACGTGTGGGGGGTGTGTGCATGTGTGTGCGTGCGCGTGTGCATGTGTGTGTGCGTGTGTGCGTGTGTGTGCAGCTGTTTGTGTGTGTACGTGTGCGCGCACGAGCTCATGTGTGTGTGCGTGTGCGCGCCTACACGCGTGAGTGCATGTGTGCCCCCGCGCGCGCACGCGCGTAGGCGTGTATGCATGTGTTTGCACGCGCATGCGTGTCTGTACGAACGCGCATGTGTGTAGGTATGTATGCGTGTGTGTGCGCGTGCGCGTATGTAGGCATGTATGCATGTATGTGCGCGAGCGCGCACATGTAGGCATGTATGCGTGTGTGCACGCACGCGCGTGCGTAGGCATGTATGTATGTGCGCGCGCGTGCGTGTGTGTATGTGTGCACGCGCATGTGTGTAGGCATGTATGCTTGTGTATGTGCATGCGCGCGCGCGTGTGTAGGCGTGTATGTGTGTATGTGCGCGCGTCCGCGTATGTGTACACACGCGTGTGTGCACGTGCGTGTGTATGCGTGAGCACGCGCGTGTGCACGTGTTTGTGCGTGTGTGCGCGGATGTGTGTGTAGGCGTGTATGCATGTATAGGCGCGTGTGTGTACGCGCACGTGTTATTTGTATTGAAAAAAGGATTTAACCTCGAGAGATTCACTCCCTAGGCCAAACCCCTAGAGAGTGAATCTCTTTTGGTTTGTGCTACACATACCGGCCCCTCAACATGTATAGCGGTCAATCGCGAACTCGCGTAGCGGCGGGGAGTCGGACCCACACCCAAGAACTGGATACGGTTCGTCCAGCCAAGGAGGCCCGTCCTACCAACCTTTACTACGCTTTGCGCCCGGGAGGCTGGCCCCAAGTTTTTGCTAGAGAGGAGACTTGAACTTGAGACCTTGGGGTGGTAAGCCCCTAAGTCTCAGTCCAAGACCATCCCATCTAACCCCTTGGGGTTCGTGTTATTTGTATTGAGTATGGAGGAGAATAGGAACAGAGAATGGAAGAAGAAATAAATTATATATAATGTATATATTATACATTTATTGTATACGCTGAATATATATATACACGTATCATATATATATAATGTATATATTATATATTTATTATAGATATTGCTAGAGAGAGAGAGAACAGTGTAAAGAGAGAGGGGGTTAAACTAATTTTTTTTAACTT
Organism: Vitellaria paradoxa; assembly: GCA_019916065.1. NCBI lineage: Eukaryota > Viridiplantae > Streptophyta > Magnoliopsida > Ericales > Sapotaceae > Vitellaria > Vitellaria paradoxa. The sequence continues at coordinate 19,737,542 of CM034234.1, read as the reverse complement.
AAATGGGTGTTTTAATAGGTCCCGTTTCACAACCCATTTGCACCCGTTTATGAATGAGTATTTTATAAGTTACCAAATTACAACTCAATTAGTAAAATAATAGGACCCAAACCCATTTATTATAGGTTTAATTGGGTAAGTTGATGGGTTTGGATCAATTTTGCCACCCCTACATATAGCTATGCAATTATTGTGTTTTATAACACATATCACTTTAAATCAAATAATTTTAAAAAACTAAATTATGAATTTATTAAGAGAGAAAAAGGGAAAATAGGATCAAAATCATGGTGGATTGGAGGATATAAAAACTTAGGTTAGAAATTAATTTATCATAAAAATAAAATTCATTACCTTTTATTTTTCTAAATCAACTAAACAAAACTAGATATTTAAGACTTTCTTTCTATTTGTTATGTTCTTTCCCATTAACTTTTTCTTCCCCTTTTTTCCCCTTCATCTAGACACATCACAAAATTTTTATCTACAATAATGGCAACGTTTGGAGTCAATACAAAATAATACAAAATTTTACAAATCTCTACAAATACAAATTACGAGACAGTAAAATTTAAATTCTCTACTCACTGCACAAAATACGAGACATTACTTTTATAATTTTATACAACTCCAAACATACCTAATATATCCTTTTACAGCAATTCAACATTCTACAATTGAAGCCATCAAATTATTAAATTAAATTAATTTTTTATTATATTTTTTTGAATTGATGGTTTGGTAAATTGAAAAATTAAGTTGTTCAATTTGATTTACGACTACAGATGTTTGTTAACTAAATCAAATCAATACTATTAAACAGAATATATAATATATGATATTTTAAATAAATAAATTTATAAAAATAAGGTACGACAAATTTCGTTATTTTTTTTTATTTGTGCAACACATACCGGCCCATCAACATGTATAGCGGTAAATCGCAAACTCGCGTAGCAGCGGGGAGTTGGACCAACACCCAAGAACTGGATACGGTTCGTCCAACCAAGGAGGCCCGTCCTACCAACCTTTACTACGCTTTACGCCTTCCACATTAGATTGTCGGAAAATCTAATGGATAATGATTATTAGAGTGGCATTAAAATGCATACTTTTTTTTTTTCGCGAGTACAAAACTGGTACTGATAAATTTGAATCACCCCCTTGTTTCAATATATAATTATCCAGTATTAAAATATTTAGATAAAATTCTTAACGACTACATATAGTAAAATTGTTCAACCAAATTAAAATTAATAATTCGATTTCCTTAATTGAACAATTTAGAGCTCGTTTGACAAAATTATTTGTTTCTATTTTTTGTGTTTAGATGGTAAAAAAATAACAGAAAACATTTAAAAGCGCGTATGGTACCAATAGTTATTAATTGATAATTATAATATTGAAAAAATAACTGACGATGGTAAATGGTTAGAGGTGGGTATCAATCGATAGCGGGTGGAAGCTGGAGGCGAGTGGCAATCAATAATGGAAGGAAGGTGATCAATAATGAAAGCGTGGTTAGAGGTGAGTAGCGAGTGGTCGTAGTTGGTAGTGGCCGAAAGTGGATGATAGCTTACCTATTGGGCAACGATAGTTGGAGGTGAATGGGGGCAACGGTCGAAGGCAGGTGGCAGTCTATTAGTCAAGTAATGATTGTTAAAGTTGGGTGGCCGACAATAGTGGTGTACAGTGATCAACGACAATGGTCAAAGGTAAGTGATAGCTTACTAGTTGGGCGACGATGGTCAAAGATGGGTGGTAGGTCATAGTGGTCGAAGGTGGGTGGTGTCCAAAGGTGAATAATAGCTATGATTGGTGGCAGTAGATAAAAAGGAAAACTAAAAATATAAACTTAAGACAATACATTTTTTTATGATTCCACAATATTTAAAAAATTTTGAAAACAGTTTTCATTTTTTTTAAATTGACAACTGAAAATGGATTTACTAAACGAGTTTTATTGTTAAGTTTAAAAAAATAAAATTGAAAATTGAAAACTAAAAATTAAAAATTTTTTCATACAAAATCCTTTGTTAGGATTTTAAAATTTTCTAAATTAATGTCTCGTGGTTGAATTTAAGTTTATATAGTAAAAGAGGACGGCTTTCGAAAAATTTCTCTCATAAACTAAGATTCAATGGTTAAAAATTATTTTTTTTCTCTCATTCAACGATTGAGATCATTTTTATATTTTTAACTTCTAACTCAATTCTTATTTTAGTGGACCACACTGTCATCTATTTCACAAAGTTACTGGGCATTTTACATTTGACCCAATTTTAAGGGTTGCGATCATATACAACTCAAAACTGTCAATTTAAATTCTCCTCAATTATGACTTCTAAAAAGTTGAACCTTCCAAATTAAAGTACCATAATTTATTTTTTATAGTGTTTATTAAAAATTAATTGAAGAGAGAGATAAAAACACATATAGTACCTCAGTAGGGTTTAAAGTTTTGAAAAAAAAATTAAATCTCATGAATTATCATAGTGTTTTTGATTTGAATTTTTGTTCAAAATTTTAACTATATAAGAAACATAATACTAATTTTATTCAGAACACTATAAAAACGGATTATTACTAATTTTAGTATAAAATCAAATCAATACACAGGATTCCTAGTATTATCAAATGCTCTGTGTAAACATTATAATATATATATATAAAGAAGTCAATCCTAAAACATACTTTAATTAAAATTTTTTATGTTTTAAGTTTATATTTATTACAATGGAGCAAAAAAATTTTAACACCATCTTTTTCTAAGAGAAAATAAGGGTGATCAAATTCTTTTTTTGTTTGATTCGGAGTTACAATAGAGATTTATTGCAGTTGTCGCAGTAACACAAAATGATACCGTTTTAACAATTTTTCATTTAAAATGACGTTATTCCACAATATGAAAATTTAAATAAAATAATGTCATTTTAGATGAAAAAATATCAAAGCAACGTGGTATCGGATTACCACAACGCCTCCAGTCGCAACCCATCCCGGCCCGCTTTTTTAATTTTTTATATTTTAAATTTATATTTATTACAATGGAACAAAAAAATTTTAACACCACCTTTTTCCAAGAGAAAATAAAGGCGGTCAAATTCTTTTTTTCCGATTCGAGGTTACCACGAGAGGTTTATTGTAGTTGCTATAATAACCTAAAATGATGCTATTTTAATATTTTTTCATTTAAAATGATGTTATTTCATAATATGAAGATTTAAATAAAGTAACGTTGTTTTAGAGGAAAAAAAATGTCAAAACGACGTGGTTTCGGATTACCGCAACGCCCCTAGTAACAACCCACCCGGGCCCTTTTTTTCTGTCGCCTCTCTCTGCGGTGCTTTTCCAACACTGTTGCTCATTTTTCAATGAAAACTACCCAACCTACGAAGCTGTGCTTTCCCAAAACTACAAAATAATTAATCAATTTTTTAAAATCTGGTTCTTTCCCGTCCTTGAGAGAGCTCTGTCACAACTTCTGTTGTGTATATGTGTAGGATCAGTACCTCAAATCCACACTGTTTTTTTCAATCTTCTACTCGACCATGTCTCTTCTCCTCCCCAACCCTCTTCCCCTTCGCCACAAACGCCACCTTCGCTGCTCCTCCTCCTCATCCCCATCACTCTCCCTCTCAGGTCTGCTCTCTCTTGCTCTCCCCCTCTCTCTCTTGTGCTTTCCTTGATTTCAATGGCATTTGATCAATTCAATATGCTGGAAAGTTCCTTCAACTCTTATTTGTATGTATATGTTCATGCATGCATTCCAAAGTGGTATTCTCTGTGTGTTCTTCATTGCATATTAATACGGGTTCCCAGTACTTAATTTAAATCCAGGACTTATTTTGCTTAAATTAGCCACGATTCTGTTCAAATTTGTGTTTAATTTATTCTACTTTTTCTTCAACTACCTGTTCCTGGCATTCCTGATCTACCTTCCTTAACAAAAATTTCAATTTTTTTTTTCTCATATTTGTGAAGTGGGGCTAATTTAGTTTTAGGGTTGGCTTTCAACGAAGTCCATGGATGGGTTAAGAGTTTTTATCTGTCTGTTCTGAATAAGAAAATGAAATTTACTTAATCTTAAACAAAAGTCACTATACAACATGGTATACTAGCCAGGGACACTAGTTAATGAATAAATATACGTTTTTGTATGTACATATGAAAAATTACCTATTTGTTTACATTTATAGGAAAATTACTTTCTTTTATTTTTGTCTATTTTAGGAAATTTTATCTACCAACAAATTAGCTAGTATTTTTAATTTTTTTTTGAAAAACTAAAAAATATGTGGTATAAGTAATTGATAATACATATCATTTTTTATTGGTCATCCATCCCCATTCCCTTTTCCTATAAAATAATTTTTTTTTTTATCTTACTAATTTTTTTTTGGGGTGAATCATAATTTAGGTCATTTTAGTTATTTTTATTATGCTCTGCAGGATAATAAATTTCTCGATTGTATTCTTCATTGTTCAATGAATAAAAACTGGCCTGAATGATCCTTTTGGATCATTTCAGAAAGAATGAATTATGATCCTGTTTCATATGTTAGTTCATGGGGTCAATAGAAATTAGCCCGTGATGTCATAATTGTGAAATATATAAAATAAATAAATATTGTATTAAAAATTGAAAAATATATATTTGCATGAAGAATTAATGTAGCATGAAAAAAAAAAAAAAACAATAATAAGCAAGAAGAATCTTTTTGGTTCTCTTTCTTATTTTTTTCTCCCTCTTTCTTTCCCCTCTTCTCTATTTTATTTTATTTTATTTTAGGCTTTCCCATCTTCTCTATAGGAGATTTAATATTTTTTCCCCCTAATTTTTTGGTTCTATGATTTTGTTTTTTTTTTTAATTAAGATTTAAAAATTACAAGATGATAAATTTCTGGACCTTATACTATTCTTGGTTGTTTAATAAATCAAAATTGAAATTAATTCATGATGTCATAGTTATAACATAATTGAAATTAATTCATGATGTATTAAAAAATACAAAATTTTATAGAGTGGAGGAATTTTATGAGATACCTTGTATAGAAAGAGAGAGGAATGTTATTGAAGGGATGATATGGAAAAGGTAAGTCATAAAGTTATATTAAATTTTCCTTTTTATCAGTGAAAAATTTTACACTAATAATGAGTATTTCCATCAACTCAATTTCAAAATGTACTAACAAAAATTATATTAAATTTATTTTTCATTAGTGAAAAATTTTACACTATTTTAATGCATCACACGGGTTAATGCTAGTTATTATCTAATTCTTAGTTTTCCTTTAAGCATTAAATGATTATGACACAATTCAAAATGAACGTTCCTTACATTTAGAATAAAAAAATTCAAATTATTGTATGACATGAAAGAGGCAGCCTCTCGCTTGGTCGTCACCTTACTGACAGTGCCTTTCCTTGAGGCATGTGAAACGCTTAACCCTCAGCTCTCGTTGCTTGAGTGCATAGGCTGGTGCTTGGTGCACTCTTAACAACACTGCTTTGATTTAACTACTAGTGCTAAGCCACCGAATTTAAATATCCAACTACATTGTTGCTTTAGTTTTTATAGCATCAAAAATAATAGACAATCAATATGTCGTTACATTCACATCTAGGATATTATTTCTTTTATCCCTCTAATGCAATTGATTTTCAAAATAGGATAATATTAATAGAATCTAATCAAGACTTTTCTGTGTTTTTGTCGGTTTAATCTACAAACGGATAAGAGAAATAGTTCATTCAAATTGACATCTTTTAGGAGGGTTACGCTCCCTTTAGTCTCCTTTGTCTTGTTACAACTAAAATTACCTCATAGCAGGTTGGATTGGGTTTTAACTAGTGGTATCACAAGCTACTGATTCGTTTCTATCTGAGAAAAATACTTCTATTCCAATCAGAGAAGATCTTTCGGAAATGAAAGCTATAGTCTTAAAAGAGTTGAAACATACAGATTTCTTAAGAAGTGATTTGAAATGGGTATGGAGCAAATAATTAGTTTTGTTAAAGACTAAAGATATATTTGGAGGGTTTCAGGCGTTGGCAAATTTGCACATCTGTATTCAAGAAACAGAGTTGTACTTACCGCCAGTTGAAACTTCGTAGTCCCCAGTTGTCAGTACTCACTCAATTGCAACTTTCCTGTAATCGAAGTCATGACAGTTGTTAATTAATCTTGTGTTCCTAGGTCCAACAATATTTGAATCCTGGTGGGATCTTCAATTTTTGGATCAACAGATGGATTGTGGACATCAGAATGCTGGCTGAATTGTATAAAGGGCATTAAATGACAAAATTTGGAGGTGGTCCCTGTTAATTATTGTTGATAGGAGGGATGAGATTGGAGATAGACTTAACTTTTGTCATTATTTGAAAAAACTGCAGTCCTTACATTTAACAACTGCAGTTCTTACATTTGACAGCTACAGTTACAGTTACAGTTACAATTTTTGGTTACAGTTACAAAAAGCAAAGCATTTCTTTTTTTTTTCCTTGGTTTTTTGATGTCCTAGGAACCGACTGCACCAACTGAGCTGCGATAGACCCGTGGCCAGACTAAAAACAATGTGTTTTGTAATAACTAAATTTACATGTAATATAAATTAAAGTTAATTCATATAAGATATAATTAACTTTGGTGCTTTTGTCTTTTCAAAGGTCAAACTTAGGATGAATTCAGGTGGAATGGTGGATTTGTTGATCATGTAGATGTTTGACCAACTGCTTTATTTTGCTGAGCTGTTCATTATCTTTATGTTCCCCTCTCTCTCTCTCTCTCTCTCTCTCTCTCGCTCTCTTTCTCTTTTGGGTCATAAGAAGTTACAGTCTCTGTTACTTATCAAAAAAAAAAAAAGGTCAGAATCTCCGTTCATTGTTAAAACAAAAATTTAGTGGACTTCTACATTTTGTGAAGTTATCCTTATATTCAATGAATTCTTTTTTTGTTTTATTCTTTTGAGCAGATTCTGTAGATCCTGGAGTTAAATTAACGACAGAACCCAAGCCCGCTGCTCCATATGACTATTCTATTGTATGTCCCTTTATGTCCTCCTGCTCATCCTTTTCTTTTTCTATTTTGCATCCATATGACTAGTTGACTGACAACATCTAAAACTGCTTGAAGTGTTTTGAGCAGACTAAAGATAGAATTAGAAAGCTGTTCGATGGGGTCCAGCTTTCTGTTTCTTCATACGACACTGCTTGGGTGGCACTGATTCCTTCTCCAGATTCTTCTCGGTCACCTTTTTTCCCAGAGTGTATTGATTGGCTGTTGGATAATCAGCTTGGTGATGGCTCATGGGGTCATCCTCATCACCACCCGTTATTAACTAAAGATGTTCTTTCATCCACATTAGCATCTGTCCTTGCGCTTAAACGTTGGGGTGTCGGCGAAGAACAAATCAACAAAGGTATTCAGTCCATTAATCAGGCTTATTGTGCTTGAAATTTGTTCACAAGACAGGTCCAAATTCCTTGCTGCAGGTCTACATTTTATTGAGTCAAATATCACTTCAGTTATTGATTCGAATCAGTATTCCCCAATTGGGTTTGACATAATATTCCCCGGAATGGTCGAGTATGCTAGAAATTTAGATTTGAATCCCCCCTTTGATCCAACAATTTTACATGCCCTGCTTCACAGGAGAGAGTTGCATCTCAGAAGGTACATTTTCTTTTCCTGTTTGGTGATTTTTTTTTGGACTGCCCTTGTTTGTATAATATTTTCCAACATTGCTGGCTATTTCCTTGAATTTTTGTTCTCTGATAATGTGGCGCTTTACCAAGATGAACCAAGTACTGTGAATTGCAAACTTTCATCCAACTCATCCTTTGGTTGACGAATGGTTTTTGGGATTTGAAAGCAAGGGTAGCCAGCTTGTATAAAGAATAACCGTAAAGATTTCACTAATTATTTTTACTTTCTGCAAGAAATTGGAGATATACTCCAAAGCAAAGCAAACTGAACGAGTTTAGTTACTTGATTGCACAACTTGCGCGCCTTGTTTCAATTATTTTTCCCCCATTCAATTTAGAGTCTTCTTAGAGGGAAGGAAATCCTACTTAGCTTACTGAATGAGATTAATGACTTGATTTCATAACTTGCACACCTTGTTTAAATTTTTTTTTTCCCCGCTTCAATTTAGAGTCTTCTCAGAGGGAAAGAAATCCTACTTAGCTTATATATCAGAAGGACTGGGAAAGATTCAGGATTGGGAAATGGTGATGAAATATCAGAGGAAGAATGGCTCGCTGTTCAATTCTCCATCAACCACAGCAGCTGCTTTTATGCATCTTCAGGATGCTGGTTGTCTTAGTTACCTGCGCTCACTTTTGGACAAGTTTGGCAATGCTGGTACCATTTTATCATATGTCTATCATTTTTATGTTGACTTCCTGCATTTTGCTAACCTTCAGTCAGTTATGTTCAATTCAATTCTTCAGTTCCGACAGTTTGCCCTCTTGATGTATACACGCGTCTTTGCATGGTTGATGGTCTTCTAAGTTTAGGAATTGAGCGGCATTTTAGGGAGGAAATTGTAAGTGTGTTGGATGAAACTTACAGGTATTCTTCTACTTGTGCTTTTTTTTTTTTTTTTGATTTTTGGAAGTAATTTCACTTCACTTATCGTGTCAATGTTTTCATATGAACTTTATTAAATTCTTGATAAATTTGAACCATAACTCCCCCCCCCCAAAAAAAAAAAAAGATGCTGGATGCAGAGGGAGGAAGAGATATTCCTGGACGCTGCCACTTGTGCCATGGCATTTCGATTGCTGCGTCTTAATGGATATGAAGTCTCTTCGGGTAATTTGTTGATTGCGAGATCAGGCATTAATATCATCTTGCAGTTTTGATTTGTTATACTTGAATTTGGCCCCTTTGACATATGCAGATCCTTTAACACAAATTTCTGAAGGAGAGTGTGAATTCAGTTCCCCTGGTGGACATCTAAGGGATATTGGTGCTGCCCTGGAATTATATAGGGCTTCCGAGATTGTTATATATCCTGATGAATTGGCTCTGGAAAAACAACACTCATGGTCCAGTCATTTCTTGAAACAAAAGTTTTATAATGGTACACCTCATGCAGATGGACTTGATAAGCGTGTCAGCCAAAAGGTAGCTTCCTGTGATTCTTTAATAATGTTAGAATCCAGCTTATCTAATGGGTTATAGTTGGGATTCGCATTTAGTCTTCCTGATAACTTTTTGCAATAATTTTGAGGTGGATGAGGCCCTTAAGTTTCCGTTCTACGCAAATTTGAACCGTGTGGCGTGCAGGAGACGTATAGAGCATTACGATGTCGATAATACGAGCATTCTGAAAACTTCTTTTTGGTATGCTTCTGGTACTTTGTTTCTTTTCCCCTCTGAATCCGCTCTTCTGTTAATTATCACTAAGGTCGATGTTGTTTACATGATCATTTAATGTTCTTACGCCAGCTCAACAAATATTAAAAAGGAAGATTTTCTGAACTTGGCAGTGGAGGATTTCAATATTTGCCAATCCATACACCGTGAAGAAGTCAAAGATATTGAGAGGTGCACATTTTGATATTTGCACTTTTTTCTAATTATTGGTAACTGGATTTGCTAAAATTCCATGGTGTTATGGCACTGGTTTTATGCTTTAATTGTGCGAGGATTTTTTAATAGCCGATGTGTAAATTAAAAGCATGTGCCATGTCAGCAGGTGGGTTGTGGAGTATAAATTGGACCAGCTAAAGTTTGCCAGGCAGAAGTCAGCATATTGTTACTTCTCTGCCGCGGCAGCACTTTTCCCTCCTGAACTATCTTATGCTCGCATATCTTGGGCCAAAAATGGTGTGCTGACAACTGTGGTTGATGACTTCTTTGATGTTGGAGGTTCCATAGAGGAATTAGAGAACCTAATTCAGTTGGTTGAAGCGTATGTCTCCTTTCTCTGTTCCTTTTACTCCTTTATATGGGTCATTGCTGGTTGATTAATTCTACTGATTTTCTTTGTATGTTCTGCCCACAGATGGGATGTAAATGTTGATGATGATTGCTGTTCTGAGAATGTTCGGATCATATTTTCTGCAATTCACAGCACAATCAGTGAGATTGGAGCCAGGGCATTCCCAATCCAAGGACGGAATGTGACAGGCCATGTAATTGAGATTGTGAGTTTTATTCAATGCTTCTATTTATATTTTGTTTGTTCGTTATGTTGAACTTTTTCCGTGATTGTGATGGCATTTTTGCTTACATCCCCCAAAGTTTTATGTGAGGTTCCTTATCAAATATGCGAGGCTTTGATTCCAAACCTTATGTACCAAGCTCATTCATCTCTTTATTTCTCATGACCCATTCCCTGAAAAATGAGAAGTTTGAATAAGTAGCCCCTTCAGAAACAGGCATAATTGCATCAATTCAGCTTGCATAATGGTTGAAGCAGAAACTAATCTTAAATACCCTCAATTACATTGCTAATTACTTCATCATGACTTAATGACAAACCATCCAATGGAATCATATTTCTCGCTCTGGTCTTTCCCTTGCTTTTGCTACTTCGACATTTGAACTCCCTCAAAGTAGATAAGGATGATGGCCTTTCTGTTGGAACCGGAAAGGAGGATCCCTTTAGTTATTTAAATCACCTATTTGTCCTCCAGAGGTTGTTCTGAGCTTCGACTTCTTCAGTAAGATGGGTCCAACAGTCTATTAGCTTCTGGGCTATATATCATGCTTAATCCCTTGGGCTTAAGATTGAAATTTACTCATGAACTTTGGAACTTGTTTGGTTAGCTTGTTCACCCTAGAAAGTAAGACTGCAAGCATATTTGTTTGATGGTGACCTTTGATTTAGTGTACAGAAGTTTTCTTTTGATTGATCCTACATGTTCCTGATATTTTCATTTTGGTTGTCTGTATCAAGAATTTGTCAAGTAAAAAAAAAAAAGGAACAAGGATTCGAAAGCACTTTTCATGTTTGGTTTTGATAGAAAATAAAAGGAAAAAAGGGAAGGGATTTGAGAAATTAAAAATAATTAAATTATAAAATTAATTCATTCATAGATGTCTTTGATCTTATTATATTTATAGTTCTATTCAAATAAGAATATGTATGCGAGATTTTGTATTTCATTTCCCCTTTCCTTGCCTTTTTCTTTTTCCTTCCCCACCCTTAGTCTTCAATTTTTTTTTTTTTTTGAAACAAGCTAGTTAGGATAGAATGCAGAAGTGGAGGAGATTTCCTGTGTTTAATTTGTTGGAATTTTTTGTCCATTGAGTATACATTAATTAATTTTATTTTTGCCAAAAACAGGTTAGAACCAAGTTAATGATGAGAGATATACCTGATAAGACCCATTTTGTTTTGTTTAATTTTATTCTTTATTTCAAATAATAGATGATGTGAGCTATGTTTGTTTGGCAGTGGTTGGATTTGCTTAATTCCATGTTAACAGAAGCTCGATGGGATAAAGACGAGTTGGTGCCAACAATGGAAGAATATATGACCAACGGCTACGTATCATTTGCCTTAGGTCCTATCGTCCTCCCTGCACTTTATTTAGTTGGGCCTAAGCTTGCAGAGGAAGCTGCTCGTAGTTCTGAATACCAAAATCTATTTAAGCTTATGAGCACTTGCGGGCGTCTTCTCAATGATATCAATGGCTTTGAGGTATGTGTAAGAATTTGTCATTATCGATAATAAAAATATTATATAATATTTTAAACCAATCAAAATCAAAATTTAATAAATTTATGGAACTTTCTACTTTTTCTCCAATTTATGATACTTCTTACTTTTTCTCCAATTATCACATAATTGATTTTTGAACTTGAAGCTTTTGATTTAACTTTATACGTGTCATAATTATCACATATTTAATGCACTAGTTATTATTTTTTAATTTCAAGGTGTTTGGTTTACCAAATTTCACCAAAAGTTACAAAAAATTACCAATTTATTCGAATTAAATTTTGTCACATATCACTCTTACATTAAATTTTTTTTTTTGGATACTTTTTTACCATTCAAACACACACCCCCTTTATTTGACACCAAAGTCAGTAAAAACTTTTCATAATATATATATACATGTCATAATTATCTTTTATTTAATATATTAATTATTATTTTTTAATTTTATTTAAAATTTTAATACCAAATAAGCCAGGCCTTCCTAAAAGTTTTGCCTGCGAAGCCCAAATTTCTGGACGTGGCCTTGGTCATTGTCTACTGTTCTATTTCAGAAGTTGGTTAATTGTTCATTAATATTGTGTTGCAGCGGGAATCCAAGCAAGGTAAATTGAATGCGTTATCGCTCCATGCTGGTGGCCGTGGGGCTCTTTCCGGAGAAGAAGTTGTCAGAGAGATGAAGGATTTCGCCGCGAGTCAGAGGAGAGAACTGCTGAGACTAGTTTTGCAGAAGGGCGGCCAAGTTCCGCAAGCCCTCAAGGATTGTTTCTGGAAAATGAGCGAGGTGCTTCATTTGTTTTACAGGAAGGACGACGGATTCACTTCGAGTGAGTTGATGAATTCTGTGAAAGCAATCATTTACGAGCCCGTTGTGCTACGTGAATCGCAATTGGAGTGAATATGAGAAGACGAGCGAAATCGTGCGGCGTGCTAATTAAGCCTTGAATGATCCTTTGTCTGCGCCTTTAATTTCTATGTTCCAGGATAAATAATGAGACTCTTCAACGTTAAAATAAGCCTATAATGGTTTTTTTTATTTTTTTTAATGGAGACTGGTCGTCTACAATGCGAATAAATTGTTCGAGTGTTGTCCTGTATAGCTGTGTAGTGCGGTCGTCGATTGTTTTGAAGTCTGCGTGGCTTTTGCTATGCAGCTAGTTGCATTTCGAATGCCTGTTTCGTGGCACCAAAAGTTATTAAAATTCATTAATTTTAATTAATTTTTATACTTTTTTTTAATCAAATTTTATATTTTATTTCAATCAAATTTCTCAATATATCACTTTTATATGGGTTCCAGGGACTGCAGTGGGAGAATCCACTGCAGGGGTTGCAGCGTTGATTCAGATGTAATTACATTTTAATATGATGTGTCTTTTCATATTCTTTATTCATGATCTTTCAATTAGATTTTGTTTAACTTTTATTTTTATTTTGAATTTAATTTTATTACATTGAATTAAGACCATTAGATTTGATGCAATTACATCTGAACCGTTGATTGACTTACTGTAACCCTTGCCGTGGATTCTCTCACTGCAACCCCTTGGAACCCCTTTTATGTCACACTTTTCTACTTTTATTGTACTTTTTGTATAATTTTTTGTCAACCAAACACTCTCTAAGTTTAGAAAAAGAAAAAAAAAAGTTATCATTTTATTTTTAGTTGACTATCAGTTAGCTACTTAGAGGGCACTCGAAAGTTTAATTTTAGTAAATTTTAACATTTATTTGGTTAAAAATGGATAGATTTATGTTGAAAATTATTAGATTTATACTAAAAGTTGGTAGATTTATGTAGAAAGTTGGTAGATTTATATGTTGAATTTTTTTTTTTTTTGGTCATAAGGTGCCTAGATAGTTAGCCTTTTTTTTTTTGGTGTTTGAAAAAATAAAAAGATTACTTTTCTAATAGTGAAGGTGTCATTTGGTTTTTTTTTTTTTTTCTCATTTTTTATTTTTTATTTTTATTTTTTATTTTTCGTTTTGTGTGCATTTGCCATTTTATACTTTTAAAAATAAAGGAAACAGCTAAAACATCCTTGGTTATTTGTGTTTTCAAAATTTATATTTTTAAATTTTGTTTTAGAAAATAAAAATGAGTTTGCATATGAAATAAAAATTGATAAAAAATCGTTTTGAGCATTTTCAATCTAGTGTAAGAAAAATCTCAAAACAAAAAGAAAAATCTCAAAATAAGAAAAATACCATTTTCTGTTTTTTTGTTTTGAATTTTTAAAACATAAAATATATAAAACAGAAAATAAAAAAATAAACTAAATACCACTTAACTTTTTAACTTTTTGTTAATTTAGCATTTTTATCCTGCAAAGTTTAAAAAAATTTTAAAACATAAAAAAGTAAATTTAATAATTTTAGAAAAAGTTAAAAGTTGATAATTGAAATAGAATATAATTAGATAATTCGAGAATATAATAAGTATATTTAATAGTTTGAGAACTAAATAAAAAAAAAAGATAGTTTAAGAAATATTTCCATAAAAAACTCTTTTCTTTAATATGCAGTTATTTACTTATTTATTTATTTTGTGAATCTTCTAGTCAATTAATCCAAATAAGATTGGGTTGTCATCCGTCAGATTGACTTCTAATGATCCAACGGCTGCAATTTGCACTGATTTATGCACAGGTGCAACGATGCATGCCCTCCGAATCCCACATCAATACCAACATAATTTTTTTTGAAAAGAGTACCAACATAATTAAAAAGGCACTATTATGATCCCATTTGACCGTCACAAATTTTTATTAATGTTTTATTAATTATCAAATTTTTTAATGTTTTTTACTAAAATTTCTTAAACATATCCTCTAACTTTTAATAATTTTTACAAATTTTTACAAAACACAACTTTTATCAAAATTAACACTTAACAATACCAAAATAAAACAAAAAATTTCACCTTTTTTTTTTCCTTCACCAAATATACCCCACATAACTGGAAAGTTGTACCCAAAAAAATGCTACAGGAATAACGTAGAATTATTATTATTATTATTATTATTATTTTAGAATTGGTGTAAAATGTTATTTTAATAAAAGAACTATCCAAAAATGAGGCCATAATAAAATCACAAAGTAATGCATATATATTGAATTTTGGGTTTGACTGCACAATTTTCCTTGAGACTTGAAAAGAGAAAAAGGGCTTTTTCATAAAATTATTTCTCAAACTATTTATCTTTTTTTTATTTTGTTCTTAAATTATCGAACATACTTAGTATATCATCGAATTATTTAATTTCGTTCTATTTAATCCAAACACTAATTCTATCCATTAAAATTAACGAAAAAATTATCATGTGTAGGTCATGTAATATTTTTCACTCCATTCCAAGGACATAATAGTCTATCCATGTTCATTATTCCCATCTGACACCAAAAAATGTATGCGTTTAAATATAAATTATGAATATAAATTATTGAAAATATATTTTTATTAAATATAATTTTATGAATACATTTTAAATTTTAAATATATGCTTTAAATAGAATATTTTGTCTTAAAATATATATTTTTAAATATAATTTTATGAATTTAAAATTATAATTTATATTCATAATTTTATAGTTTTAAATATATCTTTTTAATTTATATCTATTTAAATTATATCATTAACTAATATATTTAGATAAATACCATAAACAAAGATAACTGAACTATTAGTAAGTAAATAATTTTTGAATCACATGATAATTATATAATATAAATAATGATTTTTATGATAATAAAAATTTACTTACTAAATATATTAATTAATGATATAATTTAAATAGATCTGAATTAAAAAGATATATTTAAAATTATAAAATTATGAATGTAAATTATAATTTTAAATTCATAAAATCATATTTAAAAAATATATTTTAAAAGAAAGCATGCTATCTAAAACATATATTTAAGTTTTAAAATAAATTTATAAATTTATATTTAATAAGAATATATTTTTAATAATTTATATTAAAAAACATACAATTTTTGATGCCAAATGAGAGGAATAGACATGGATTGACTATTATGCCCCTGCGGTGGGGTGAGAAAGGTCAATGATAATTTTTCCGTTAACTTTAATGGATGGAGTTAGTGTTCGAATCAAATAGCACAAAATTTTATAGTTCAGTGATATAATAGGTAGCTTTAATATTTTGCTGATGAAATATAAAAAAAAGAGATAGTTTGAGAGAGATTTTCATAAAAAACTTAAGAAAAAAAATATGTTTCATAGATTTTAGATTCAAGGGTTGACATCACACACATTACTTGAATTAAAATTTAATTGTTTAAATTCATTCACATATTTTTAATTTACAATCCCCGAATTCACAATCACCAGGGTAACATTGCTCACAATGCCAACCTTCCCCTTATAAGTTTTTAGCATTCATGTACCTTAAAACAGGCTGAAATAACAACTAACATAAACTAAAAGAAGGAATCATGACTGGCCCCGAAAGGGGTAGTCGAGTTGGTTCGGATGGCGGGCTGAAGGGCCTGGGACCAATAGGTCCTGGGTTCGACTCCTCTTGGGCAGTCCTTCCTCTAATTGTGGAGGGCCATCTAACAGCCTTATCGGCTGAGCCGGTCAGGTAGGGCTTGCCTAGGCTAGTTTACCTCCTCGTGGTTCTTTGCCGGCTAGGGCCACGGGGCGGGTTTCATCCAGTGCGCACCCATGGGTAGCTGCTGCGGACTTCTCTCCAACCCCAGAAGAAGGAATCATGACTGTGTTAAGCAAAATGGGAATCAACTGTGTTGTTTCTATTGTGATAGTAAATAAAAGATTAGAAAGTATGAAATTTAGGGAATTAAAATTAATTAAATTAAAAATAATATATTGGTGTATATTTTTTATTTTATTATATTTTTAATTTATTTAAACAATTATTTATATATTTATATTTATATTTTTTTTCTTTTTTTTTAATCTCTATGTAACCTTTTGTACCTTAAAAAGAAAAAAAAAAGGAAAAGAAAGAATGTTACACACAGTGGGAAGATTGAACAAATAAAAGGTGAGGGCAAACTTAACAAATATAGTCGAGTTAAAATACATTCTGCTATGTAATAGAAAAAAGCAGTAATAGTAAATAAAAATTATATTAAAAAGGTTAAATTATTAGACAATAATAGTTGTAGTATAATCTATAGGTAAGTGAGGATAAATTGAAGTAATAAGATCAAAATAAAATTTTAGTTAGAGTAATAATAAAAAATATGTATAACTAATTTTTTTTTTCAAAAAAATGAATAAAGGCAACGTTCTTACGCAATCACAGCTATCTCTGCCCCTAGCTACGCAACCAAAATTCTTATCATAAGATTAGACTCAATAGGGTGGGTGTGTGTGTGTGTGTGTTTTTTTTTTTTTTTTTTTAAGCCAATTACTTCAAATGAAATGGACCACCAATGTAAAACCCAGTATTTATGTGTTATTTTAGGCCAATAAATTTTGACAATTTATGTGTTATTTTTGACTAATAGAATATTTAAATTGAGATTAGGACGATTCATTTTATTTTTCCCTAGGCCGGTTTGGCCTAAGGTGATATTGGATTGGACAACTAGGTCAGTGGCCCAACCATTTTTTTCTATTTCTCTTTCTCTTTCTTTCTTTCTTCCATTTTTTTCCCTTTTTCTTTTTCCTTTCTTTTCTCGTGGGTCTCGGCCATTTCTACAGAACAAGGGAGAGAGAGGAGGAAGAGAATAAAGAGAGAAAGTGAGCTCCAGGAAAGAAGATTAATAGATCGGGGTAGTGTTCGACGCCATGAATCTTGTGATGGATTCCGTTTTCCATGGTTTCGCTTGAGGTGGGAGAAATCGGAGCCAAAAGTTTGGGAGTAAAAACTCAAATCTTATCATTTCTTCTTTTCTCTTCAGATTTGAGGGACGTGAGACTTATATTTATATTCTAAACATTGCTAAGATGATTTTGATATATTATATGCTTGATTTGGTTGAGTATTGTAGGATTTGTAATATATATATACATGAATGTGTATATATATGCATATATATGTGGAGATTTTACATATACTAGAATTATTTTTCAATTAAATATTAGTTATTTTTCAATTAAATATTGTAGAAACATGTGGTTTAAGTATTCAAGGGTTTATATATGATTTATTGTTGAGATTGAGGCTTTGATGGGTGATTTAGGGAATGTTTTAGAGTTAGGTTTCGTTGAAAACAAACCTAGAAACTGGGCACTGGTCTTTGGTGTCCAGACAGCAGGTGTTCGGACAACAACATTTAGTGTTCGGATAGCAGGTGTCCAAAAAGCAGACACTAGTGTCGGGACACCGTTTGACAGAATTTGCAAAAATGTTATATTTGATTTCTGAAAACTTGTTTTATACTCATTTATTATTGATTTTTGAAGATTAAATGAATCCCAAATCATTACCAAGTCTAATAGGAATGCATGTTTATATTAAAATGATATTCATTTATATGATTGAGCACATCAAATGTATGGGGTTGGGGTTACATTATCTGATTTAATATTAGGATTATTGATTGGTCAAGAATGGCATAATGATATTTTGATGTGTTGAGGCACGAGTCATGTATATGGACAGCATCCTTGATTTTGAGGAAAAAATGATAAAATGAGATTTTGAAAATACTGAATGATCCCTAGTCAATATATATGACTAGATTTTAGTCATTTGGAGTTGAAACGTTAATTCTGAGATATGACTATGAGATTTTCTCTGGACTATAGCTGAACTCTGCTTGAGCTAAGTAGATGCCTGACTAAGGGTGTAACTCGGTTCTCTAGCAGAAAGGTCAGGGGGTGTAACTTAGTTCTCCTGAGTCTTACACCAGTGGGATGCAATTCGGCTCTCCACTTGTGATATATTTTGAGATATACGTTCGCCGTAAATATAAACAGTGCGGTTGGTGACTTGGCAAGCTTTGTTAAGTGTTACCTGTCTCAGGATAAGGTTGGGGGTAGATAGAGATTAGAAAATGCATTGGCCATTACATTGCATCACATGTGTATTGTTATATTATATTTTGATGGATATTGCTGTAAGTTATATTATATATTTGATTATTGTTCACTTGCGTACACTTGCACAGTCCTCCCTACTTGGCGGTAGTGCTTACTCTATCTTTATTTCAAGTGATCCCACGAGACCAGGAAGTAGTCATTCGGAGCTCAGTTGAGACTAATGGATTAGCTTATTATGTTATTTTATTCCATTGTTGGACTAGTGTATTTCTATTTGTGTGACCTGGGATGTGGGTTCCAAACTTATTTACATTTGAGGTTGTATTATGAATGTCATGATGGTTATGTAAGTCTTGGATTGTGTTATCGGAGTGCGATTTTATTATTATAATGTGACTTCTATTATTCTATACGGGAATGAGGGACGATTTCTGATTGTTATCATTAAATTATGACTTGACTTTAGAACATTTTTTTATTTATTTTTATTAGTTACCATATTCCTATGCCATCCATTCTGGACAATTAAGTTAGGGGCATGACAACCAAAATATATTTTTACTATAAAATCTTCGTTACAATCCACATTATTCTAGTATAGCTTTATGAAGGTCCCAAAAAAAAAAAAAAAAAAAAACTAATAGAGAATTATTGATTTGGAAGGTTGGTATTGTTTTTAATGTCAATTCAAAAATTTGAGAATATACCTAAAAGTGGACTTAGAGAGTGGATAGAGATTTCCTTTTTATGATTAATTTAATTGTGAATAAATGTGCACGTGTCTGATGTGCAATCTAATTTGTTTATTAGTTTTTTTTCAAAAAGATTATTTTCCCCGTCATATTTTTGAAAAATTTTTAAAACATAATTTTTTTGACTTAAAAATTTTATTTTTATGAATTAAATGTTTTAAATTTTAAATATATAAACTTTTACAATACTATAGTTGCACCTGGCATATAATTAGTCATACTTAATTATTCTTGAAATAAAACTACATTTGTATTTACACCCCATGTACTTAGACCAATTTTTACTTTTATCCCCTCAACTTCATAAATATGCAGTAATATCCTTTGTACTATATAAAAAAGTGCAATAAGGGACGAATTTGTCTAATTTAATAGTGCGCGCGATACACGCCTGTACAAAATGGAAGTTTTCAAAATTAAAACAAAAAAGAAAGACCAAAATGCCATTAAAAAAAGGACTATATGTGGGTCTCGATATATGCGTGTGATACAACAGTTCACTTTGTGGATCTTAACGGTAGCGTCCACTGGATTCGTCACCGGATTCCCATATACTGGTGCTGACTAGAACTGCTGGACCAGAACGTCCCCCCTCTCCCTCTCCGACTGCAGTGACTTCACGACTGGCAGAGATAGCACCGTGTCGAGCTCTTTTTTTTCACCCTAGATTTTGCCAATGGCGACGTTGGAGCGTCGAAGACTCGGCGATGGAGGAGGTTCAACTACTCGATAGCCAGTATCTCTGTTGAAGCTCTGTGTCAGTGTGTCTTCTTTATTCCTGAAGAAGCACAACCCTCTTCACTTCCCTCTTCCCCCCTCTCTTTCTCTCTCTCTCTCTCTTTGCAGAAAATATCTTTTTTTTTATCCCTTCCAGTTTAGTTCAATGTCGGTCTCTAATTATTTCCAAAGAAAAACATATGACGGGGAAAGAAGACTTAAGTAAGGAATCAAGCAATATTGTAACCTAGGTATGAAGAAGAGTGGAACCTTAGAATAGTAAAGATCAGAATCATTGATGGCAAGTAACTGAGCTGTGGTGCAACCAGATTCATACTCACGTCTAATAGCAACAATTCCAATGAACAAACCAATCTCAAAGATTTATCTCTCCATTCCCATAGTCTTTCTCTTCAACCTGATGGGTTCTTATTGGAGAACAGAGGAGACAGAAGAGGATAGTGAAAAAAAGAAGAGAAGGGTAATTTTGTCATTTTAGCATTTAAGGTAATGCCGTCAAACGTTGCACTTTTATGTATAGTATAGGGGTATTAGTATATATTTATGAAGTCGAGGGGGTAAAAGTGAAAATGGGCATAACTAGAGGGGTATAAAGGTAATTAACCCTAATGTAATTAATATGAACTATGTTGTGTTTTTAATATATTTTATTTTTATTGAATTAAATTAACTTAATTAATTATATCATTATATTTAATATATTTTATTTTTACGGAATTAAATGATTCTTAATAATATATAATTAAAATAATTTTAATTAATTAATTAAATTAATTAAATTAATATGAAATATATTTCAATAAATTTAATTATTTTTGTAAATTTAATAAAATTAAATATTTTGTTAAAAAAATTAATACTATAAAAATTACATTTTTAAACTTAGTTTCAAATTTTATTTCAGGAAAAAAATGACAACAAAAAATAAAATAAAAAAGCATAAATTGTTAAATATAAACAGAAAATATGGCATCGTTATCAAATGTACTCTAACTAACTTGGTACATTACATATAGCTATGCAACTGTTGTGTTTTATAACACTTACCACTTTAAATTAAATAATTTTTGAAAATTAAATTATGAATTTATTAAGAGACAGAAAGGAAAAATAGGATCAAAATCTCCTTTTATTTTTCTAAATCACCTAAACAAAACTTGATATTTAAAACTTTCTTTCCATTTGTTATGCTCTTTCCCGATAACTTGTTCTTGTTCTTCTTCTTTTTTTTTTTTTTTTTACTTTTTTTCTTTCCCCTTATCCAGACACATTACAAAATTTTTATTTACAATAATATATCCTTTTACAGCAATTCAACATTCCACAATTGAACTAATCAAATTATTAAATTAAATTTATTTTTATTGTATTTTTTTGAATTGATAGTTAGTAAATTGAAAAATTAAGTTGTTCAATTTGATTTACGACTAGAGATGTTGGTTAACAAAACCAAATTAATACTATTAAACATAATATATATAATATTTTAAATAAACAAATTTATAAAAATAAGGTACGATAATAAAAAATTTCGTTATTAATTCTTCTAAACTAGATTGTTGAAGAATCTTATCTATAATGATTACTAGAGTGGCATTAAAATGCATGCATTTTTTTATTTTTATTTTTTTGTGTTTCATCGCAAGCACAAAACTAATACTAATAAAATTAGGCCCAAGCTTCAAAACATAATTATACAGCATTGAAATATTTAGATAAAATTCTTAACAACTATTAAGAGTAAAATTGTTCAACCAAATTAAAATTAATGATTCGGTCTCCTTAATTGAACAATTTAGAGCTTGTTTGACAAAATAGTTTTTTTTTTTTGAAAGGTAAGATAAAATTGTTAGTTTTCAGATTTTGTATTTAGTTTCTAGTTTTTATCTATATAGTAAAATAATAAAAAAAACATAAACACTTAAAAACGTATTTGGTAATAATAGTTATTGGTTGATAGTTATAATGTTGGGAGAGTAGTCGGCGATGGGGGTGGTTGGAGGTGGGCGGCGGCCGATGGCAAGTGGCAGCCAGAGGCAAGTGGCAATCAATAACAAAGGTATAGTCAAAGGTAGGTAGTGAGTGGCAGCGGTCGGCGGTGGTTGAAAATGGGTGGCAGGCAACAGTGCATGATGGTTGTGACTAGTGGTAGCGGAGGAAAATGAAAACTGAAAATGTTAACTTGAGACAATACATTTTTTATGATTCCATAATTTTTAAAAATTTTAAAAATAGTTTCATTTTTTTTGAAAATAGTTTTTATTTCTTTTTTTGAAAACTGAGAACTGAAAACTGATTTACCAAGTGAGTTTTACTGTTTAGCTAAAAAAATAAAATAAAAATAAAAATTAAAAACTAAAAACTGAAAATTTTGTTATACGAAATCCTTTGTTAAGATTTTAAAACTTTCTAAATGAATGCCTTGTGGTTGAATTTAAATTTTCGTATAATATCAAACTAGAACAAGCATTCCTAGTATTATCAAATGCTCTATATAAACATTATAATATATAAAAAAAGAAGCAATGCTAAATCACACTTTAATTTTAATTCTACACCTACATTCCTCCAATATTTGATACACTTACACATACCTCCTTTGGTAATTTATGAAAATTTAAAAAGAAAAAAAATTCTTTTTTCCTTATCTTTGGAAAGAATTACGAACTGGAACCTACAGTTTTAATTCTCTTACATATATACCCCTAGAGTTTTTAAAAGTTATTTCTGAGCCAAGATATCACGAGTGTAGAAAATTAGGCTAATTCTAATCTGTTTGAAAGTCACTGTTGGGTGTTGTTAGGATTATTTAAGGCCAAATCTGAACTTGTGAGTGAGGCATTTAAGGATAAACAAATTAGAAATGACTAATAATAGTAATAGAGGATTTTTATGTGTAGGAGAAAATGGGAAAGAGATTTTTGAACATCAAGTTCATGTTTTTAAAAAAGAACTTAGTAGTTTAAATATCGCTAGAACTTTAATTTTCTTAGGAGATAGTATGTTTGAAGCTATCAGTACTTTAAACAAAATAGAAAATAAAATAAATAGTATCGATCTATCAGCAAATACAAAAATTTTGCTGGAACAAGTAGTCAACAAAAACTATGGAAGAGAAACATTTAATCTTCAAACAAATTACGATGATAAAAGTCCTACCTTATACAAAGGAGGAAAAAGACGATTTGATTAAATTTTAGTAGCGTAAAACATTATTAAGGAAAAAGTTTATAAGGATTTTCAAGTTAAGAAAGAAATATTGGAATATTGGAGACCTAGATATAAGGATGAAAATGATGTAAAAGAAAGAGAAATTTCTTAACCAGATGCAAAATCTCTGTAATCAACATGAGAACCTATTTAAAAAATATGAAGATACTGGGCAACCAGTGCGGTGAATAAAGAAAAAACTGATTCTGAAACTAAAATAACAGTTGATCCAGAATTAGATGAGGAGCTAGCAAAAAAGCTAATCAAAGCTCTAAACCTAGATAGAAACCTAGGAAAGAGAAAAGTAGTAACATCAGATCACCTAAATGAAGATCCAAAAACTAAACTAGTTATTGGAAAAAAGATCTTATTTTAAAGATATTCATGTACAAGAAGAAGGTGAATCTAGTTTTGAGGAAGTTTATGTTAAAGAAGAACATGAATCTAATCCTTTTAAAAGAGAAGACTTATATAAATTTAATGTTGCTGCAAATGGGATATATTTAAACCTCAATGATGTACATCCAAGAGATTATGAAAGCACTATTGAATAATGGGTACAAGTTATGTCTATTGTCATAACCCATTATAAAAATACATGGGATATGAAAGATTCCTAGACTATATAACAGGAATATTACAAGGAAATGTTTTAAGCTGGCTAAAAGTCTAGGAAGGATCAGAAAATGGCATATGAGAAAAAACTTTCATTTTACTAAGTGAAGATAGAGAAAATGATTTCGTAAAAATTCTCCCAAATTTTTCTACGTAGATCAAAAGAGATTTTTGTGGAATAATATTTTCAGATGAACACCAAAAAGAAGTGAAATATGTTTTATCAAAAATAAAACTTTGTGATATCTGTAAATACACAGATTTTACAAAGTTATATTAAAAATACTTCTTGATGTTAACTCCAGAAAGAATGCCTCATTAGAAAGAATAGTTTTTCCACACACTCCTAAATCCATAGGATGAAATATGCAAAAAATAATATCCAAAACATCAACAAAAAATTGGTAATTCTGATTTTCTAGGATTAAAGATAAGTTTTGGTTATAAAATAATGACTGAGTATTGTTTTCAAAGAAAAGTCCCAAAATAGGTAAAAAAACTAATTGTCAAAATCAAGTGAAAGAAAAGCCTGTTGTAACAAAATGTTGAAAGAAAATTGGGAGATTAGATGCTCTGTGAATAAACCATATCACAGACGTAAGAAAAAACACTTTAAAGTCAAAAAGTGGAAATTCAGAAATAAGAGAATATTTCCCAAAAAAAAAAAAATTATGTTAGAAAATTTAAGAAGAAAAACCGGAAAGAAATCATTGAAAAATTGCACTTGCTATTTTTGCAATGAAAAATGTCATATTGCATCTAATTGTCCAAAAAAAGAACAATAAGGTAGTCAAATTTTTGAAAAAAAAAAACAATCTAGAAATTTGTTTGGGAGAAGAAATAAATTCAGAAGAAGAAATTTTATATGAACTAGAATCTGTTTCTTTGGATTCTTCAAAAGAAAGTGAAGAATTTATTTTCATGATGTAGGAAACAACTTTTAGCAAAAATTTAAAAACTTTTGAATCCATCCTTGAACACGAATCAAATCAAATTTATTTGGGAGATATGGTTAAGGAAGACATGACTATTGAAAATGATAAATTGATTAAATACAAAAGTTTTAAAATAGAAGAATTGTCCCACATATCTAAATTTAAACCTTAGCCAGCCCAACACTTCGAAAGATGCGAAACAATAACAAAGGCAAAATCCTCCTCTAATGGGCAAGTTGAAATAAAAATTTTTAACAAAGAAAAAATTATGAGACTTAAAGAAAAGTATCATAAGTAAGATTCACTCACATTAGTACAATCCAAATAGAGATTAGACTATTGTTTAGACTTAGAGTGAACTCACCAATCTTATGTATAGTCTAAGATAAGAGATTTTATGACCTTGTTCAATTACTAATAAGGGAAATAGAATCAAGTTTGATCTCTGGAGAAATCCTCTTTAGAATCAAACCAAATTATTTTGTGTCTATAAATGATAAAAAAAATCAAAGGCACATTAACTCTGAGGATCCAAACCCAAAATATTAAGATAGAAGGTAATGCCAATGATCTAACAATATCTTGGAAAGTGGTTCATCAATTAACTAGTGATACTAAAGTTAAAACAAAAGATGTTGATTTTGGTATGGTTGAGTTATATGAACCCAAATCATTTGATGCTGAAATCAAACCAAGATTAATTGATATAAAAGATTTGAGAATATCTAAAGAATGGATATTTGAAAATTTTACAAGAGATTAACTAGAATCCTCTCGTAGATTAATTGAATTTCAAGTATTAGGTAATGCACTTTACTTCAGAAATAATAAGTTATCTGCAGGTAGAAAATCATTTAAAATGTACAACTTCAAAAATATTGAAGAAGATTCCTCAAACTCAACTTACATTGACAAATAAATTGGATTAAGAATAATCCAAGTTCCAGTTCTTCCTGGAAATTCTTCTGTTGAATAAGAACAGAAATTCATTATTTTTGAACAACTAAATATGAATTCAAAAATAATATTTTTTTATAACTAAATATTCTTTTCTTATAACTAAAATAAGAGAAAATATTGTTATATTGAAGTTACATTTGAGTTTGGTTTATAGCTTACATGCACTTGTAAACACTGGAATTATAATTGCGGTATATTAATCAAATGCCATACCTAAAGAATATTGGATTCAAATGAAAAATCCTATCTTAGCAAAAAATGTTAATGACACCACATCTATACTAGACTTTAAAGCAAAGGACATTATATTTTCTGTAAAAATAACAAAAAGAAAAATAACCTTTAGAATTTCAAAAATATTGTATTTTCCTTTGATGCATGGATATATACTTTTAGGAAATAATTTTCTAACTCAATATTATCCAATAGGTGTGCCTCATGAGTATGTCACCTTGACTAATAGATACAAATCTTATCAAATTCTTTGGTTAAAAACTCATGATTCAATCTACAGTAAAGGATTTGCGCCAGTCAAGCGTGATGATAATAGTTAATTCTAATTGATTCATTAAAATTAATTGATGAATCTCATTGGGTTTATAACAAGTGAAGTCCAAACTTCTTAGAAGATCATTTAATGTTACGAGAAAAATCTCCCAGATACTATCATCTAAAACTAAAAGATGAACAACAAATAATCAGGATAAAACCTATGGTTTATACCAAACAGAATATAGATAAATTTCAAGTTCAAATAAAAGAACTTTTAGATAAAAAACTTATAGAACCAACTAAAGGCCAACATTCTAGTCATGGTTTTCTTGTAATGAATCACAGTGAAAGAAAAAGAGGAAAAGCTATGATGGTCATCAATTACAAAAAATTGAATGAAAATCTGATGTTTGACGGGTATTTTATACCTAGAAATGTTTTACTAACTTAAATAAGAGGTGCTAAAATATTCAGTAAGTTTGATTGTAAATCAGGTTTTTGGCAAATGAAACTTATGGAAGAGTCAAAACCATTGATTGCTTTCTTAGCACCATATGACCATTATCAGTAGGCAGTTTTACCATTTGAAATATTTAATGCACCACAAATATTTCAAAGATGGATGGATGATATCTTTAAAGACATTAAAGATTTATGTCTAGTCTATATTGATGATATGTTGATTTTATCTAAAACCAGAGAAAAGTATAAGCATCACTTAGAAATAGTTTGTAAAAAATTTCTTGATAATGAAATAATTCTTAGTCGAAAAAATTGAGATAGAACAAGAAGAAATTGATTATTTGGGTATTGTACTCAGTTCAATAGGAATTGTGTTACAATTTCATATAATCACAAAAATCAAAGAGTTCCAGAAAAACTAGAGACTCTAAATGACTTACAATGTCTTCTTGGTTTATTAAATTATGCAAGACAATTTGTAAAGTCTTTCAAAATGGGAAAAACCATTCCTTGAAAAATTGAAAAAAGCTTAAAAGAATAAAAAAAATTTCAATATAAAAATTGAATGAATTGAGAAAGATTCAAAAAGATTAAAAGAAATGAAAACCCTGTTTAAACCTAATTTAAAGGTTTATTTTCCTACATAATCTGATCCTTAATCCTTAAGACAAATGCCTCAGAAATGTTTTGAGAAGTAATACTAAAGACAGTATAAATAAAAGAGAAATCTAAGCAAGAAAATATTCTCAAAATTTTTAAAGAACAAAAAGGTTTTGAAGAATTAATATGTGGATACAATTCTAGTAAATTCAAACTAAATAAACTTAACTATATTATTTTTGAAAAAGCACTCTTAGCCATAAAAAATGGTATAATGAGATTTCAGATGTATTTAGCTTCTGTTAAGTTTTTGATAAGAACAGATAATCAAGCAATTAAAAATTTTTTTAAGAAAAAAAGAGTTGAAGATAACCTAAGAAGAATTAGGTGGTTCAGTTATATTTTTCAGTATTCATTTGAAGTATAAGCATATTGGATCTACTAAAAATGTTTTTATAAATTATCTTAGTAGGCATCCAGATAGATATTAAATACTAACAAAAGTTTTTATATTTCAAAATCTTTAGAAAAGCCAAACAAAGCTGAAATGTTTAGGGCAACTAGCTCTAAGGGTAAAGAAGTATAAGCCAAAATAAGCTAAAAATACTTTTTTTGGGAAAACATTTAAGAAAAGTATGTCTCAAGGAAGTTATGCTCAAGTAGTGCTAAAAAAGTCACTTGCTCTAACAGAAGAAGTTATACTAAATTCTTCAATCCGAGTTTGGAGAATAAACTCCATGATCCGTTGAATAAAATATGGAAAAGCCATATTTTAGGAAAAAACTATGAATTTTGCAAAGTAATGACAGGAATGGCATATGAGCTAAAAAAGCTCTAAGATAAAGTTAATCATTTAAATGAATTGTCAAAAAACATGATTTTAAAATTTAACTTTGAAACTTCTTTGTTTGATTACCAAAGGATTTCTGAAATTCAGCAAATTATGGAGATTTTGGAAATTTCTAATGGTAATGCTCATTTTGAAAAAGTCAAAAGAATTAAGCTTTAGGAAGAGGCTAAACAAATCTTTCTTAGAGCTATATTTTCAGTCATTGATAAATATATTAATGATTAAAGGATTAAACCAATCCTTTAAGAGCTTTTTGATAAAACTAAATATGATCCTATTTTCCATATTAGAAAATTTTAGTTTGATCTTTAGGCTGACAATTGGAGGTTTGAAGCAATTGATTGGGGTTTGGTCAAAAAGATCATCTTCAATCCACTGGAGGCAATAACTTATCAAGATTTCCCAGTACTAATCAAAACCATGATCAGTAAAATCCCCTATGGCTTTAAAAGAAAAGCCATGACCTTTAAAATTTACAGTTCTGTGAGATGGCGCTATAATGAAAATTTTTTTGAGTTATATCAGATCTGAAAATTAAAGGAATACTCCCTTTTTGATACTTATATTTCCTTTAAACCAGCAAAAAAAAGAAGTATTTCAGAAGAACAAATTCTGTTGTGGTCTTGGGTAAAATTGATTTATAGTGCCAAAATTCTACAAAACATGCCAGAAAAACATATGACAATTGATGGTAGGAGGTTATTTGTATCTTCTATCACATTAATGTTTTGAGCTACTGAAAATCAGAAAAGTGAGGCACTCGACTTTTTAAATAAAATTAGTCGGATGGAAATTGATGCATCATCTGAGGTAGTAATTTATCTCGATGATATATGAAAAATTTGAAGCAAAAATAGAATTAGAAGCTGCATTTTCAGCTGAAGAGGCCCAAGCAGAACAAGATTATTGGGAAAACATAGATGAAGAGATATGGCACAATATCAAGAACATGATGGAAGGCTAACAAATGCTACATTATCACGAAAGCGCAGTGGACCAATCAGAAATATTGCCAAAAGAAAAAGAATAAACTTTTTTAGAAGTGAGCTACGAACGACTGCACTGTTATCCAACACACGATAGAGCTCATGTGAATATCATTTGAAAGAATCTGCTTTAACAAAAAATAATCCCATAATAACTGTACTATTTTAATTATGTTAGTTGTCTTTTTCTTTCTAGATGTTTCTTTTCTTATCTTCTATTTTGAATTGTTTAAAGTTCGGATTTCAAATCCGAATCTGATGTCCATTTAAAAGAGTCTCATTGTAAGGAGAAGACATGGAAAAATTTAGAGTGCTCTCTTCTCTCTCTCTAGTCTTTTGTCTGTAATATTTCTTAAGTAATAGCAAGTATTATATCGAGTGTTATTACTAAAAGTTTGAGTATTTTTCTATTTTTCTATCACACCCCTAAACTCATAGTCCGGGATGAGCAGTATGAGAATGTGAAAACTAAAATAAATAATAAAATCTAATCCAAATTCAATTTACATTGAGTTAAAGTTATCAAAATATCCAAAATCATTACTCATTCCCATATAAAATAATATCTGAGTATGTTACCATCAATTTATCAATAACATAATATACTTTAACATCATTTTCAATTACCACTTCCAAGATCTGCATGATTAGAACAAATACTGTAATCATTTTTATATTTTCTTAAATTATTAACATCATAAATGTAAACATCAAACCCACATCTTGGATCGTACAATTTATAATATTAATAATTAAATCCTCAATAAGAAAAATAAACACAATTATTACTACTCGTAGTTAAGACCGAAGTTAAGCTCCAAGGAAAAACTAGTTACATATCCAACCTGGGGAATCAGGTCACGTAGTTCTTAATTATAACTTTTATTTTATGACCAAACTCATGATCAATAAAAAACTCCATACATCTTATCAATAAATGTAACCACTACATTATCTTAATATCTCAAAATTTCAATATATAATAATTCATGCGATCTCGTGCAATGGAAAATGATAGAACGCAATGCCAATATGTATTCTTTAATCTCCATCTAATTCTAACCTTATTCTGGGATGGGTGATGCTTCACAAAGTACGTGGGGTCACCAACCACACCGTTTATGCTTACGGCGAATGTATATCTCAATATATCCATATATATATAAACTAAGTGGGGAATCATGTTACACCCCCACCAATGTAAGACTCAGGGGAACCATGTTACACCCTCTGGCCCTTCTACTAAGGAACCGTGTTACACCCCTAATCAATTATCTGCTTTCCTCAAGCTGGGTACAATCACCGGTGGGGAACTGTGTTACACCCCCACCGGTGTAAGACTCAGGAGAACCGTGTTACACCCCCTGACCCTTCTACTAAAGAACCGTGTTACACCCTTACTCAGGCATTTGTTTAGCTTAAGTAAAGTCTGGCTGTAGTTTAGAGAAAATCTCATAGTCATATCTCATAATTAACGTTCTAACTCTAAATGACTAAGGTCTAATCATATATATCGACTGGGGATTATTCGATATTTTCAAAATCTCATTTTATTTTTTTTTCTAAAAATTAAGGATCTCGTTCATATACATGACTCTTGCCTCGACACATCACAATATCAACATGGCACTCTCGTCCAAGCAATAATCAAAATATTAACTAGATGATTAATCTCCAGCCCCTTACACATGATATGCTTTATCCTGTTAAATAAACCATAATATCTTAGCATTACAATAAAAGCATGATGTGCTCAATCATTCATAATGACATTCTACAATCTCAAAATGTGCGTAATTTCAACATATATGATGTACCATTCAAACCGGGTCAAAAAGATCTTAAATCGGTTCAAAAATACCTTCCAGTGGGAAGGGTGCAGGAAGAGCGCAAGAAGGGTGCTTGAAGTTTAAAATGCACGGAAAGAGAGCGGGAAGACCGCTCTGAGTCGCGAGAAGATGCCGAGAGCCTCTTAGCCTCACAGAATGTCCACGGGAAGCCTGTTCCCACGACCTGCGGTCCACTACGCAAATTTGAGCTGCTACAAGCTCGATCCGGCACACAAAATACCAAAATCTAAGCACCTCAAGCTAAGAATGATATCACAACCAACAACCACAATATATATCTCAATATCATGAAACAAGACTAAAAAACGAACAAGATTAAGCATATATTTATATATGAACAAACCTATAACATATATATACACATATATGCACATATATCACCATCTACCAAAATCATCACACACATATATCAAAATCATGCTAACAATGCATAGAATACGTAGATGAGTCCCACCTACCTTGAATTTGAAGAGAAAAGAACAAAAACTAAGAAAACCAGTTAAGCTCCTAACTTTCAAAAGTTGATTTCTCCCGCTTGGGGCCAAATCACCGAAAATGGTCATCGCCACGACGATTACAGCGTCGAATACTACCCTGATCTGCCAACCTTCTGCTCTGGATCGCACATTCTCTCTCTACCCTCTCTCTTCTTTCTTTTTTTCTCTCTTTTCTCCCTTGTGCTCCCAATGTGTCCTAGCCAAAATCTAAAAGAAAAAAAGAAGAAGAAAAAGAGAGGGAAAGGGAAAAGGGAAAGGGAAAGGGAAAGGGAAAGGGAAAGGAAGAAAAAAAAAAAGGGAGCTGGGCCCTTGGCCTAGTTGTCTAACCAATTACTAATTCAAGCCACACTCGACTTAGGAAAAATAAATTAAATCAACTCAATCTCATAATAATTATTTTATTAGCCCAATATAACACATAAATAGTCAAAAATAAATAGTGGGTATTACATTTTGAGTGGTGTTCATTATCTAATTTGAGCAACCAAATGAATGGTATCAGAGCCGAGATGATTCTGAGGACAAAACTGTGAGCTATGAAGGTTAGTATCTTATGAATAATGATACTAGAACTTGGTTTATCTATTTTGCTTCTCTTGAATCTTTTTCTACTTATGTATATAATATTAGCTATGTTTGGTTTGCTAAAAAATACTGAAAAATTTTAAAAATCTCTAAAAATCTTTAAAAGTTGTTCACTTTTTATCTCACTACATGAATTATGAACTTACAAATTATCTCACTTTATCTTAATTATCTCACTTTTTGTCACTTCAAACACAACCATTAATGTTTTAGGAAGTACGTTAAATATTCTGTATGATTTATATTTAATATTAATACAATTATTAATTAATTGTGAGGTAAATTGATAGACTAAAAATATTATGCAAGAATATTAGGAAGCGTTTGTAGGTTTTGAAGGTGTGTTCTTTAATTATTAAAAACTCTTAGAAATTTTTTGAAAATATTTGTTTGATCCTGAGTGGTCCCCTGGGATAATATTGTGATTTCTGAAAATTGTAGGGATACAAGAGTGTAAATATAATAGATTGAAATGGTAAAGGGGTATATTCTCAGTTTCCAAAAAAAAAAAAAAAATATGGTTAGGGGGTTAGTGTAAGTTACCGATAATTAAATCAATTTTTTTTAAAATCTGCTTCTTTCCCGTCCTTGACGGAGCTCTGTTACAACTGCTGTACGTGTATGCATATATAACACATATATAGGATCAGCATCTCAAATCATCACTGATTTTTTCAATCTTCTACTCGACCATGTCTCTTCTCCTCCCCAACCCTCTTCCCCTTCGCCATAAACGCCACCTTCGCTGCTCCTCATCATGCCCATCGCTCTCCCTCTCAGGTGTGCTCGGTCTGCTCTCTCTCTCTCTCTCTCTCTCTCTCTCTCTCTCTCTCTTGTGCTTTCCTTGATTTCAGTGGTATTTGATCAATTCAATATGTTGGAAAGTTCCTTCAACTCTTATTTGTATCTATATATTCATGCATGCATTCCAAAATGGTATTAACAGATGGATTGTGCACATCAGGATGCTGGCAGTAGTGTATAAAGAGCATTAAATGACACAATTTGGAGGTGGTCCCTGTTAATTATTGTTGCTAGGAGGGATGAGATTGGAGATAGACTTAACTTTTATCATTATTTCATTAAAGTGCAGTTCTTAAATTTAACAACTAAAGTGGCTGTGCTTAAAGTCAGTTTTTGGTTACAGTTACAAAAAGCAAAGCATTTCTTTCCTTTTTTTTTTTTTTTTGATGACCTAGGAACCGACTGCACCAACTGAGCTGCAATAGACCCGTGGTCAGAATAAAAACAACGTATTTTGTAATAACTAAACGAGTAACATAAAGTTAATTCATATAAGATATAATTAACTTTGGTGCTTTTGTCCTCTTAAAGGTCAAACTTAGCATGAATTCAGGTGGAATGGTGGATTTGTTGACCATGTAGATGTTTGATCAACTGCTTTATTTTGCTGGGTTTTGTATCTCCCTCAGGAGCTGTTCATTATGTTTATGTTTCTTTCTTTCTTTCCCCCTTCCTTTTTCTTTCTTTCTTTTTTTTTTTTTTTGTGGTCATGTGAAGTTACAATCACTGTTACTTATAAAAAAAGTTGCAATCTCTGTTCGTTGTCAAAACAAAAATTTTAGTGGATTTCTACATTTTTGTAAAGTTATCATTATATCAATGAATTCTTTTGTGTCTTATTCTTTTGAGCAGATACTCTAGATCCTGGAGTCAAATTGAGGACAGAACCTAAGCCTGCTGGTCCCTGTGACTATTCTATCGTATGTCCCTCTATGTTCTCCTGCTAATTCTCCTCTTTATCTATTTCACAACCATAAGACTAGTTGACTGATATCATCCAAAACTGCTTGAAGTGCTTTGAGCAGACTAAAGATAGAATTAGGAAGCTGTTCGATGGTGTCCAGCTTTCTGTTTCTTCATACGACACTGCTTGGGTGGCACTGATTCCTTCTCCAGATTCTTCTCGGTCACCTTTTTTCCCAGAGTGTATTGATTGGCTGTTGGATAATCAGCTCGGTGATGGCTCATGGGGTCGTCCTCATCACCACCCGTTATTAACTAAAGATGTTCTTTCATCCACATTAGCATCTGTCCTTGCGCTTAAGCGATGGGGTGTCGGTGAAGAACAAATCAACAAAGGTATTCAGTCCATTAATCAGGCTTATTCTGCTTGACATTTGTTCACAAGACAGGTCTAAATTTATTGTTGCAGGTCTACATTTTATTGAGTCAAATATCACTTCAGCTATTGATTCGAATCAGTATTCTCCAATTGGGTTTGACATAATATTCCCCGGAATGGTCGAGTATGCTAGGAATTTAGATTTGAATCCTCACTTTGATCCAACAATTTTAGATGCCCTGCTTCACAGGAGAGAGTTGCATCTCAGAAGGTACATTTTCTTTTCCTGTTGGGTGATTATTTCCTTGGACTGCCCTTGTTTGTATAATATTTTCCAACATGGCTGGCTGTTTCCTTGAAGTTCTCTGATAATGTGGCGCTTTACGAAAATGAACCCAGTACTGTGAATTGCAAACTTTCATACAACTCATCCTTTGGTTTGACGAATGGTTTTTGGGATTTGAAAGCAAGGGTAGCCAGCTTGGATAAGGGATGACCATAAAGATTGCACTAATTATTTTTATTTTCTGCAAGAAATTGGAGATATACTCCAAAGCAAAGCAAATTGAACGAGTTTAGTTACTTGATTACACAACTTGCACACCTTGTTTCAATTGTTTTTTCCCTCTTCAGTTTAGAGTCTTCTCAGAGGGAAGGAAATCCTACTTAGCTTACTGAATGAGATTAATGACTTGATTTCATAACTTGCACATCTTGTTTTAATTTTTTTTCCCCGCTTCAATTTAGAGTCTTCTCAGAGGGAAAGAAATCCTACTTAGCTTATATATCAGAAGGACTGGGAAAGATTCAGGATTGGGAAATGGTGATGAAATATCGGAGGAAGAATGGCTCGCTGTTCAATTCTCCATCAACCACAGCAGCTGCTTTTATGCATCTTCAGGATGCTGGTTGTCTTAGTTACCTGCGCTCACTCTTGGACAAGTTTGGCAATGCTGGTACCATTTTATCATCTGTCTATCATTTTTATGTTGACTTCCTGAAGTTTGCTAACCTTCAGTCAGTTATGTTCAATTCAATTCTTCAGTTCCGACAGTTTACCCTCTCAATGTATACACACGTCTTTGCATGGTTGATAGTCTTCAAAGTTTAGGAATTGCGCGGCATTTTAGGGAGGAAATTGTAAGTGTGTTGGATGAAACTTACAGGTATTCTTCTACATGTGCTTTTTTTTTTTTTCTTTTTTTTTTATTTTTATTTTTGGAAGTAATGTCACTTCACTTATCATGTCAACAGTTTCATATGAACTTTATTAAATTCTTGAAAATTTTGAAACATAACTTTTGCCCACCGCCCCCCCCCCCCCCCCAAAAAAAAAAAAAAGATGCTGGATGCAGAGTGAGGAAGAGATATTCCTGGACTCCACCACTTGTGCCATGGCATTCCGATTGCTGCGTCTTAGTGGATATGAAGTCTCTTCGGGTAATTTGTTGATTGTGAGATTAGGCATTAATATCATCTTGCAGTTTTGATTTGTTATATTTGAATTTGGCCCCTTTGACATATGCAGATCCTTTAACACAAATTTCTGAAGGAGAGTGTGAATTCAGTTCCCCTGGTGGACATCTAAGGGATATTGGTGCTGCCCTGGAATTATATAGGGCTTCCGAGATCATTATATATCCTGATGAATTGGCTCTGGAAAAACAACACTCATGGTCCAGTCATTTCTTGAAACAAAAGTTTTACAATGGTACACCTCATGCAGATGGACTTGACAAGCTTGCCAGCCAAGAGGTAGCTTCCTGTGATTCTTTAATAATGGTAGAGTCCAGCTCATCTAATGGGTTTTAGTTGGGCAATCGCGTTTAGTCTTTCTGATAGCTTTTCGCAATAATTTTGAGGTGGATGAGGCCCTTAAGTTTCCCTTCTATGCAAATTTGAACCGTGTGGCGAGCAGGAGACGTATAGAGCATTACAATGTGGATAGTACAAGCATTCTGAAAACATCTTTTTGGTATGCCTCTGGTGGTAGTTTGTTTCTTTTCCCCTCTGCATCCCCTCTTCTGTTAATTATCACTAATGGTCGATGTTGTTTAGTTGATCATTTAATGTTCTTACGCCAGCTCAACAAATATTAAAAAGGAAGATTTTCTGAAATTGGCAGTGGAGGATTTCAATATTTGCCAATCCATACACCGTGAAGAAATCAAAGATATTGAGAGGTGCACATTTTGATATTTGCGCGTTTTTCTAATTATTGGTAACTGGTTTTGCTAAAATTCCATGGTGTTATGGCACTGGTTTTATGCTTTAATTGTGCAAGGATTTTTTAATATGAGATGTGTAAATTAAAAGCTTGTGCCGTGTCAGCAGGTGGGTTGTGGAGTACAAATTGGACCAGCTAAAGTTTGCCAGGCAGAAGTCAGCATACTGTTACTTCTCTGCTGCGGCAGCACTTTTCCCTCCTGAACTATCTTATGCTCGCATATCTTGGGCCAAAAACAGTGTGCTGACAACTGTGGTTGATGACTTCTTTGATGTTGAAGGTTCCTTAGAAGAATTAGAGAACCTAATTCAGTTGGTTGAAGCGTACGTCTCCTTTCTCTGTTCCCTTTCCTCCTTTGTATGGGTCATTGCTGGTTGATTAATTCTACCGATTTTCTTTGTATGTTCTACCCACAGATGGGATGTAAATGTTGATGATGATTGCTGTTCTGAGAATGTTCAGATCATATTTTCTGCAATTCACAGCACAATCAGTGAGATTGGAGCCAGGGCATTCCCAATCCAAGGACGGAATGTGACAGGCCATGTAATTGAGATTGTGAGTTTTATTCATTACTTCTATTTATATTTTGTTTGTTTGTTATGTTGAACTTTTTCCGTGAGTATGATGGCATTTTTGCTTACATCCCCCAAAGTTTTATGTGAGGTTCCTTATCAAATATGCGAGGGTTTGATTCCAAACCCTATGTACCAAGCTCATTCATCTCTTTATTTCTCATGACCCATTCCCTGAAAAATGAAAAGTTTGAATAAGTAGCCCCTTCAGAAACAGGCATAATTGCATCAATTCAGCTTGCATAATGGTTGAAGCAGAAACTAATCTTAAATACCCTCAATTACATTGCTAATTACTTCATCATGACCTAATGACAAACCATCCAATGGAATCATTGCGAATTACTTCATCATGACCTAATGACAAACCATCCAATGGAATCATAGTTCTCACACTGGTCTTTCCCTTGCCTTTGCTACTTGACATTTGAACTCTCTCAAAGTAGATAAAGATGATCGTCCAGTTAAGGATGATGACCTTTCTGTTGGAACTGGAAAGGAGGAACCCTTTATTTATTTAAATCACCTATCTATCCTCCAGATGTTG
The DNA here is from genome assembly GCA_019916065.1 of Vitellaria paradoxa. NCBI lineage: Eukaryota > Viridiplantae > Streptophyta > Magnoliopsida > Ericales > Sapotaceae > Vitellaria > Vitellaria paradoxa. The sequence goes on along the minus strand of CM034234.1, from coordinate 19,699,913 downwards.
TTCTGAGCTTCGACTTCTTCAGTAAGATGGGTCCAACAGTCTATTAGCTTTTGGGCTATATATCATGCTTAATCCCTTGGGCTTAAGATTGAAATTTACTCATGAACTTTGGAACTAGCTTGCTTAGCTCGTTCACCCTAGAAAGTAAGACTGCAAGCGTATTTGTTTGATGGTGACCTTTGATTTAGTGCACGGAAGTATTCTTTTGATTGATCCTACATGTTCCCTGATATTTTCATTTTGGTTGTCTGTATTAAGAATTTGTCAAGGAAAAAAAATGACAGGGATTCGAAATCATTTTTCATATTTGGTTTGTGATAGAAAATGAAAGGAAAAAATGAAGGGATTTGAGAAATTTAATTAATTCATTCATGGATGTCTTTTATCTCATTATATTTTTAGTTCTATTCAAATAAGAATATGTATTTGGGATTTTGTATTCCATTTCCTCATTCTTACCTTTTTATTTTATTTTTCTGAAACAAGCTAGCTAGGATAGAATGTAGAAGTGGAGAAGGTTTCCTGTGTTTAATTTTTTGGAATTTTTTATATATTGAGTATACATTAATTAATTTTATTTTTACCAAAGGTTAAGACCAAGTTAATAACGAGGGACGTACATGATAAGATTCATTTTGTTATGTTTAATTTTGCTTTTTATTTCAAATAATAGATGATATGAGCTCTGTTTGTCTGGCAGTGGTTGGATTTGCTTAATTCAGCGTTAACAGAAGCTCGATGGGATAAAGACCAATTGGTACCAACAATGGAAGAATATATGACCAACGGCTACGTATCATTTGCCTTAGGTCCTACCGTCCTCTCTACGCTTTATTTAGTTGGGCCTAAGCTTGCAGAGGAAGCTACTCGTAGTTTCGAATACCAAAATCTATTTAAGCTTATGAGCACTTGTGGGCGTCTTCTCAACGATATCAATGGCTTTGAGGTATGTATAAGAATTTGTCATTATAAATAATAAAAATATTCTATAATATTTTAAATCAATCAAAATTTAATAAATTTATGAAACTTTTTAATTTTTCTCCAATTTATGAAACTTCCTACTTTTTCTCCAATTATCACATAATAGATTTTTGAACTTCTTGCTTTTACTTTTGCTTTATTTATACCTGTCATAATTATCTCACATTTAATGCATTAGTTATTATTTTTTAATTTTAGGGTGTTTGGTTTATCAAATTCCACCAAAAGTTACAAAAAATTATCAAGTTTTTCTAATTAAATTTCACTATATATCACTTTTACATTAACTTTTTTGTACTTTTTTATCATTCAAACACACACCCCCTTTATTTGACAAACACCAAAGTTAGTAAAGGCTTTTCATAATATATATACATGTCATAATTATCTTTTATTTAATATATTAATTATTATTTTTTTATTTTATTTAAAATTTTATCACCAAATATGCCAGGCCTTCCTAAAAGTTTTGCCTACGATCCCCAAATTTCTAGACGTGGCCTTGGTCATTATCTATTGTTCTATGTCAAAAGTTGGTTAATTGTTCAATATTGTGTTGCAGAGGGAATCCAAGCAAGGTAAATTAAACGCGTTATCGCTACATGCTGGCGGTCGTGGGGCTGTTTCTGGAGAAGAAGTTGTCCGAGACATGAAGGATTTCGTTGCGAGTCAAAGGAGAGAACTGCTGAGACTAGTTTTGCAGAAGGGCAGCTGCCAGGTTCCGCAAGCCCTCAAGGATTGTTTCTGGAAAATGAGTGAGGTGCTTCATTTGTTTTACAGGAAGGACGACGGATTCACTTCAAGTGAGTTGATGAATTCTGTGAAAGCAATCATTTACGAGCCCGTTGCGCTACGTGAATCGCAAGGGCAGTGAATATGAGAAGACGAGCGAAATCGTGTGGCGTGCTAAATGAGCCTTGAATAATCCTTTGTATGCGCCTTTAATTTCTATATTCTAGGATAATAATGAGACTCTTCAACGTTAAAATAAGCCTATTGTTAAAATAATACAGGGAATAGAATTCCGGAGAGAAAAATAATGATTGTGTATTAATAATATTGACGTGTTCAAAACTGTAAAACGAAACTCTATATTTATAAGGTGAATAAGAAACCTAAATCTAATTTAGGATACGTACTAATTTAAGATATGTACATAAATATTTTAGAAATATTCTAACACCTCTCGCAAACTTAAGGAAATAAAGGGGAGACTAACTTAATTTTGGAGACCAACTCATGAAATCATCTAGGAGATAGAACTTTGGTAAGGAGATCAACAGTTTGAGCAGTAGAATTTACATATATAAGCTGGATAGTACCCTGGGGGCCTTCATCGCCCTCCACCTAAGTTGCGCAGGAAAGCCCAAGGCCAATCCCAGGGAACAGTAAAGCTTTATAAGGCCTTTCTGTCTAGTTTTTTTTTTTTTTTTTTTTTTTTTTTTTTTTTTTTTTTTGTGAAAAAAAAAGTTTGTGATCTCTTACATTTTCAAAAATTTTAAAATTTAAATATTGAACTTAAATATTCAAACTCCCTTCTATTATATATAGAAAAAAAGTCATTTTTTGATGTTCATATCGATCTGTTATGCGCCTCTGCATCTAGCATTGGGTAGACCTCATACAATCAATGAATAGGTACAAATAGAACAAAAGAGGAAATAAAAAAAAAATAGTAGAGAAAGCTTATATTAAACTATATACCCGTCATCACTCCCCCGCTTTTGTATTTCCTTAAATAAATTTCGACATGGTGGCACACAAAATGACAATCGATTTCAATATGTTTGGCACGCTCATAAAAAACATCGTTGGAAACAATTTGAATTACACTACGATTGTTACAGTAGATAATAGTGGCATCGGCATAAGAGACGCCCATGTTAGAAAGTAATCAATGAAGCCAGAGTAGTTTTTTTGGAGTGTCAGCAAGGGCACAAAATTCTACTTCAGTACTAGAGCGAGTAGTGACAATCTGACATCCTAAAATTTTATTATTTTTAATTGTATTATTAATTTAATTTTTATTTGATACTTAGTAATTTAATTGTGTTAATTTGGTTTTATATTAAAATTTAGTTAATTTTAATCTAAATTAATTAGTGGATTAATTAAGTTATTAGTAAGTTAATTCTAATTGGTGGCTTGACTAGGACACGTGGCCACTCTAAAGCAATGCATATATGTGTATAACGTCATTGATAGCTAGGTGACATGCAGGCTATTGAAAAAAAAAGGTGGGGGGGGGAATTTGAGGCGGTTAACTTTTCACCGCCAAAGGGACATATGTTAGTATATATAAATGAGGTGCACGGGGTAGGGAAAAAAAGAGAAGAAATGGTCAGGAAGACGATAGGGAAAAGTGGTGAGGGAAAAATAGTGCAAAAGGAACAGAGGCAAGGAAGAAAAAAATTAGGGATTTTGGCAAAATTATTGAGGTAAGTTATTTTATTTTGTTAATTTAAAAATAATTTTATAGAAAGTTAAATAAATTAAATACATTGGATATATAATGGTTGTGATTAAATTTATATTATTAATTGATTTGATTTATATTTTAACTATTGAATTTCTGATTTGCATAATTTGGTTAGGTTAAAATTAGAACCCAAGAATAATCAACAGCAACCACACCAGTAGTTTGATTTTCTCATAATATCTGTTGTTCAAGTGAATGTATTAAACTTAGAGGTAAAATGTATTAAATATAAATTGATAAATTTTATTAATTTATTATTGTTATTAATTATTTGTGCTGATATGAAGTGCTGAGTATTTATAGATTTATTGTGTTAGTTGGGAATTGTGGTTATTTGTAGAATGATAAATTTGGGAAGTAATATTTTACTTGGGAAAAAAATATTATTGCATACCCGTATAAATTGTGTGTATTACACTTGCATTATGGTTAGATGGGATTAGGCCAGATAGGGTCGAAAAAATAAAAAAATGAGGCCAGATGGGGCTAGAAAGAAAAAAAAAAGGGCCGGATGGGGCCAAGTCAGATAGGACCACTAATGAAACTAGATTGGGCTAAGGCAGATGGGGCTAATGGGACATGCTAAATTAAAACCACCTTCCACAGTTGAGTACTCAACTCATAGGTCAAATGGGGCTAAATGTGTGTTAAATTATTATCCAAATTATTTATCATGCAAATATGCCATGAGATGGCCAGTTAGGGCCTAGTGTTGATGATAATAGTTGATAAATGAAAACTGATGATGAATTATGCGTTGACATATTTATATTGCTATCAATTATGATACATTTAAATTAATTATTATTTGATTGTAGGATGATTGTCTATATAACTATTCTGGATTATCTTTTGTTTATATTTATTATCTTTTATTTTAAGTATAATACCTTGACTGAGTGTGTGACACTCACACTTAAAATTTACACATTTTAAGTTGAGTTTAGGAGTGGCTGCAGGTACCTAGAGAAGACTTTGGGTTGTCAGTTTCCCTACTTTAATCACGTGTTAGTAATTGGGAGTTTCTATAAATAAACTTAGAGTTTTAACCGTATCAAACTAAGGCTTGGCTTAATCTGTTAGAAATTGTGAGTTTGCACATATTTAAGTGTTTGTGAGATTTTGTTTATTTTGCCAATGAATAAATAAAAATCTAATGGGTGGTATTTTATTTTAATATAGGATTTTTTTTTTTATGGAATGTGATTTTTGACTTATTATGGATATAAGATATAAATGTGTCCTCTCCATACAAGGAATTAAATATGTAGCCTAAAATAAAGGTGCAATAATTTGGTATCAGAGCCTGGGTTAAGGGTTCTGTAAACTTGTCAGTGTTTGATACTTGTAGCCAATTGTAGCAAAAGTGTCATAGAGTTAGGTGATTGTGATATGATGTTTATTTGCATGGATATTAAGGATCTTGGAATTATAAAATATTGTAGAATTATATTTTACATGTTGTAGAATTATATTTTATATATTACCTTGAGTTTGATGTCAGATAAAATAAATAGATATGGGACACATCCCTGAGGCAATAGAGGAAGAGGGCTCAATTGAACAAATCCCACAAATGATACAAGTTTCAGGATAGCAAGAGGGTTAGCGTGATCAGCCTCCAGTTCAACACCAGCGAGACCCGGTAGAAAAAGTGATTGAGGTCGTGGCCAAAGTAGTGGAACTGTAGAAAGAATAGAGGTATAGGCCAGAGGCACACAGTACCATATATGAGTAATTTCTTAAGTTGGGACCTACATTGTTCTCTGGTACTATTAACCTTTTAGAAGCTGAGGATTGGTTGAAGAACATGGAGGCAATTTTTGGGGTAATGAGAATTTTTGACGAAAACAAAATCATTCTAGCCACATTTATGTTAAGAGATCAAGCTAGGCTTTAGTAGGAAGCTACAAAAAGATTGTTAGCCGCTGGAATGACTTGGAATCAATTTACTGATGCCTTCAATGATAAATATTTTCCTTAGTCATATAGATATGAAAAAAGAACAAGAGTTTATTACATTGAAGAAAGGGAAGATGTCTGTCACAGAGTCTGAAGCCCAATTTACTGCACTATCTAGATTTATTTCAGAATTGGTGTAAAAAGAAAATGCAAAGTGCCAAAAATTCTAGCAGGGATTGGAGCTTTCTATCAGATCCAGAATTTCTGCATTGAAATAAGGAGTTATGGGGAATTGGTAAACAAAGCAAAGATTGTAGAGAAAGATGTTTAGGAGGCAGGTAGAAGGCGGGAACAATCTAAAAATGCCAGATTTGATTTTCCAGCTTCTTGAATGGTGGAAGGCAAATCTTCTAGACAGAGAAGCCAAGACTTCCAATGTTATGGATGAGCAAGTCAATTAAGCAGAAGTACAAGTGCAAGTTATAGCAGGACTCGGGGACAAAGTTCAAGGTAAGCACCACCTTGGTCATAAGGAGTTGATGATGGGGAAAGAGTAAGGAACATGGTATGCTTTAGATATGGAGCTACAGGACATTACGCCAGCAAATGTACAACTCAACGGGCTTTTACTTGTTTTCGATGTGGTTAGGAGGGGCACATCTTTAGAAATTACCCTACTTTACCTACTCTAGCAGCATCTGTGGCTACTGCAGCCAGTGGTAACAGAGCTCCTTCAGTGACTGCACAGAGAGGTAGAGGAGCAACCAAGGGATCTCATTCACGGGCTTAGGTTTATGTTATGACTCATCAGGATGTTCAGGCATCTCCTGATGTTGTTACAGATATGCTTTCTATTATTGGTAGACTCACTCGTGCACTGATAGGTTCTGGCTCGACCTATTCTGTTATATCTCGAGCATTTGCATGCATTTAGACCACTTACTCTCCCAGTTAGATTTTGTATTGGTTGTGGCTACTCTTGCTAGTAATACAATATTAGTAGAAGATGTATACAGAGATTGTGTAGTGTAGATAGTTGGAAAAAATTTGGTTGTTGATTTGATACTTGTGGAGATATGTGATTTTGACATTATTTTAGGTATGGATTGGTTATTAGCATATCATGTTTCTATTGATTGCTTTACCAAGGAAGTGACATTTCAAATTCCAGGAGGGCCAGATTTAGTATTTAGTGGTGATCGTAGCGTCGTGCCTAATTACTTGATAGTTGTATTAAAAGTTAGAAAGTTGTTGAGTAAGAGATGTCAGGGCTATATTGCTTATGTGATTGATGTTAAAAAGTCAGACTCGGCTTAACAACTTACCTATTGTGTGTGAGTATCCAGATGTTTTTCTAGATGAGCTACCAAGAGTGATCCTAGATAGAGAGGTTGAATTTACTCTTGAGTTGTTACCAGAAACTACACCAATCTTAATTGCACCTTACAGAATAGCACCTACAAAACTGAAAGAATTGAAATTTCAGTTACAAGATTTATTAGATAAGGGTTTTATTCGACCTATTGTATCACCATGGGGAGCACTAGTGTTGTGTGAAGAAGAAAGATGGCACTATGAGATTGTGCATTAATTATCATCAGCTGAATTGGGTAACAGTAAAGAGCAGATATCCATTATCAAGAATTGATGATTTGTTTGATTAGCTACAAGGTGTTACTGTATTTTCTAAAATTAATTTGAAATCTGAGTATTATCAGATTTAAGTACGGGATTATGATGTGCCTAAGACAGTTTTCAAAATCAGATATGAGCACTATGAGTTTCTTGTTATGCTTTTTAGATTAACTAATGCTCCAACTGTATTTGTGGACTTAATGAACAGAGTTTTTAGACCCTACCTTGATGCTTTTGTGATTGTTTTCATTGATGATATTTTGATTCTCTTCGAAAGCACGGAAGAACATGCACAGCATCTTAGAATAATTTTACAGACTATGCGAGAGAAACAGTTATTTGCAAAGCTCAATAAATGTGAATTTTGGCTTAATTAGGTAGCATTCTTGGGGCATGTGATTTTGGATAATGGTATCAATGTTGATCTTAAGAAAATTGAGACAGTATTGAATTAGGAGCGTCCAACTAGTGTAACAGAGTTGCGTAGTTTTCTTGGATTGACGGGGTATTATTGTCATTTCATTCAGAATTTTTCTTCCATTGCATTATCCATGACACGGTTAACTCACAAGGGTGTTAAAATTTGAATGGAATGATAGTTGTGAGAAAGTTTCCAGGAATTGAAGGCCAGATTGATTGTAGCTCCAGTGTTAGCACTTCCCTCAGGTACTGGTGGAATTGTGATTTATAGTAATACTTCAAGATAAGGGTTAGGATGTGTTTTGATGCAAAATAGGAAGGTGATTGCATAGCTTCAAGATAATTAAGATCTCATAAACAGAATCATCTAACCTATGACTTAGAGTTAGCTGCAGTTGTGTTTGCTCTGAAGTTGTGGAGGCATTATTTATATGGCGAGACTATTGATATCTGTACTGATCATTAGGGCTTGAAGTATTTGTTTACTTAAAAAGAGTTGAATTTGAGACAAAGAAGATGGTTAAAGCTATTGAAAGATTATGATTGTAATATACATTATTACCCAGTAAAGCAAATGTGGTGGCAGATGCTCTAAGTCACAAGTCTGTGAACATGCTAACTTGTAATCAGTGTTGGAGAGTTCAAACGTTTAATGATTTGACACACATAAGGGTAGAGCTGACTATAACTGAAACAGATACTTTGACTGTTCAGTTGAGGGCGAGGCCATTATTACTTGATCATATTAGGGAGCTACAGTTAGAAGATGTCCAACTGTAGAAAATTAGCAAACAAATAGTAGATAATACGTGAACAGATTTTTGTGGTTGGAGGTGATGGGCTATTTTGTTATGGTGATAGAGTTTGTGACCCAGAAAATTCTGAACTGAAGAGGGAAATTTTAGAAGAAGCATACCATTCTATCTATGTGATGCATATTGGCAGTACAAAGATGTATCGAGACCTGTGAAAGCATTATTGGTGAATTGGTATGAAGCGATAAATTGCAGAATCTGTGGTGAGATATCTAACTTCCTATCCCAAAGTGGAAATGGGAACATAGCACTATGGATTTGATTGTTGGATTATCACGTGCCTAGAAAGGTTTTGATTCCATTTGGGTGATTATTGATAGGTTAATCAAGTCAGCTCATTTTCTACCTATGAAATCCAATTATACAACTGATGAGTATATTACCCTGTATGTCAAGGAGATTGTAAGATTGCATGGTGCACGTGTCTTTATGTGGCTGATAGGGATCCAAAATTTACATCCAGATTTTGGCCCAGCCTACAACAAGCCACGGGGACAACTTTAAAGTTTAGCATTGCATTTCATTCTCAAATAAATGGACAATCTGAAAAAATAATTCAGACTTTAGAAGACATACTACGAGCTTGTGTGTTAGACTTTAAGGGAAATTGAGATGATTTGTTGCCATTGATGGAATTTGCTCATAATAATAGTTTTCATTCCAGTATTGGCATGACACCATTTGAAGCTTTATATGGTTGTAAATATAGAACTCTAATTTATTGGGATGAAGTGGGAGAAAGAAAATTACTTGGGTTAGAGTTAGTACAAGACACAGTGGATAAAGTAAAAGTGATACAAGATAGATTAAAGATAGCTCAGAATCGGCAGAAAAGTTATGTAAATAATTGCCAGCGAGAATTGGAGTTTTTTGTGGGTGATAAGATGTTTTTAAAATTTTTTCCTTGGAAAGATATACTGAGATTTAGTAAAAAGAAAAAATTAAGTCCTTACTATATTCGACCATATGAGATTATACAGAGGGTTGGAGAAACTGCATACAGGCTGGCTTTACTCCTAAAATTATCAAGACTTCATAATGTGTTTCATGTGTTAATGTTGCATAAGTATATCCCAAACCCATCCCATATGCTGACTTCTCAACTAGTTGAATTAAAATAAGATTTGTCATACGTGGAAGAGTTAGCGCAAATTTTAGATATGAGGGATCAAGTTTTACGAAATAAGATAATACTATTGGTGAAAGTGTTGTGAAAAAGCAACACTGTGAAGGAAGCCACTTAGGAGAGTGAGAATAACATGCGGAAGCAACACCCTTATCTATTTCTACTAGGTAAGAATTTTGAGGACAAAATTCCTTAAGGAGAGAAGAGTTGTGACATCCTAATTTTTTATTATTTTTAATTGCATTATTAATTTAATTTTTATTTGATGCTTAGTAATTTAATCGTGTTAATTTGGTATTATATTAAAATTTAGTTAATTTTAATCTAAATTAATTAGTGGATTAATTAAGTTATTAGTAAGTTAATTCTAATTGGTGGCTTGACTAGGACACGTGGCCACTCTGAAGCAATGCATATATGCGTATAACGTCACTGATAGCTAGGTGACGTGTAGGCTATTGAAACAAAAAGGGGGGGAGGAAAAAGTTGAGGCAGTTAACTTTTCACCGCCAAAGGGACATATGTTAGTATATATAAATGAGGTCCATGGGGTAGAAAAAAATAGAAAAACAGTCAGGGAGGCAGTACGAAAAAGTGGTGAGGGAAAACAATGCAAAAGAAATAGAGGTAAGAAAGAAAAAAATTAGGAATTTTGGCTAAATTGTTGAGGTAAGTTATTTTATTTTGTTAGTTTAAAATTAATTTTATAGAACGTTAAATAAATTAAATATATTGGATATATAATGGTTGTGTTTTATTTATTATATTTATATTATTAATTGATTTAATTTATATTTTAACTATTAAATTTTTGATTTGCATAATTTGGTTGGGTTAAAATTAATACCCGAGGATAATCAAGGGCAACCACCCTAGTAGTTTGATTTTCTCAAAATATCTACTATTTAGATGGGTGTATTAAACTTAGAGGTAAAAGGTATTAAATATAAATTGATAAATTTTATTAATTTATTATTGTTATTAATTACTTGTTCTGATATAAAGTGCTAAGTATTTATGGATTTATTGTGTTAGTTAGGAATTGCGGTTATTTGTGAAATGATAAATTTGGGAAGTAATATTTTACTTGGGAAAAAAATATTATTGCATACCTGTATGAATTGTGTGCATTACACTTATATTATGGTCAAATAGAACTAGACCAGATAGGGCCAAAAAATGAAAAAATAAGGTCAGATGGTGCTAGAAAGAAAAAAAAGGGGGGGGTCAGATGGGACCAATAATGATGTCAGATAGGGCCAAACCAGATAGGGCTAATGGGACATGCTAAATTAAAGCCACTGTCCACAGTTGAGCACTCAACTCATAGGGCAGATGGGGCCAAATGTGTGTTGCATTATTATTTAAATTATTTATCATGCAAATATGCCATTAGATGGCCAGTTGAGGCCTAGTGATGATGATAATGGTTGATAAATGAAAAATAATGATGAATTGTACATTGAGATATTTGTATTATTGTCAATTGTGATACATTTAAATTAATTATTATTTGATTGTGGGATGATTGTTTATATAACTACTGTGAATTATCTTTTATTTCAAATATAATACCTCGACTGAGTGTGTGACACTCACACCTAAATTTACATATTTTAGGTTGAGTCTAGGAGTGACTGCAGGTACCTGGAGAAGATTTTGGGTCGTCGATTTCCTTATGTTAGTAATTGGGAGTTTGTGTAAATAAATTTAGAGCTTTAATCATATCAAAGTAAGGCTTGGCTTAATATGTTAGAAATTGTGAGTTTGCACATATTTAAGTGTTTGTGAGATTTAGTTTATTTTGCCAATGAATAAATATAAATCTAACGGGTGGTATTTTATTTTAATATAGGATTTTCTATGGAATGTGATTGCTAACTTACTATAGATAGAGGATATAAATGTGTCCCTTCTATTCAAGGAATTAAATATGTAGCCTGAAATAAGGGTGTGACACAGTTTGTTTTTTGCTTCACTAGGAAATAAGGAAGTCACTGAGGAAAAAGTAATAATCAGTAGTGGAGTGTCGATCAGTAGGGTCACTAGCCCAATTAGCATCAGTCTAGGCTCGTAGAGTAAGAGATGATTGAGGAAAATAATGGAGGCTGTAGAACAAGGTGCCCTTAACATAGCGTAGAATACGAAAAATTGTAACATAATAAACTGAGTGAGGAGCTGACATAAACTGACTGACAATATGAACTGCATATGTAATATCAGGCCTGGTGATAATGAGATAGACAAGACTTCCAACCAATTGGCGATTAAGAGTAGCATCAGAAAGATGAGTGCCATCAAGAGGTATAAGATGACTAGCCAGCTTAAGTGGGGTTGGTGCAGTCTTGTTATCAGTGAGTGCAGCTTGGGAGAGAAGATTTGATGCATACTTGGCCACTGAAGCGTTAATAGTGATCTCAAGACCAAGAGAGTAACTGAGAGGACCCAAATCTTCTATTTCAAAGTGAGACCTAAGCAGAGACTTGAGCCCTTGTGATCATCACCAATAATGATTATGTCATTCACATATAGTAGGAAAAAAACAGTGCCATGTGCTGAGCGGCGAATAAAAAATGCAAAATCATAAGGGCTAGAAGAGAAACCAAAATTACCAATAGTAGCACTGAATTTGACGAACCAAGCCTGAGGTGCATGCCTAAGACCGTAGAGAGCATGATGGAGTTTGCAAGCCTAATACGGAGGATTTGAGGAATTAAGAGGAGTTGCATATACATTTCTTTAGCCAAGTCACCTTTGAGAAATACGTTCTTAACATCCAGTTGAGATAATGACTACTTACAAGAGTCGGCAAAAACAAGTAGACTAGGAACAGAAATGAGGCATGCAGCAGGGGCAAAGGTATCCTCATAATCAATGCCATACTTTTAAGTATAGTTTTTGGCCACCAGATGAGCTTTATAATGTTCAATAAACCCATCAGAGTGGGTCTTGATCTTATAGATTTGCAGTCAATAACGATCTTACCAGGGAGTAGATCAACCAGATCCCAGGTGTGGGTTTTCTCAAGAGTCTGTAATTTCTCAGACATTGCTTACTGGCAAAGTGGGTTAGAACTAGCCTTTCGAAAGGAATGAGGCTCATGTTGAGAGAGAATAGTAGAAAAACAGTGAAAATCACGAAGGTGAAATGGAAGTTTCTTTACTTGATTAGAATGGTGAAGAGGTGGTGGTTTATTGTCAGCAATGTTAGAAGGTTTAGGGTGGTAGAGAGGTAGTTTCAAAAGGTGCAGGATCGACAAACAGAGCTAGACGATTAGGAGAGGTTGGTGCCAGGATTGTAGGAATTGGTGCTACCTCAGAAAGAGAAGTGGGTATGTCCAAAGCAGGTATGGCAGGAACTGGGAGTGCCTCAGGGAATAGAGTGGGTATATCATCAGGAAAGAGATCAATAGAGGGGTTGGTAAAAAATGAGAGAGTACTAGTAAATGAAGAGGGAAAAGAAGATATAGATGAGAACATTTTGTGTTCCCAGAAAATGACATTACGAGAGACGCGAATACGATTAGATATAGGATCCCAACAACGATAGCCCTTATGTTCGATTCTATACCCCAAAAAATAACATAGACGAGCTCGAGGTTCCAATTTGGTGCATTCATGAGCAGGAAAGAGAACAAAACAAACACAACAAAAAACACGAAGAAGTCTATAAGGAGGCGTAGATCTATACAACCGTTCATAAGGAGTTTGGTTGTGAAAGAGGAAAGTGGAGACTCGATTGGTAGCATAAGCAGCGGTAAAAGCAGCTTTGACTCAAAATTTTTTCGAATAAGAGGAAGAGATAAGAAGAACACGAACAGTGTTAAGAATGTGGAGATGTTTCTGTTCAACTCGACCATTTTGTTGGGAAGTATGGGGACAAGAACGATGGGGAAGAGTTCTTTGTTGATGAAGAAAGTTAAGAAAATCAAATTTTTTATATTCTATGGCATTATCAGATTGAAAAATTTTAATAGTACGAGAAAATTGTGTTTTAACCATGGCAGCAAACTTAAGTGTAAATTTTAGGGAGTTGGGACTGACTGTGTATTAGATAATGTCAAGTGAAATGACTACAATCATCCACAAATATAACAAAATAGTGAGCCCCCATAGTAGTGGGAGAAAGTCCAAACATTTAAATGAACAAGATCAAAAATGGATGAAAAAAAACTATCACTTTTATTAAATGATAAAGCAAGTTGTTTTATAATTGATACAAGACACAATTAAGAGGTTCACTGTGAACTTGCCCTAACTGACCACTAGAAATTAAAGACTGTAAATGACTAGCTGAAGGATGTTCCAAGTGAGAATGCCATAGATGGTAAGGAGAAACAGTGGAGGTGGCGACAGCAGCAGAGTGTAGGTGAGTAGATGGAAGGTGGAGGTGCACTAGTTCAAACAATCGATCATGCTTACAATCTATCCTAAGGGTCTATCTCGACTGTGGATCTTGCATAAGACATCCAGAAGAGGAGAAAGTAATAGTAAGTCTTGAGATCGCATAATTGTCTAGCAGAAATAAGATTAAGAATTTAAGAGACAGAGCAGGTAAATAATAGGTTTGGGGAAGAGAGAGATTAGAAGTAGAGACGTGGCCAATATGCTAAGTATGTATATGGGAACCATTCACCGTTTGAATAACAGGTACATGTAAGGTAGATGACATATAGGTAAAAATTTTGGGATTAGACGTCATATGATTGGAGTAAGGTGAGTCAAAAAACCAAGTAGAAGTACCTTTGGTGGCGGATATGGTAGTAAAGACAGTAGAAGGATTACCAGAGATGAAGTTGCGCTGATAAATAATATCAGCAATGTCACTAGTATTAAGATTGGATAAAGGGGATGACTCAGTAGGAACAAAGAGATTGGAGATAACAGGAGTGGTAGTAGCAGACTGAGTATATTTTGAATGTTAAGGTTTACGACCATGAATCCCGTTGTTACGAGAATCAGGAGGCTTTTGAGGGCACTGATAATGAAGGTGGCCAGGACCTCTTTTAGAGTAGTGGATGCATGTGCAATTTAGGTAAAGTAGCAAATAATCATCTAGTTATTTACAGTATTTGCATGGTGGTTGATAAGGAGGATGACCACGAGAAGACCCCGAAGAGGCTGAGCAGGGATGATAGGATGCATAAGCGGTGTCTAGCGATTTAGTTTGTAGAGGCAAGACGAGTTTCTTCAGAAAAAAGCTCAGAGATTGCTTGGTCAAGAATTGGAAGAAGGCTTCGATGTAGAAGAGTTATCCGAACTGGCTCATATGTATCATTCAATGCCATAAGAAAAATAATGAGTCTTTGATTGTCACGATAAAGAGCAAATTTCTTGGTATCAATAGAATTTGTCCAGTCAAGTTCGGAGAGAGATAGTTGATCCTAGTAACCTTACATTTGTGCTAAAAAGCTGTGAATGGACTAACCAAATTCTTGACGAAGACAGTGAACCTGAGACAAGATTTGGTATTGATGAGCAAGATCATCAGTAGTATAACAGGAGTAAAGAAAATCCCAAACTTTCTTAGAGTCTCAAAACGATGAAATTGAGACCTAATAGAAGAGATAGAAGTGTTACGAAACCAGTTGATGATTTGATGATTTTGCTATCCCATTCGTCAAACTGCTCCACATATTGCTCATTAAGTTAATCTTTATTATTGGTTGGAAGTTTGACATTGCCAATGACATAACGCTAAAGATTGCTACCTTTCAAGAAACTGTACATAGCATGCGCCCAAAGGAGATAATTAAGGCCAAAGAGAATAGTAGTGATAGGCTAAGCAACATGAAGACGCTCCATAAATAATAACGAAACAAGCAATACATTTTAGAAGCAAAATCTGGAAAAACTGATATCAAAACTTGAATCAGGAGGTTGAAAAATCTTAGGAACCGGTCTGAATTGGTTAACGAAAAGAAGAAAATTGGTTTAACCCGGTTTAGCTGACGTAGAGAGGTGCAGTTAGGTAAGAGCCGTGCGAGCCGCGTATGGAGAAGGCACCTTGAGCAACTTGGGTGGAGTCACGTTGAGGAGGTCGTTGCGAGTAGAGCCGTGGAGAGATAACCGGCATGGGTTAAAGTCGTAGGTAAGGGAGGTAGCTTGGGTGAGCCGCGGTTGGAGCCACAGGCTTACAGAGCATGGTAACGTGTGAACTAAACAAGGAGAGGCTAGAGGCTTTAAGTAATGTGTAGGGGCGCATGTAGTGGTTTAGAAGGTTGATTTTTTTATACGGTTAGACTTGCAGAGAAGAGGGCAATCCAACAGTATAATAAAATCATAGATTGGAAGAACAAAAATCGACATAGAAACTTGAGGTTGGCTGTCTTGGCAGCTGCAGTGATGCAGCATCCGTAAGAAAAAATTATTTTACCATTACTATGATACCATGATAAAATAATACAGGGAATAGAAATTTGAAGAGAAAAATAATAATTGTGTATTAATAATATTGATGTATTCAAAATTGTACAACGAAACTCTATATTTATAAGGTGAATAAGAAAACTAAATCTAATAAAATTAAGACTAATTTAGAATATGTACTAATTTAGAATATGTACATAAATATTTTAGGAATATTCTAACACCTATAATGGTTTCTTTTTTTTTTTTTCCTTCGTCTATAATAGGAATAAATTGTGCAAGTGTTGTCCTATATAACTATGTAGTGTGGACGCCGATAGTGTTGAAGTCTGCGTGGCTTTTGCTAAACAACTAGTTGCATTTCTAAGTTTGGAAAGAAAAAAAAATTAGCTTTTTTGCAGTTGTTTAATAGTTAGCTACTTAGAGGGCGTTTAAAAGTTTAATTTTAGTAATTTTTGACATTTTTTGGTAAAAGTTGATAGATTTATATTGAAAATTGGTAGATTTATGCTAAAAGTTGGTAGATTTATATAAAAAGTTGGTAGGTTTATATGTTGAATTTTTTTTTTTTCCAAACGGTAGCTGAAAACTTAGCTTTTTATGTTTGGGAAAAGAATAAAAACTACTTTTTTAGTAACTAAATACCACCTAGTTTTTTGTTTTTGTTAATTTAACATTTTTGTCCTTCAAAGTTTAAATGAAATTTAAAATGTAAAAAGATAAATTTGATAATTTTAAAAAAAGGCAAAAAAAAAAAAAAAACTAGTAACTAGAAGCTGGGCTATTAGTTTTTTTTTTCTTTTTTCTTTTTTTTTTTCAAACATTCACTAAGGAGATGTTTGTCTTGGAAGTAATGAATGATAAATTTTACTTCAGTAATTTTTACCCTCCATTATATCAGTTTAGATGATGGGGGTAACAATTACTTTGAATTAATAATTACCCCTGTTTAGGGATAAATTTTTATTCTAGGTGAGAGGTGGGTAACGGGGGTAATGGAAAAATTTTACCTTTTTCTCATTACCTCTGCAAAATATTTATTTACTCCTGTATAAAATCTTAAGTAACATTCTCGTATAAATAATTACAGTAAATACTATAAAATAATAATTTATTTAATCAAACTAAAATTAATTAATTATTAAATTATTTTATCAAAATAATATTTAATAAATAATAGTTTATTATTGAAATAATTTATTTTATTTTTATTAAAATAATAATATTGAAGTATTAATTTATGACTAAAATTATTTATTTTCTCAAATTAAAATTAATTTTTAATAAATAATAATGACTTATTAAAATAATTTATTTTATTAAAATATTTATTAAATGAAAATTATGTCTCATAAATAATAATTTAGTAGATTATCTATTGTATTAATATAATTTATTAAAATCAATAACTTATTTAAGTAAACTAAAATTATTTTTTTATTAAATTATTTTATCAAAATGAAAATAATTTTTAACAAATAATAATTCAGTATAAAAATTAATTATTATTGAAATATTAATCTATGATAAAATTATTTTTTATAATTAATATTTTTATTTAAAAATATATATTATAATAATATTTTTATTAGATTTAATTATTAATAAAATAACGATGGTTATGATTATTTATTTTATTATAATAATTTATTAAAATTAAATATTACCTTTTATCCTTGGTCAACTTATCTTCATTCCAAATACAATTAACTTTTACCACTTCAAAATTTTCAACATTCTAAATATAATATAATTATTACCGAGTAATATTTACTCTTTTATTCCAAATATAAGTATCACAAATTTGTTATCTCAATAACTATTATCCTAATAACAATTACCTCTGTAATCTTTTACCTCTCAAATTTTTCACTTCGTGCCATACATATCCTAAGTTGTTCGTGTCTGTTAAAGGCAACAGTTCTTTTTCTGTTGGGAGGTTTTGGATCTATTGTCTAAATTTTTGTCCGATAACACTATATAAGAATTTTCGTTGGATAACACTATACAACCAGAAAGTATTGCAACAAAAATATATCAAAATAATGTGTGGAGTTTCATATCACTTTAAAATAAATTGTTATATTATTCAAAATAAGGATGATTTTATCTGATTGGATTGAAGAATTAATTTAAAAAAATTTTACAATATTTTAAATATTGAAAGTTGAATTTCAACAACATGTATCAATTCATCAAGTCTTCCATTTGAATTTTAAGGGTCGGTTTGGTATCCCTAAAAAACTCCAAAAATCACTATAAATCTCCAACAACTCCTATACTTTTAATTTTTCCGCCGTTACTAATTTAAAAAAATTCTAATATTTCACTAAAAAAATCAAAAATTTGAAAGTAAGTTAACCGAATGTGTAAATTTTTTATACAATCATATTTTTCGTGTTGAAAGTTTTCAAACGAGTACTATTGTTACTATTTTTTATGAATTTTTTTGAATCCGTGGGAACAGATTTGAAAAATTGTTCCTACGATTTGCTACTTTTCATGAAAAAAAGGCACCAAAATTAACCCTAAATCATATTTTATCTCAATTTATCTTTTTTTTTTTCTTACTCCAAACGAGGCCTAAGATGATTGGCCGTATAAATGGAAACCATTGAATTGTGTTTAGGAAAAATTACATACAACTTTTAATTTAGTTTACAAAAGACTATTAGTTCTATAATTTTTTTTAGGCAAAACAACTAACTTTATATTTTAAAATATATTTTTAACTAGTTTATATCACTTCAAAATATTTTTTTGCTTGACTTTTTATTTTTGCCGTAATAAAAAAATGAAAACAAGTTTATCAAACAGATTTTTATTGTAATTTTTAAAAAATTTATAAATACAAATAAAAAAAATAATAAATGTAAACGTTATTATAAGAGCCCTGTATATCTGATGAATAATTTATAGCATACATAAATTAATTAAAAAAATATTTCTTTTATTTGTTTTTACTTTGAATTGCTCGTTTTATTGTTGCATATAGCCGTTATAAAAAATTATTGCAAAAAGCTAGTGCATAAATCTCATGCATACAATAAATTAAAAAAAATTCTAATATTTCGTTAAAAAAATAAAAAAATCTGATAGTAGGTTAATCGAATGTGTAAATTTTTTATATATTCGTATTCTTCGTATCGAAAACTTTCAAACGAGTACCATTGTTACTATTTTTTGTGAATTTTTTTAATTTTTGGAAACGAATTTGAAAAATCGTTCCCACGGTTTGCTACTTTTCAAAAAAAAAATGGTGCTAAAATTAATTACAAATCACATTTTATCTCAATTTATCTTATTTTTTTCTTACACCAAACGAGACGTATATATGCAAAGAAAGTATATAAGAATTCCAACATTACAAAGATGCCTAGCTAGTCCCCATCGATGCCAAAAATGTAAATTGCTGCCCCCCGATAGCACAAAATTTACATTCAGTTCCAAAATTTGTTAGTCCCCTCCCCTCATCAGTTTCTTCAGTTGTAGACAAAGTGGCAGCCGTCATAGCCTGGAGACAACTCAAGAGACCGCAACAGTTTATTAGCAACTGCCTTTATTTATTTATTTATTATTTTTTTAAAATTTTTGAATACATTACAACATCCTTGCAAGTTCGCAGTCTATTTTATTTATACATTTGCTATCAAAGTTTAAATTTATTTTTTCATATAAATATAACGCAAAATGTCAAGTACTTATAATCCTTGTTGACTCGTGATGTTTATTATTAGTAAGTTTTATATAATTTTATCCCATTTATAGTGCCAAAAAAAATGAAAAATTTTACAACTTTTTAGTCTAGTGCTGCCACGTGTCAATTTTAATAAAATTTGTCTGTTTAAAGAATATTTGGCTTATCAATTTTTATAAAAAATTTAATTTTTTTGAATTTTGTTTCTAATTTTCTTTACCAAACACAAAATTAACTTTCTTTAACTTTTATCAATTTTTTCTAACTATTATTATTTCTTTTTTTAACTTTCTTTAATTTTCTCCACTTCCTCAAACTTTTACAATTTTTTACTAAATGCTTAACTAATCACTAAAGTAACATGCGTTGATCTATTTTATTTTCTTGTGGTGTCAAACGACCTCTAGGTAGAAACTTTTAAAACTTGAAGATTTTTTGCAGAGAAATTTGCAAAAAGTGGGAGAGAATTAAAAAAATTAAAAAAATAATAAATTTATTGGAGAAATTGTGTCTCAAGCAGAGCTTAAGTTTGACATTTAAATTTAGTAAAGTGTAAATGTGTAAATTTTTATATTTCTTTTTTTATTCTAGTATTGGTGAGCGCGACTAATTTGTCTTAAGTGCTTAATAATAATAATAATAATAATAATACATTAAACGAATTTCGCATTATTAGGGATTTGGTGTGTTCTCAAAAAATATAAAAAAAACATTGACAAGAATTAAAAACAGTTAATTAAAATTAAAAAAATTTTAAAAACTTAGTAAAAATTATAAAAAAAAAATAAAAAAATTTTGACCAATACTTCAAATGATCACTAACTAGTGGATACGTCTTACACAATTTTCCTTTGAATCGGGATGTTATATGTATTTTAATAAAAGATGAAGTTAGAATTTTTTTTGGGTCAGACAAACCAAACTTAGGCTATTTCTAGTCTCAAATTTGGGTCAGAGAAAATTACTATTAATATTATAAATTATATTTAGTAAACAAAAAATAAATTAATATACAAAACTTCATTAATATAAGACAATAATGTATCAC
The DNA here is from genome assembly GCA_019916065.1 of Vitellaria paradoxa. NCBI lineage: Eukaryota > Viridiplantae > Streptophyta > Magnoliopsida > Ericales > Sapotaceae > Vitellaria > Vitellaria paradoxa. The sequence continues at coordinate 19,679,439 of CM034234.1, read as the reverse complement.
CAAAAGCAGTGCTATATATAATTATCTACAACAAAACTCAGCTTCTTATACACATTAATTTCTAAAAATATTTTACGACTTCGCATGTCAAGAAGTTTATTATTATTAATAATTAAATTTATAATAAATCTCTCTACAATTTCTCTTTCATTTTACTGTAAAATTTTGTTTTAATAATATTCTTCGTTAAAAAATGCACGTTTCGTAATTGGAGCAAAAATTTATATTTTTTTTTCGTCTAACCTTATGTAATTTGATTTGATTTGATTTGATTTAATTATTTTTATTCTAATTTTTTAAATATTACTTAATATTAGTCCGCTTAGAAATGTTTAGACTAAGCATATTTTTATATGTCTAAATTTATGGGGTCATTTAAATTGTAGACTACTTTTTTTAATTAAGCATGAGATTGAGGTTAATTAATTTTAGGGATCGTTTGGATGTCTTCTTTTTAGTAATTTTTTGTATTTTTTTTGTTAAAAGTTAGTAGTTAAAATTTTTAGTGTGTTGGTAAAATAAATAGTAATTTTTAATAATTTTTCAGTGTTTGATAACATTTTTGATAACTTTTAATAAATTTTAACAATTTTGACAATTTTTTGTGTGTGTAATAAAAGTTTCGTTAATTTTTGAACAATAATGTATCACCAAAAGCAGTGCTATATATAATTATCTACAACAAAACTCAGCTTCTTATACACATTAATTTCTAAAAATATTTTACGACTTCGCATGTCAAGAAGTTTATTATTATTAATAATTAAATTTATAATAAATCTCTCTACAATTTCTCTTTCATTTTACTGTAAAATTTTGTTTTAATAATATTCTTCGTTAAAAAATGCACGTTTCGTAATTGGAGCAAAAATTTATATTTTTTTTCGTCTAACCTTATGTAATTTGATTTGATTTGATTTATATTATTTTATTCTAATTTTTTAAATATTACTTAATATTAGTCCGCTTAGAAATGTTTAGACTAAGCATATTTTTATATGTCTAAATTTATGGGGTCATTTAAATTGTAGACTACTTTTTTTAATTAAGCATGAGATTGAGGTTAATTAATTTTAGGGATCGTTTGGATGTCTTCTTTTTAGTAATTTTTTGTATTTTTTTTTGTTAAAAGTTAGTAGTTAAAATTTTTAGCGTGTTGGTAAAATAAGTAGTAATTTTTAGTAATTTTTCGGTGTTTAATAACATTTTTGATAACTTTTAATAAATTTTAACAATTTTGACAATTTTTTGTGTGTGTAATAAAAGTTTCGTTAATTTTTGAGTTGAGAAATTACTGTAAAAAAGGATTTAACCTCGAGAGATTCACTCCCTAGGCCAAACCCCTAGAGAGTGAATCTCTTTTTGGTTTGTGCCACACATATCGGCCCCTCAACATGTATAGCGGTAAATCGCGAAGTCGCGTAGCGGCGGGGAGTCGGACCCATACCCAAGAACTGGATACGGTTCGTCCAGCCAAGGAAGCCCGTCCTACCAACCTTTACTACGCTTTGCGCCCGGGAGGCTGGCCCCAAGTTTTGCTAGAGAGGAGACTTGAACTTGAGACCTTGGGATGGTAAGCCCTTAAATCCCAGTCCAAAACCATCCCATCTAACCCCTTGGGGTTGAGAAATTACTGTAACTTAATAAAAAAAGTGACAAAAATTGGTTAAGAAGCAAAAATTGGTTAATTATAAGTGTGTATAACATATATATATATATAAGTTGTGTTTAGAATGATAAAAAAAATTTATAAAAATTTTAGAAAATTTATAAAAGTTTATAAAAATTTTAAAAAATTTTCAGTAAATTTTTAATAGTGAGCTGTAGTGCAGGGAGAATTGACACTCACTTGGATCCTCCGTGACGAGGATGGCGGTGCCTCCAAAGTCACAAGTCCCTCCGCCCACCTTGGTATTTTGCCAGTAGTTGTTGAACGCGTAGGATGCGTGCGCCAACAACGTGTTGGGTTCGAAGCACGAACCGTTTTCCTGAATGGGCTCGCAGGCTGCTCCGGATCCACAAGCATAGTTCATGGCCTCTTGAATGATTGGATCAGGCACCGCCGGCTTCGCCACGCACCACGCCGCCGTACTTGGGGCCATGTTCCGGGGTGGTGGCCCCGCCGGCTGCGGATACACCACCGGCGGCAGAAACACCGGCGGTGTCGGGACAAATATGGACGGGGACGGGACATTTATTCCAGGCGGTGGATTCAGCAGGGGCGCGTTTGGTGGAGGGACAGAGAAGATTGGAGGGCTCGGTACCAATTCCGGAGGGTTAGGAACGTTAATTTGCGGCGAGGGTGGAACTGTGCCGGCCGGGCACGGAGGTAGGCCTTGGCCGGGAAGTGTTGGTGTGGAAGGAGAGTAAGGCGGCGGGAGCGGGAGTGGGAGCGAGCCGCCGTTGCCTCCGGTAGGAGATGGAGGTGGAATTATTGACGGAATCGTTGTTGAGGAAGATGGCAGTGGATACACGCAAGACGGCGGGAGGATCGGAGGAAGAGAATCGAAAGGTGGCATCGAGAATGGTGAGCTGACGCCGTAAGGTTGGGCGTTCGTGTCCGAGGCTTTACCTACTCCAGGATGATATTTCTTTGTGGATTTGATGATGATCGATCTTCTTGGTTGGCTGATAGTGGCTACGGGTAGTTGCAGTGATCTTCTTGCATCTGCTCAAGAAGAGAATGAATTAGCTGTCTTACTCGTAATAGCAACTGTGTACTCTTAGCTGAAATGTTAATGCGCGGCAATAGGTGACATCCAGAATGAATGCTGTTGGATTAAAATTTAAACAGATTTATTTATTTTTAATTCTAAAAAAATTAAATATTTTTGAACCATTCGATTAAAACCTCAGCTTTATGTTCTTGAGTTAACATCAAAACGGATATCATTTCTCTAAATTCGTATTAATTTATTAGGGTGTCAGAGTGCACAAAATATGAAAAAGAATAAAAAAATCTAATCAATTTGATTACTTTGGTAGAATTGATTTCTTTAAATTACCAGATTAGTCTAATTGTAGGTCCAAAAATTATTAATTAAACTTATATTTTATTTTGTACACAAAGATACTAAGAGGATGTGTATTCATTTTATTTGATTAAAACTGGGTTAATTTGATTATGCAACATGATCGGTTTGATTTCGGGACCTATCTTTTAGACTCGATAAAAATTAAATTAATTCTTAGCCTCTTATGACTTAGAAAAACCAATTCCGTGCACATTTTTACTATTCGCAATCGTAATTGTGTAATATTAGCTAAAAAAATATATTGTGTGACAAATATGATTGTACTTAAAAGAGTGACAACTGCAAAATGGAAAATTACTGCTCTACTAAAACGTATTATAAAGAAACATTATTAGAATGATATAATAATGAAAATTCTATAAATAAAAAATATATTATAAAACAACATCATCAAAAGGATGTGACACTGATAACGCCATAAATATGTCAATCAACCTTTTATTTGAAAGCAATAAGCTAACACTTGCTCGTAGCATTATTCTGCTACATTTTTGGTTTGATAAAAGCTTTCAAGTTATAACTACACAGTAATCCAACTTGGGCACTGTCAGATTAGCTACAGACAACATCATTCAACGAGAAGAAAGGGGAACTGGGGAACCAAGTAGAGAAGCAAACTTACTGCAATGATTGAGAGAAAGAGCAGCAACCCATAAGTAGATGCCGAAAACAAGCAGTTTCATTCGAACCCTCATTATGCTTATTTCTATGGATTCAATTACTAATGAAGACCAAGAACCTCAACTGCTGACAGCCGCTATTCCTTCCCCACCTAGCACTGCACTACACTCTGAGGGGCTTAATTATAAATTTATATATGTATATTTATACACACGCACTCACTCATGTGTACATACACATTGGCAGGCAGGGAGGCCTAGAATGATCAAAAGGAAGCAGAACAGGGGAGGAGAATAAGGAGGTTGGCCGGAAAGACGATTCATTGGGAACCTACTTTGCACTGTCTTGAAATTGTGCGACTGAAGTAATGTGCGAAAAAGATACATAAAAGGATGATATTGAGTATTTTATTTGAGAAATTCTAAAGTTGGTGCATTGCGGATTGGGGTTCTTGAAATTAGAATATAATTTTAGGAGTTTGAAATTATATTTTTAATATTTGAGTTTTAGAACTTTCATAAAAATTTTAAAGTTAAAAATACAACTTCAACTCTTAAAGTTCTATTTTAATTTCAGAATCCCCTCATCTGCATACTGCACCGTCAAGTGTTAAAATACACTATAAAAAATATTAGTTGATGTGTTATTGTATGTGTCGTATTTTAATAGTGTTATCACTGTGGCAATATGCAATATTCTTATTTAATAATTTTATTTTATTTTGTTTATTGTGAATAGTGAGGGGTACACAACGTATGTTTAGAGGGTATGCATTATTATCCTTGGCACTGTTAATTAATTTGCAGATTGTAGTAGCTGGGGGCATATATGCTTGCTTAACATCGGAAAAAAACCGAAAGTGGATCGTTTTCATGGCCCTTTTTGTGTTTCCTTGCTTGCTTTCCACTCAAAGTTGCCCACTTGCCCCTTTGAATTTAGTTTCGCTATATACATCATGACCAGCGTAATTAAAAGAGAACACTGATAGGGTTGTACCAAAAAAAATGCTACTAAAATGATGTGAACTATAATGATCTGAACATGATAATTGTACAATTAAATTGCAATTTAGTGAATTTTCTTATTTGAAACGATACGCTTACAATTCTTCGCATTTTTTTAATTAAAATTTAAATAAATTATATCTACGTCTCAGTTTTAAATAATTATATGTATTATCCTCAACTTTTAAAAATTATACTTACATCTCTTATTTTTTTAAAATTCTTAACATTGACTCATTTTGGTTAAGGTTTGAAAAAAATGATGATATCATACAAAATTTTAATTTAATATACCATTTTTACCTTTTATTTAACTCAAGCATAGTGGTGGTGGAGAATGACTAGCTACGCCGTCACTGGCAACGTAATTTAATCTATCAGTCTCAACTTAGTTTTTAGCCATTGCTATCACCGATGATACCTATCTTCTACCTTTCACCCAAATGGCACAATTTCTTCACAAACATACCGAATTGAAAAAAATCAAAGGAATTAAAGCAATTCAAATTAACATAATTCCATCTCTATCCATCATCATCATTTACAATTGTATCAATTACAATGACCCCTCCATGGCCAATTTTGTGATACTTAGATTTCTGTATATATTTTTATATTGTATTTTGAGTATAAATATTGTTTGTGGGGTTGTTTGAGCAATGGTTAGGTTAGTTTCTGTTCGTGGTTGAGTCTTGGATTCAACACTTAGAATTTCTGAATTTTAAGATGTCATGTGAATAAATAAGTTTGTCTCGTGTTCACTGCGGGCACTAGTGGTTTGGACTTGCTGGTTGCATCGTGGGAGGTAGCAAGGGGAAGAAAGAGAGAGTGAGAGAGAAAGATAGGAGCAACTAAGCTGGGCTTGGGTGTTGATTGGAGTTAGGTCAGGCTTGAGTAGCGAGGATCGGTGTTTGATAGCAATTGAGATAATGAATGGTGTGTCGGTCATGGGAGGCTGTGGATTGTGAAGATGTAATAAAGAGTAGATAAAATGAGAAAAATACTTAAAATTTTAGTTATTTAATATTTTTAATTAAATTTTAACAATTTACCTAACGGTAGGAAATCGGTGTTAACAACTTTTCAAAATAAAAGAGCTATATATAGTTTTTAAATGTTAAATAGTGATAAGTATAATTACCTAATATCGAGAAAAGATAAATGTAATTTACCTTTAATTTTTTCTTTTTAAAAAGTTTTTTTGGGGGGTTAGTATAGCATTACTCGAAAAGTTGTGGGCGTATTATTTTTAAACAAAAAGAAAATAATGTTATACCAAAAAAGTATTTCAAAGAAGAAAAAAAGTTACAAGGGATAAAGTAATAATATTTAAGGACGGAGTTAGGGGTTCATTAAGGGCAATTACCAACTTAATTTTTTTAAAATTTCCAATTAATCGACTGGTTATACGTAATAAAACTCATTGATGAAACTTATTAAAAATAGCTTAGACCGGATTTTCTCTCATGCTACACTCTCACTATGCTATGCTAGATTATGCTATGTAGGATTAGGCTTATAAAGATGGCCCAAATTATCACTTTCTCTCACTATGCTAGGCTAGATTGGGCTTATAGAGATGGCTCAACTTATCACTTTGACCCACGAACAATGAACTTCTCGAAGGCTTAAAATCACGTTTGTTCGTTGGATTTGGACACAGGATAAGGATACGCTGTTCTTGGGCCTCATAAAAGAAGTGTTTGATTTGTAATTGTTTGACAGGACATTGAATGTTGAACAGATTGTATATTCGGTAAATTGACAGATTAAAAAAAATAAGAGTTGTGGTATTATTTGTACTCCATCCTCGGATTTATTTTTTACTAAAATCTAAAGGTTTAAAATTATTTTCTATCACATTTTATATCAAATCACATCTTTTATTTTACTTTATATTCTATCAACCAAATACCAAAATAATAATTCCATATAAAAAAATTAATTAAATATTATATTCAATCGCTTATACTATCTCATATTATTACTTATATTCTATCATCCAATTTCTCTAACCAAACATAGCTGTGATTGCTCTATTTCAAAAACTTAAATACAACTAGATATGCCAAACAATTGATACAACGTAAACATAATGAAAGAGAGGTATATAGGTGGTAGTTCAATAGATAAGCATGAGTAGCAATTACAAATATAACGACTTTTTTTCTGTCTCCTTCTATCTACTTATTTACGAGTTTTTAGAGGGAAAAATATAATAATTTTTTTCTCCTTATTTGTGTGCTGGGAGGAAATGTAAAAGAAAAAAAAGGACATATTATGAGTCTACTATTAAATCATTTGAGAACCTTGAGGGTTATAAATTTATTTAGTTTTAAAATACGTTTGTAATTTATTTTTTATTACTTATTTTATGAATAAATATGTCATTTTAAAAGTTTTATTAATTTACTTTTTTTTTTCATTTATATCTACTTTTGAGAGAATAAAGATTTTAAAATTTTAGCATTAATTTTTTTATTTCTTTTTTAAAATGAAATACAAAACTTTTTTTTTTTCTTACTTTACTCGATTCAAACGGACTGTGTTTGGCAATTAATTTGAATTGGAGTGGGTTAATTCATGCACCAACGGCTAAAATTAGGGTTTAACTATTTTCTCTCTAATTCCCCCTCTCCGTCATAAGTTGACGGATTCATCCCAATTCACCTGCCAAACAAAGCCTAACTAAGAAAATATAATTTTACAGACAGTAATGAATGAATCGGGTAACGTTCCAAAGTCCAAATACCAAACTGGATAGTACTGTTGTCTACAAAATTCAAGTTGACCCAAGTAAATTATCACGTTGATTCAAGTTAACCCGACACAAACCGGGCGATTTCTTCTGCTCTCTATTGGATGCTCAAGCTAGGGTTTTGGCTGTCTCCAAAGTCCTTGCGAGAGGAAATTCGCAGCAAAATCGAACGTTTTCAGTTTCTTTGACTGTGAGTGGTTGTTTGGTTTCCCGGCATTTCGTTCTTGTAAGCATTCGAACCCTAAATTTTCTACTTACTCGATTTTACAGAACTCAAAAATCCCAAAACCCACTCTCCGTAAAGTTGTTCAAAGGGAAACGATGTTTCCTATGGGTCTTCTGAGCCGTAGATATCTCAAACGAAGTAGTTATATTATCAACAATTTCAATCTGATTAGGAAAAATCCGAGCTTTAGTTTAGGATCATTCACAGCTGAGGGAAGTTTCCCAATAGTTGAGAATTCTTATTCAGTAAAGAGTCCTAATTTTGCCAGGAATTACTGTTCCAGGAAGAACAGTTTGGATTCCAGTGAGTGGACTGAAGATATAGAGTATTTGGATGAATCGGGTGGTGTTATTTTCTCGGGAAAGGGGATAAGATCGGTTGAGCCTGGTCTTGATGATCATGTAATGGTGGGTGGTTTGAAGAAGCCATTTGTTAATGCTTCCGCGGTTGCCAAAATAGTGGAGATTGTGAAGAGGTGGAAATGGGGACCTGAAATGGAAACACAATTGGACAGGCTTCAATTTGTGCCAAACATGACGCACATTACTCAGTCCTTGAAGGTTATTGGTGACGGGGATGCTTCGTTGAGTTTGTTTCGGTGGGCGAAGAGGCAGTCATGGTACTTGCCTAATGATGAATGTTATGCTACACTTTTTGATGAGTTGAACCAGAGTAGAGATTTTGATGGGATTCAAAACCTATTTGATGAGATGATTCGTGATTCAGGTAACGATGGGTCGTCTTCATTGTGTGCGTACAATCGGGTCATTCAATATTTAGCGAAAGCCGAGAAATTGGAGGTGTCATTTTGTTGTTTCAAGAAGGTTCAAGAATCTGGTTTTAAAATTGATACCCAGACGTATAATTCACTCATAACCTTGTTTCTGACCAAGGGTTTGCCATACAAGGCATTTGAGGTATATGAAAACATGGAAGAAGCTGGTTGTTCATTGGATGGATCAACTTATGAGCTGATGATACCGAGTTTGGCGAAATCTGGCCGTCTTGATGCTGCTTTCAAGCTTTTCCAAGAGATGAAAGGAAAAAACTTCCAACCGAGTTTCCTTATTTTTGCCTCGCTTGTTGATTCAATGGGAAAAGCTGGGAGGTTGGACACCTCCATGAAGGTGTACATGGAAATGCAAGGTATGGGGCTCAGACCATCTGCGACCATATTTGTTTCCCTAACCGAGTCATTTGTTAAGGCTGGGAAGTTGGAGACGGCTCTTAGGATTTGGGATGAGATGAAGAAGGCAGGATTTAGACCTAACTATGGGCTTTACACAATGATTGTTGAATCTCATGCAAAATCTGGAAAGCTTGATATTGCTATGTCTATCTTTTCAGATATGGAGAAGGCTGGATTCTTTCCCACCCCATCTACATATTCTTGCCTCTTGGAAATGCATGCTGCTTCTGGTCAAGTAGATGCAGCTATGAAGCTTTATAACTCAATGACTAATGCAGGTCTGAGACCGGGACTAAGTACTTATACTGCCCTTTTGACACTTCTAGCAAACAAGAAGCTTGTGGATGTTGCTGCAAAAATTTTACTTGAAATGAAGACTATGGGATATTCTGTTGATGTTAGTGCTAGCGATGTTCTAATGGTTTATATCAAGGATGGTTCTGTTGATCTTGCCTTGAGGTGGCTACGTTTTATGGGTGCATCCGGTGTTAGAACAAATAATTTCATAATCAGGCAGCTCTTTGAGTCATGCATGAAGAGTGGATTATATGAGTCAGCCAAACCTCTTCTAGAAACTTACGTGAACTCTGCTGCAAAAGTTGACCTCATACTTTACACATCAATTCTTGCCCATCTTGTGAGGTGTCAGGAAGAGCAGAATGAGAGGCATTTGATGTCTATCCTCGGTGCTACAAAGCATAAGGCGCATACTTTCATGTGTGGCCTCTTTATGGGCCCGGAACAGAGGAAACAACCTGTATTATCCTTTGTGAGGGAATTTTTCCAAGGGCTTGATTATGAGTTAGAAGAGGGTGCTGCCAGGTACTTTGTCAATGTTCTCCTCAATTACCTTGTTCTTATGGGCCAAATAAACCGAGCTCGTTGCGTATGGAAAGTTGCTTATGAGAATAAGCTATTTCCAAAGGCAATAGTGTTTGATCAGCATATAGCTTGGTCCCTTGACGTCAGAAACTTGTCAGTTGGAGCAGCTCTCATATCTGTAGTTCACACCCTCCATAGGTTTAGGAAGCGGATGCTTTACTATGGTGTTGTCCCTAGAAGGATCAAATTGGTCACTGGTCCTACTCTAAAGATTGTGGTTGCACAGATGCTGAGCTCAGTAGAATCACCTTTTGAGGTTAGTAAGGTTGTTTTAAGGGCCCCAGGGGACTCTGTCTTGGAATGGTTTAAAAAACCAATCGTTCAGCAATTCCTCTTGAATGAGATTCCATCAAGGGCTGATGTCCTTATGCACAAGCTTAACGCAATTTTTCCCAGTTCTGCACCTGAAATTAGATCTCTGTCTCCTCCCAAACCACTTATTTCAAGGAAAGGAATGTAAATTTCTACAATAACTGAGAACTGTGAGTTAATTCTTTTTTTTTTGTGTAATGCAGATATTTCAATGCTTTTTCTTTGGTTTTTTATTTACCTATTGAATAATTTGGATGGGGATAAGTTGTATGTTATAATCTTTCAAGACTTAAAATATTCAAGTTGATGCACAAATTAACATGTTTTTTAAGAGGGTTATGCTCCCTTTCTCTCTTTACTATTAAAATTTTTCTCATAGCAGGTTGGGTTGGGATTTAACTATTGGTATCACGAGCTACTGATTCATTAATATTTGAAAAAAGTACTTCTAATTCAACCAGAGAAGATCTTTCAGAAAACCAAAGGTATAGTCTTAAAAGAGTTGAAACAGCAATAACTAAGAATAAATTATTGAAATTAAATACAGATTTCTTAAGAATGTGATTGGAAGTGTGTATGGTGCAAATAATTAGTTTTTGTTTAAAAGTAAAGATATATTTTGGAGGGTTTCAGGTGTTGACAAATTTGCACATCTATACCAAGAAACAGAGTTGTACTTAGCCCCAGTTGAAAGCCCACAACCCTGTTATCAGCATTCACTTAGTTACGACTGTCCTTCAGCGTATTGGAGTCCATGGCAACTGTTAATGAATCTTGTGTGGCTAGGTCCAATGTTATTTGAATCCTGGTGGGATCGTTTATTTTTGGATCAACAGATGGATTGCGTGCATCTGAGTGATGGCAGTATTGTATAAAGAGCATTAAATGACACAATTTGGAGGTGGTCCCTGTTAATTAATGTTGCTAAGAGGGATGAGATTGGAGATAGACTTAACTTTTGTCATTATTTGCAAAAAGTGGCAGTTCTTAAATTTAACAACTAAAGGGGCTGCTCTTAAATCACATTCTCAAATGTCAATTTTTGCTTACGGTTGCAAAAAGCAATGTATTTCTTCTTCTTCTTCCTCTTTTTATTTTTTTATTTTTTTTCTATTGACACAGGAACCAACCACATTAGACCCGTGACTAGAGAGAGTAATGTTTTTCATAATTACTGAATTTACATGTAATATAATTAGTTGATTTGTGTAAGGCATAGTTAACTTTGATGGTTTTGACTTTTCAAAGGTTAAACTTTGTCTGAATTCAGATAGAATGGTGGATTTCTTGATCAGGTAGGTGTTAAATCAACTGCTTTATTTTGCAGGGTTTATATCTCCCTCAGTGAACTATTCATTATGTTTTATGTTTTCTTTCTTTCTTTTTCTGGTCATAAGAAGTTGCAAACTCTGTTACTTATCAAAGAAAAAAAAAAATTGTGTTGCAATCCCTGTTCATTGTCAAAACAAAAAAATTAGTGGACTTCTAAATTATTGTGAAGTATAAAGTTGAATTTCATTTATGTTACCATTATATCAACGAACTCTTTTTGTTTCATTCTTTTAAGCAGATTGATCCTAGAGTTAAATTAATGACAGAAGCTAACCCTGCTGCTCTGTATGATTTTCTACTGTAAGTCCTTTTATGTTCTCCTACTGATTCTCCTCGTTATCTATTCACATCCAACAACTAGTTGGCTTATAATATTCAAAACTGCTTGCAGTGTTTTGAACCGACTAAAGATAGAACTAGGAAGCTTTGTTTTTTTGGGCTTAGTGATAGAACTAGGAAGCTGTTCTATCAGGTCCAGCTTTCTGTTTCTTCATATGACACTGCTTGGGTGGCATTGGTCCTTTCTCCAAATTCTTATCGGGCACCTTGTTTCCCTGAGTGTATTGATTGGTTATTGGATAATCAGCTCGTGATGGCTCATGGGGTCATCCTCATCACCACATGTTATTAATTAAAGATATTCTTTCATCTACACTAGCAGCTGTCGTTGCACTTAATCGACGTGGTGTCGGTGAATGACAAATCAACAAAGCTATTCAGTCCGCCAGTCAGGCTTATTATCCTTGATGTATGTTCACAAAACAGGACTAAGTTCCTTGTTGCAGGTCTACATTTTATTGAGTCGATTATCACTTCAGCTTCTGCTTCAAGTCAGCATTCTCCAATTGGTTTTGACATAATATTCCCCAGGATGGTGAAGTATGCTAAAAATTTAGATTTGAACCTACAATTTTTTTAGATGCCTTCCTTTACAGGAGAAAGTTACATTTCAGAAGGTATATTTCTTTCTACTGTTTGGTGTTTATTTTTTATTTTTTTTGGACTGCATTGTTTGTAAAATATTTTCCATCATTTGAAAGCAAGGGTAGCCAGCTTGGATAAGGAATGACCAGAAAGATTTTACTAATTATTTTTCTTTTCTGCAAGAAATTGGAATATTCTCAGCAGCATAGAAAATTGAATGAGTTTAGTTGCTTGATTTCATAACTTGCAGACCTTGTTCCAACTGATTTTTCCCCCTTCGATTTAGGGTCTTCTCAGATGGAAAATCCTACTTGGCTTATATTTCAAATGGACTGGGAAAGATACAGGATTGGGAAATGTTTTTATTGAAGGTGCTGGTTGTCTTAGCTACCTGCACTCCCTCTTGGACAAGTTTGGCAATGCTGGTACTTTGTTTGCATTTGTCTGTCATTTTCATTTTTGACTTCAGATTTGTTGCTAACCTTCAATCAGTTTTGTTCAATTCATCTCTTCAGTTCTGACAGTTTACCCATGGATATATACACGTGTCTTTCCATGGTTGGTCTTCAAAGTTTAGAAATCGAGTGGCATTTTAGGAAGGAAATCGTGAGTGTGTTGGATGAAATTTACTGGTACTCTTCTACTCGTGTGCCTTTTATGATATTTGGAAGTAATTTCACTTGACTTATCACTTTAACGTTGTCATTTTAAGTGTATTGTTCTTGAAATTTTCAAAACGGAACTTTGCCCCCACCCCCCCTCCCCCAAAAAAAAGAAAAGAAAAAGATGCTGGCTGCAGGGGGAGGAATAGATATTCCTGGATGTCATGGCATTCTGAATGCTGCGTCTTAATGGATATGATGTCTCTTTGGGTAGTTCGTTGATTGCGAGATTGGGCGTTAATATCATCTCGGAGTTTTGATTTGTTATACTTAAATTTGGCCTCTTTGACATATGCAGATCCTTTAACACAAATTACTGAAGAGAGTGTGAAATCAGTCCCCATGGTGGAGATATAAGGGATATTGGTGTTGCGCTGGAAACATATGGGGCTTCATAGATCATCAAATATCCTTATGAATTGGCTCTGGAAAAACAACACTCAGGGTCCAGCCATTTCGCGAAACAAAAAATTATACAATGGTACACCTCATGCAAATGGACTCGATAAGCATGTCAGGCAAGAAGCTAGCTTCCTATGATTACTTAGTAATGCTCGGGTTCAGCTCATCTAATGGGTTTTAGTGGAGCAATCGCATTAGTCTTTCTGATATAACTCTTCACAATATTTTTCAGGTCGATGATGCCCTTAAGTTTCCCTTCCATGCAAATTTGAACTGTGTGGCAACCAGGAGATGCATAGAGCATTACGATGTCGATGGTACACTCTGAAAACTTGTTTATGGTAAGCCTCTAGTAGTTTGTTTCTTTTCCCCTCTACATCCCCTCTTCTGTTAATTATCACTAATGGTTGATGTTGATTACTTGATCATTTAGGGGGCATTTGGTTTATTAAAGCCCACCAAAACTTACCAATTTTTTGTACTTTCTTCCAGTTAAATTTCATCACATATCACTTTTACATCAACTTTTTGTACTTTTTTGCCATCCAAACACCACCTTAATGTTCTTATGCCAGCTCATCAAATATGAAAAATGAAGATTTTCTGAAATTGTCAGCGGAGGATTTCAATACTTGCCAATCCATACATCGTTAAGAACTTAAAGAACTTGATAGGTGCATGTTTCGATTTGTGTGTGTTTCTAATTATTGGTAACTGGTTTTGCTAAAATTCCATTATGGCACTGGTTTTACGGTTTATGTAAGAATTATTTAATATCAGATGTGTGAATTAAGTGCATGTGCCATGTCAGCAGGTAGGCTAGACAACAAACTGGACCAGCTAAAGTTTGACGGGCAGAAGTCAGCACTGTTACTTCTCTGCTTGGGTGCACTTCTCTCTCCTGAACTACGTGGTGCTTGCATGTTGTGGGCCAAAGATGGTGTGCTAACAATGGATTTGGGGAGCTGACATAACAATATTATGTCAGTCTAACTTGCAATTAGGATTCAAAATTTAATGGTTCAGAGACATTCACACTATTGCTGTGATTGTGATGGCATTTGCTTACATCCCCCAAAGTTTTGACAGCAAATCTGTGAGGGTGTCCGGTCTCAACTAGTCCAAACCTTATGTACCAAGTTCATTCACCTCTTTATTTCTCGACTCCTCCCCTGAAACCTGAAGTTTGAATAAGTAGCACCTTCAGATGCATCAATTCATTCACCATGCATAATGGCTGAAGCAGATACTAATATTAAAATGCCCTCAATTACATTGCTAATTACTTTGTCATGACCTAAAGACAAACTAAATTAGATAAGAATAATCGTCCAGATCACGATGATGACCTTTCTATCCATCCTACTGAGATTGTTCTTAGTTGCTTCGACTCCTTCGGTAAGATGGGTCTAACAGTCTATTAGCTTCTGTGCTATGTCAATGTTAATCCATCAGCCTTAAGATTGAGATTCACTCATGAGGGACTTAGCTGGACTTGCGAAGCAAAATGCAGATGCTGGGCCTTTGATCAGTGGTTGACTCTCCGGTTGGTTTGGTAAAAAACAAGAATATGGTGCTTAGGAGCCTGCCATACCTTTTGTCTATAAAATAAAATAAAATAAAATAATTAAATTACATGATTTGTTAAATATTCAACTTTTTGCCCCCTGCGCTGTTACCCCCCTGCACTTCTCTCTCTCTCTCTCTCTCTCTCTCTCTAGAAATAGCCCCTGCACTTCTCAATCATTTCGTATTGCTACATTCCTTCAAAGTTATTAACGTACAGATGAGATGATTTAAAGCCTTTCAAAGGTTTTAACATACAAATGAGATGACTTAAAGCTAAAGGTAAAGTGAAAATTCTAAAGTGCCAATTGTAATTTACACTTATTTTATCAAAATAGCACATCAACCTTTAATGGGTTGTTTATGAGAGTGAAAGAGGAAGGAAAGTGAAAATTAACTTGCTTGGGAGAGGAGGGAAGAATGGGAGGAAAGGAAAATTACCAATTTACTCCCATTCTCCACCATAAAAAAAAAAAAAAAAAGTTCTCTTACACCTTTAAACTGTAATTAATGGCTGTTAAAAAGAAATAACTAAAACATGTTTTTTATTTTGTTCTTGGTATTTTCGTTATTTTTACATTTTTGCAAGTGACCAATTCACCTCCATTCCTTTTTTCATCTCTATCAAATAAGAAAAGTTAATTAATCTTACTATACATTCTATTATATATCAATTACTTTAGCATGTTTGAATGGAATGAAATGAAAAAAAAAAAAGAAAGAAAGAATAAATGATTTGGGAACGGAAAAGGTTAAAAAAAAGGAGAGAAAAAAACTTTTTAAAATCGAGAGGAAGTAGAGAAGAAAGAGAAATTTTTTAAAGAAACTTTCTTATTACTACATTTGCAAGGGCCTTTTTAGTCACACCAAAACTTACCAAAAGTTATCAATTTTAACTAATTTTTATATTTTTCTCCAATTAAAAATTTTCATACATCATCTTTATGTCATATCTTTCTACTTTCATTATACTTTTTTTTTTCATTTTGTCTACCAAACATGCCCTAAATAAATAATAAGATGACAAAAATTAAATGCATGTTTGCACATCTTATAATAAAATTACAAATGCACTCTTTTCTTTAATTTCTTCTTTCAAACAAGAAAAAGAATATTAATAAATCTTCTCCCTTGAAACTTTCAAAACACACACGAAAAGAAAAAAAAAAAAAAAAACATGATTATTTCTCTCCTTTCGTTAGTAAAATTTCTTTTTTCTTTTTTATTTTTTTTCTAAACCTTCAAATACATGAGAAAATAATTATTTTTTCGCCCACTCTCCTAAACAAAAGATGATGATAGAAGGGGGAGGGTATTGTGAGTTCAGGAGAGAAAAATATTAGTTCTTATAAAAAAGAAAAGGAGAGAAATGATGTTTTCTTTTTATTTTAAGTTTTGAAAAATAAAAGATGATAACTTTCCTACTTTTTGTCTGTGAGTTAAAAAAAATAGAAGGAAAAAAAAAAGAAAGGCGTACATTGATATTTCACTATTAAAACTCTTTTGAGGAGTTGAGTGGATTATTTATTTATTTAGCCTCAGGTTATGTTTACAAATTTGTCATTTTAAAAATTTTATTAATTAATTTTTTTCCTCTAATCTCCTCAATTTAGAAAACTAAAAGAGTCATTTAATTTATTTTTCTATTTTCTGTTTTTTATTTTTACTTTTTATTTTAAACTCATTTTTTATTTTATTTTTTGAAAATAAAAAAATAAACTTAAAATTCATTTAGTTAAAATATTTAATTTTATTAGTTATAAAAAATTAATAGAACTTAATAAAATATATTTTATATTAATTTAATTTAATAAATATGATTAATTAAATTAATACAGTAAATTATTTATTAAAATCATTTAATCCAATAAATATAAAATATATTAAAATATATTATTTATTAAAAATAATTTAATAAAATATATTTCATATTAATAAATAATTAAATTAGATTAATTATTAAATTAAATTATTTATTTTTAAAATAATTAAATTCATTTAATTATTTATTAAAATAATTTAATAAAATATATTTTATATAAATTAAATTCATTTAATTATTTTTTAAAATAATTTAATAAAATATATTTTATATAAATTAAATTAATTAAATCATAAATAATTTAATTTAATTATGATATTTATTTCAAATAATTTAGTAATAATTAATTATTAAATTAAATTAATTTAGAAAACTAAAGGGTCATTTAATTTGTTTTTTTATTTTTTATTTTTATTTTTATTTTGAACTCATTTTTTATTTTATTTTTTGAAAATAAGAAAATAAGTTTAAAATTAATTTAATTACTTATATTTTTAAAATTTATTTTTAAAAACTAAAAATGAGTTTACACATGAAATAAAAAATGATAAAAAATCATTTTAAAAGATTTTCACAAAAAATAATAAAAATCTCAAAATAAAAAAAAACAAAACATTTTTTGTTTTCTCGTTTTGATATTTTTAACATATAAAAAAAATAAAAAATAAAAAACACAAAAATAAACCAAATGTTACCTAAAATTTTTAAATTTTCAACACTCATTTTTGTTTCCATTTCTTTTTTTCTTTCCTAAAAATACTCACAAACTAGTGTGAGATTTTAGGTGGTGTTTGGATAAAAAAAATTTAGTATAAAAATGACTAGTAAAATTTAATTGAAAAAATTAATAACTTTCTATAAATCTTCTTTTTTTTTTTTTTTCTTCTTCTCATTTTACTCCATTCAAGCGGGCTAGTGAGGGTGAATAAAAATAAATTGACCTCACTTTCATCCTTCTTACATCCCCTCCCAAACAAGGTCAATGTTCATAATTGACCCCTAAACCCCCCCCACCCACCACACCCAAAAAAAAAATAAAAAAATAAAATAAAAATCACCTCCTTGAGAAAGCTTAACTTGAATCCGTTTAAACTAAGAAAAAATAAGATAAATTAAAATAAAATATAACTTGAGATTAATTTTAAAACTTTTTTTTTTTTTAAAATAACCATCGTGATAACAAATTTCTAAATTATTTCCACGAATCTAAAAAATATTTACGAAAAATAACGACAATAATATTTGTTTGAAAGTTTTTTACACGAAAAATATGATTTATAAAAAATTTACATATTCGATTAATCTACTTCTAAATTTTTTATTTTTTTAATAAAATATTAAATTTTTTTAAAATTAGTTATGTCGGAAAAATTAAGGATAAAATAATTGTTAAAAATTTATAATAATTTTTAAAATTTTTTCCTAATGCCAAACAGAGCCATGGTTAAAAAAAATGTAAGGACATCTGAATGCAACGGCTGTTCAAAGATGCAATATGAACAATGCCAGAATCTCAGTCCCCAAAATTGTTATGGGCAACGTACAGCACCGAACGCACAATGGAAAAATGCGATTCAGAGACTCTAATTTGTTGCCTTCTTCAAGCGCACACCAAACACTTGCCCCCCAAATCCAATTCTATAAAAAAAAAATTAATAAATTAAAGTTCATTTTTTTTTAAATTTCGAAAAACAATACTAATCAATAATCATCAGCTTTCACGGATTCGATTCGATGGTATAATTTAGGCGATAAAATATTTAAATAAAAAATAAAAGGTTGCACAATCAATAAACGTCGAAGAGAGAAATCTGTAAAAATATATTCAAACGAAACAAATCAAGAGAATGGAAATTGAAGCCTCAGAAAAGCTAATAGTAGAATCACATCAAAGCGAGGAGATCTCGCTCAGATGGTACGGACAATATTAATCCATCATTGGCATTTTCTTTGTTTCTAAAACACTCTCGCGTGTGTTTGTGTGTACATAGATGTGAAAGAGGGAAGCAAAGATTCAACCTTCGCGTGTGTAGATAGATGTGAAAGAGGGGAGCAAAGATTCAACCTTGAACCGATGGCTACTTGGTTGAAATCAGAGAGAAGACCCTTCCCTTCTACCAAAACCAAACACAAATCTTTCGTTGATGCAGAATCGTATATCATTATATATATATATATAGCAGAGGAAGAGAATGGATGCACCGAGGAAACGAAACCCTAATTGACTCGGCTGATGTGTAAAGTACCAAAATGACCTTAACCTATCCCGTACGCACACGCCGACTGCATCTATCCAATAATATTTTGGTACGTTTCCGTATTCTATTTTTTTCTTTATATTTTTATAATTTCATAAACCCGTAACAAAAACATATTTAATAAATTTATTTATGTTTTTTATTTTTAAAAAATAAAAATATAAAAAAACGTAAACAGAAAAAATGTATTTTCACTTTTATTTTTTTTTCGTTGTCAATATTTTGTCAATTTTAAAACTTTATCTATTTTATTATATTACATAAAAATAAATTATTTTATTCAAATATCTTATTAAAATAAGTTGTTTTAATAAATAATATAATTAAATTCAATAAATTAAATTAATTATATAAATTAATATAAATTATTTTTAATAAATAATAAAACTAATTTAATTTAATTTAAAATTAATTATTGCTAAATTATCTGAAATTAATATCATAATTAATTTATTTAATTTAATAATTAAATTAATTTATATAAAATAATTAATAATAAATAATTAAATTACATTAATTTTTAATTTAATTTAATAATTATTATTAAATTATTTTAAATAAATATCATAATTAAATTAAATTATTTATGATTTAATTAATTTAAATTATATAAAATATATTTTATTAAATTATTTTAATAAATAATTTAATTTAATAATTAATCTAATTTAATTATTTATTTAATATGAAATATATTTTATTAAATTATTTTTAATAAATAATATAATTTAATATATTTTATATTTATTGAATTAAATGATTTTAATAAATAATTTACTATATTAATTTAATTAATTATATTAATTAAATTAAATTAAATTAATATAAAATATATTTTATTAAGTTCTATTAATTTTTTAAAACTAATAAAATTAAATATTTTTAAAATAAAAAATTAATAATTATAAACAAACTTACATTTCTAAACGCAGTTTCAGTTTTCATTTCAGAAAAAATAAACGATAACCGAAAACAAAAAACAGAAAATGGTAATAAAAAAATAACAACAAAAAAAACGACATTATTGTCAAACGGGCCCCATGTATTTCGACTCAATACACTTGAACTCCACGTAATTCTTAAATGTGTACTTGTATCTCTTAAAATTTTTATTATATTCATTTAAAAACTCATTTTGGTAAATTTTTTTATTCAAAAAATAATTTTTGATCAATCCAATATTATAAAATTATCTTTATATCCTTAGTATTAATAAAAACAATATATTTTACACTCACGCATTATTCGAATTATACTTTGTAGCCTTACTTTTAATGGCTCAAGACACTGTACCATAAAACATAGTGGGTCTAATAACTATTTTATAAAAATTTTCTTTCAGCTTATTAATTGTCCTTCAGTTACATAAAACATGCGAGACATTTCTTCATTTTACCCGCTTAGTTCAAATCTTATGGATAATATCATATTTAATCCCTTCAGTTGCATAAACAATTGATCCAAGACA
This sequence comes from Vitellaria paradoxa, assembly GCA_019916065.1. Lineage (NCBI taxonomy): Eukaryota > Viridiplantae > Streptophyta > Magnoliopsida > Ericales > Sapotaceae > Vitellaria > Vitellaria paradoxa. The sequence goes on along the minus strand of CM034234.1, from coordinate 19,658,978 downwards.
TCGAAAATTATAACTTTTTGGCACTTCCTTAATTTTTACTATGCTCGTATTCATAATTTTAGTTTACTGAATTTACAATATATAGTTTATTTTAGTTATATTTACGTAAAAATCTCTCAATTCTAAAGTGTGTTTTTAATATTCTAATTTATGATTAATTTCAAAACTAGTTTTAGCTACCGATACAATATATATACGAATAACACAAACCAAAGGATATCGTCTTGACCTTGTTTAATAAATTCGTCGATAACCAATGAGAAAAAAAATAAGGGTTTAAAACAAATTCATGATATAAACCAATTGTAATTAAAAAATTATTTTTGTCACATTAAACAATTCTTACACTAGTACTTGGGATATTTGGAGTAGCTTAATTCCTAGGGCATTAGAGTCAATGATCAAGTAAGCCCTATTCTTAAAAAGACTCGAACTAGTGATCATTTGGAAGTAAATTCAAAGTCTTATCAATTGAGCTATTACTCAAGGTTATAACTGCTCCATCACATATGCCTTTGATCATTTTAATATATTTTAAATAAATTTATTTTTTTAAACATCTATTATAAAGTCTCTCTTGCATCCATACCTTATGCCTTCTCTACATGTCAATCAAAATCATATGAAATTTTTTATTCTTTTTTTTTTATATTTTTCATCAATATTTTTATCAAAAAATTTGCTTCCATAATATATTTACTAAGCATAAAATCAAATTGATTGTTACACATCTTTGTCTAGTCTTAATTACTCTCTCAGAAAGTTTAATAGGGTGACTTATAAATTTAATGTCTCGATATTTGTTACACTCTTGAAATCCCTTTTATTCTTATAAATCGACACAAAAATAACTTTCTTCTATTCATTAAATAATTTATTCATATGCAAGATCATGCTAAACAATTTAGTTAACAAATTATCCCATTATCCCTAACTTTGCTAAGCTTCAATTGGAATACCATCTCGACTTATAGCTCTTTTTATTTGTATTCTCGATAAGATTATTAAAATCTCTTAAATTCTACTCAGAATAACTATTAAATAATTTATCTAAATAACTTCTACACTTTTTTTTATAACTTGGAGATTCCAACGAATGTAAATAGATCATAATTATTATTTTGTACATGGGGTTGTGCCCCTTAGGCATGTATAGAATATTTTCTTCGATTAATCCAAAATATCTTACTTACCCAAAAAAAAAAAACTCTACCCTTTTATTGAATACCATCTTCTTTTGCCGGCTGATATCTTTAATACATTAAATTGGAAACAATTAAAACAAGTTAACAATATTTATATCACTTAACAGTATATATATTTAATATATATTACAAATTAAAACTAAAATAAATTATATTGCTCCATTTTGAAGTTAAAATTTCAGGACTCTTTAGTAACAATAAAATCGAGATATACTTACCCAAAAAAAAAAAAAAACAATCGAGATATAAGATTGCATAAGCCTTCATTATTTTTAAAGGTCTTTTGTAATGAAGATATAAAATATGGGTATAACCCTTTTGGTTGTTAAATTTAGTGTGTGGGATATATGAGGCAATTAAAATCACTCAGTTTTGCAGACGTCTGAAGTGAAAACCATGGGAGCTCTACTAGAATTGAAAACACCCGAAAAAAAAGAAGATGTGCATCAAAATCCGAGCCAATGGAAGATCAAATTAAAGCACATATACTCACAGAATCTACACATTATTGAAAGGCACCTCGAGCTATATATATATATAATAGGCTGACCCTTTCACATCTCAATGCTACCACCAAGTCTTCTTCAGTATCTATCATCATCACACCTTGCTCTTGTGCTCTGGCCTGTGAGTGAACTCGAAATCTATGTGCACAAAAGCTCGCTCGACTTCGGGGAGTTGCTCGAGCTTTTCTTGCAGCGTTTCGCCGATGTTATGGGCTTGGCTTAAAAGCATGTCCTCGGGCAATACTATGTCTACCTCCACGAAGTAATGAGAGCCGAAAGTGTAGGCTCTGACTGTGTCGATGTGCTTGATCTCCTCGTGGTGATTCCATACCAGATACGTCAGTTTTGTGAGGAAATCTGGCGGCGCTGTTCTTCCGATTAGGGACTGAACATTCTCAAGAACTGTCGCCGCCCATGTGCTAATTGTATATATTGCTATCTGTATTGCAAAAACCATACAGGCCGTTTGGAGTTATAAAATTTAAGATATTGATTTATTTTTTTTGGTGTTTAAAGTACAACCAATAAATCATGAAAAAATAAAGATAAATAATGAAAATCTGTTCGAATGGATTCTGATAAGAGAAATTGGCAGAGAAAATCTATTTGAATGGAACGGTATATTTTAGCAAAGATTTTTTTGATGTTTTGTACAAAACTTTTTGAGATTTGTAGAAATTTTATTCGAATTTATAGATATTTATTGGAATTAATAGAGATTATAAAGATTTACGGAGACTTATATAATTTTATAGAGATTATAAATAGTCCGAGTTAAAAAAAAAGTTTAGTAAAATAATTTGTAAAGATTTTTGATAATTTTTAGTACTCTAAACACGGTCATAATCTCTCACGGTGAAGGCTTGCGCATGTGTTGAGCACGGCGTTGATAATCAAGTAGGAACTTAAACTAGTTTAGGAAGAAAAAAAGTTAATTTTTTTTTTTTTTTTTGGTACCTGACTACTAATACTTCTTTTGCATTTGGAAAGAAAAAAAAAATTAATTTTTTAATAGCTAATTTTTAAGTTTTTTTTTTTGTTAATCTAACATTTTTGCCTTTCATACTTTGAAAGAAGTTTAAATTGCAAAAGGCAAAACTTAATTAATAAAAGCCAAAAAATCTTAGTAGCAAAAAACTGAGAAACTGGCTAAATTGCCAAATGGAGTCTTTGTCTTGAGTTATGAACTCACAAGTATGGCCCCGGTAGGATCAATCCACCATTTAACTCTGACTGCTAAGACAGCTGTTGTCAGTCCGACTGAATTTGTGATGACATCAAAGAAATGATCTTGAGCGTAGGCTCTGACAATTTCGTTTTGGAATCTTCGGCAATAGACCATGAGTGCAAACTTCACCAGAGTGACAGAAACCATAATTCCAATCATCCATTTTTCCTTCTCGGGATTCCTATCAGGACCAGTCTGCAACAAATTACCAAGACAACAGTAAATAAATAAACAGAGGTGGTTAACATTAGAAGAAATTGGTACAAATTTGACTTTGTTTTCCTCGTTATAAATTTTGCTGCATTCCCCAAAATTGATCATGTGAATGAAACAATCAAGCGGATGAGATCTCCATTCCTTCAGATTTTTGTAAAACTATTGTCATGAATCAGTATCTTCGTCCTTTCCAAAAAATTCGATGCAAGTCCGAGAGTTGTCTGGAACACCGTTGTGATGTTTACCAAAAAGTTTCCGATGCCTAAGTTAGTAAAAGAGTTTAAGAATTCAATTTGGCAGAGTTTTCAGACAGCTCCCGAACTTAGATCGGATTTTTTGGAGAAGACGAAGATACTGATTCATCATATTGTTCTCCTAATACACACTTTAAACAAGCTTTTGCTTCGTCACTATATTTTTTGATAACAAAGATCTCCATTCTTCCAAATCTCAGTAAAATTATCATTAAAGGAGAACGAGTTAGTGGCTGCTACGCTGAGCTCTTCTGAAAAATAACTTGAGGTTTAAAGTGGACTCTAACCACTGAGATTCTTACTATCCTGTCTCAGCTAAGCTAAGGTCAGTACTGGTCCACATTGCAGCCTCATTCAGCTAATGAAGTCAAATTCACATACCTTTGTGATGATTTGTCGAGCAGATTCAAGCAATATTTGTAAACCGAGAGTTGCCATTACTGATGCAAAAACAATGATGCCCTGCAAATTGATGACTGGTCAGTTTAGATTCCTTGAGCAGAAAAAAGAGGCAGATTTATGACAAATTTTTAGAAGGTCCGATGTGAAATACTTGCTCTTGATAATTAATCTATCACTGGCAAGCGTACTGATAAAAATAAATAAATAACTGTCACTAGCATGGGGTATGGGCATAAAAGACCTCTACTAGTTTCACATTATTGTTTTATCTCAAGCTTCTCAAGCTATATGCGACAGGAAATATTTGACATGCAATGGAGTTCACAAAATGGGACGTGAGAGGCAATCTCCCATGATTAGACTTTCTAAAAAGACATCACTCCGCTATCATTTACTGAGAGCAAGAGAGGAATGATGCCTTCGATTTGAGTTAGATGTATGTTAGTAAAGCAGCAAAATATGTGTTGGAAGAAGCAGTTTTCCCATTGCCATATGTAGTTTTTAGATGGATTTAAGAAAGAGGAAATGAAATCTAAAATCTTGCCACTATTTAGGATTGGAAAGTCATTGCAAGCTTTCAAAACCACTACATATTTGAAAACAACCAGATTATTAAAGTAGAAACAAGGAACCTTCAGTATGACACCAAACTTAAAAAGTGTTGAATCATAGACTAAAGAGCTGAATATTGGACCATAATAGAAGAAAGAAAGTTAAGAAACTAATGCACAAAAAATAACGGGGTGCTAGAGGAGGCTGAAGCATGAAAGAAGAAAAGAATTCATTAATGACAAGCCCACCCCCCACCAAGTTGAGATTAAGAAGTCATTAATGCTCAAAGTTGTTTCCTACTTCGTGAGTTCAGACCTTGTATAAAAAGCCCAGGCAAAATTTTAGCACTTACCACTGGCTGCATCCGCTTCTTTCCAATTGGATAGTGATACTGGTTTGGCCTTTTCATGGCATGGGCAGTGAACCACAGAATGAACCCAGATAAGAGGTCTAGGAGAGAATCCAGGGTTGACGCAATAACTGCCAATGATCTGCTCTCAATGGAAGCATATACTTTTGCCGCGAAAAGCACCAAATTAGCTATGTTCGATACATGCACAGCTACTCTCTCACTCCTGGCAAGCTGCTTCATTTCATCCTGAAAAAGAAGTTAACACCTAATAGGTCTCATTCATTTATAATTAAATAGTGCAGAAGTGATGGTTACGAATTGTCTTGTGTTGTTTGGAAGTCGTGTTACGTACACAAACCATAAGAGGTGCTTCAATTATTCATCATTGGGCTAAAGACTATTATTGACATGCAAGAATGCATATAATGTTATTGTTTGATTCACCAAGAGACCCAAACTCGCAAAAGTATAACTTACCTCTTTACAACAGGGCAAGTAAAACCTGTAATGAGAAAATGTAGAAAAACGTAGAGTTCAATGATAAACTATAGGTGGAGAGGCACAGATAGATTCAAGATTTATAACTAGTGGGGGTAAAAATATAAATTTCTGGTGAATGGGATAAAATTAAAAAAATAGTGGGGATAAATGTGTAAAAAATAATAAAATGAAAATAAAATTTTCAAACAAATAAAAACAAAAACAACAAAATATTAGTATAATTTTCTAAATCAGTGACAGCAATTGTCCTCGCTAGACCAGTACTAAATCCGACCATGTGGAGGGGCCAACACTATGTGTGTTTAATTTCTTCTTGAAATTTCTTCATTCCCCCCTTTTCTCCTCTTTGGCACACCGTGTTATTTTTCTTCTCGAATTTTCTCATTCTTCTCCTTTTCCCCTCTTTCTATTTCTTTCTACTAACTGAATTCACGAAGGGAAAATAGAGGGAAGTTATGAGAAAAATAATCAGACGGTTAGTGGGAGTTTAAAAGGAAAACTGTGGCATAGATTCATGAAAAGCGAGACAGCAAATGACATTTTCCTTTAAAGCTAGATGGAAATTCAGACGCATCAGAATTGTGCAAACTTGAGCAATTCTATTTTACTGTATGTGGAATTAAACTCTTATCACATCAAATTTTCACAGACCAATATTTTTATTCAAAGAAGAAGAAATAAATAAGCTAAAAGAAAAAAAATTACAAAATAAATCCTATAAGAAAATAAATAAATAAACAACAGCAGAAGCACGATCAACCTTGCAACCCACCTCAGTTAGATTCCCAGGGAAACAACCTGATTCATTCACCATTTCCATCTCATAGAAACCTTCAAGTAATCTTTCTTGCTTTTTATAATATTCTGCAACCTTGCCTTGTTTCCCTTAAAGAAGAAATAAAGAGAACAGTGCATGAAGTAAAAAACAATAAAAATATATACTGAATTCAAGGAGGTATCAAGTTTTGATTAAACGAGTTTGGTGCTAATGGGCCACTCATGCATTTTTTCTGGAATGGCAAAAATAGTTAAATCAATGAAATAAAAGTAATGATACATTATTGTCACCACAAAAAAAATAAATAAATAAAAGGGCACAAATATCTTTGAATTCCTGGATTAAGCATTTTACATTTATTCTCTTCCATCACGCTAACATCCAGGCGAAGGCAATGCCAGTTTAAAAAATGATAATAATAAATAAATAAATAAATAAAATGAAGGCAATGCCAATAGAGTTCATAAGATATGGATTACAAATAGGTTAGTCTTTAAGCTGATTTAATATTTCTATTGCAGTAAACAAAACGCGTAGATATGTTATATAGAGTTCTAAATGCTTAACATATATGTGTCGAATATTTACCACTTTGTCGAGATAAAGGTATAATATATGTCTTATATATGATTATATATCTATACCAATATATTTAGTAATTCAATTTTAGTATATAATTATACATTAAATACTCTAATTTTTTTTTTTTAGATAACTTAGATATTTGGAGAGTTTGCACACATCTTGACTAAATCTTAAGATTTTGAAATTAATAATCGAGTAAGTCTCCAACAATCCTGAAAAAATTATAATAATACTTTGTAAATATCATATTATTCTATAAAATAAATTAATTACATTAAAATATATGAATATTTTTCGATGTTCCTATATTCTTAAATGAGAGAACTAATGGATTTAGCGCGTAAACAAATGAACCAAGTTAGCCAAGCCTCCCCAAAGCGGAGGGGCCCTAAGTTAGAAAGAAAAAATATCATCCGTATATATTAATTCTTGGGCTAGAAAACATTATGATACGGTTTGGGCCCCTAAAATTTTTCAAATGATAGATCTTAATTTAGGAAAACACAAGTAGTGCATATAAATATTTGAGTCAAAAAAGATTCGGCTAATGACTAATCTCACTAAAATTTTTAAATATATTTTTCTTAATTGTTATATATAGCTCAACATTTGAAATTAAGTTCAATTAATTTTACCATCTATACATAATTCAATTTATCATTTATGGTTAATGACACAATACTAAAAAAACAGAGTCTAAAATTTAAATGGTTCCAAAAATTTAAGCACACAAAAATATTCCTAGTCTTGATACTTTAAAATATTAAACCCATTATGAAAACTCTGATATTAAATAATATTTCAGAAATTGAGAAAAAATAAAATAAAAAAGAAAATCAAAAGACAAGGTTAATTCATGCAAAGCAAAATATATATATATATATATATCAATTTCTAATGTAACTGTGGAGCGTGCATTATTGGCTAAATTTTGACCCTTTGTATAAAAATCATAATTTCATCCCTACTTAAACACATACATGTAACCATGTCCGAATCTATGTACAGTCATACTTCTCTTCTTCACGGGGCCACAATTTCCAGTATTCAACAAAATCACGTTGTTGGAATATATAGTTCACATCATTGACAAATATAGCAACTCTTAATTAGTGGTCTCTCCACCATTTCTTACCAATTATTTTTGGGTTTGGATTTTTTTTACAGGGACCACAATGCATGCTACATGGCATCACCAGTCACTTCCACGAGGAACCCACAGCATAAACGACAATTGTCGTGGATGGAAGATGACTCATGCAGCAGCTTTCTTACCTTTGCCGTTTTGTCTTTGAATTACGATTTCGGAGAAAACAAGTTGTCAATTAGGATTTCTTGTCACTATCCGACCGCAACTTCGGCAAAGTTTATTTTAATAGTATATGCTGGTAAAAAAAATATATATATATATATAAAGTAATATATAAAGAAACAAGATAACGGCGTCTAGTCTCTTTCCTAATTTTTATCCCCGAAAAAATTGTTAAAAAGGGAGACCTAATTAGCTTTTCCGATAAAATTAAGGTATCTAGCTATTCTTCGCTAGGGCGTTGTCCACTAAAATTGTTCCTCTAATCGCAAAAAAAAAAAAAAAAAATATCATTCATCCGCTATATCAGGGCAGCAGTAGAATCCGAAGAAAACTCCTAAGCAAAGCAGACGAGTTAAGTTGCCGTGCACTCTGCCTCCGACTCGGGGGGAAATTTACAAGTAGTCCTGGCTGGTCATCTTAAACGATTAAGAACACACAAATTATAAAGAAACCGTTGAAACTGCCATGGCCTAGCAAAAGGCTGTGAGATGAGCAATTTCTCTCAATGGGTTAAATTCAACTATATATGATACCATAGAATCCTGAGAGTTACTTTAACTGATAAGATATAGAGTTTGTTCAAATGGTTTACCTGATCGTTAATTTTAAGATCTTACGGATTACTCAAGGTGCGCGTAAACTGACTTAAACACTCTCGATTAAAAAAACATGATATTATGAGTATGTTTGGATCATTTTTTTTTTTATTCTTTCTTTAAATTCCTGCAATTTTTTTCTTAGAATTCAAATTTTCTATTCATTAACCTGTAATTTTTATAAATTTAAATAAATTTAAACACCTCCAAACAACCCCTATATATTGAAAAAGAACGGTCACAATTCCAAGTTAATTCTGAAAACCAGCTTCTAATGTGAGGATTATCCTGAAAAACTGCCTGTGATTTACATGGAGATAGAAATGTGGAACTTCCCTCACGACCCGTTCATCCCTTTGCTCACTCGGTGAAGTGATAGGGAACAAGTTCGTCTGAAATAAACAATACCAATAAAATAAAAATAACTTGAAAGGCAACACAATTTTTTTTCCTTTGGTTTTTTTTTTGGGGGGGGGGGGGGGATGAGGTTAAAAAAGCTAGATTAAAAAGGACATGCATACACATATATATATATGTGTGTGTGTGTGTGTGTGTGTGTGTATATATATGCAGACAGGGATGGAGGCATGAAATGAGAGGGAGAGGAAGAATAATTACCAGGACAGGGAAGGAGGCGGCGGAAACAGAATGAAGAATGACGATCGGAGTTGCGACGCTGGGGCAGAGTGAACTCCTTGGCGTTAAGCCTCCATGAAGAGGCGTCGGCGGTTGGGGGTGGATCGAGCAGCCCTCTCCTGCTGCTCTCGTAAGTTGGATTCGCATCTTCTGCGTTCGCCAAACTACCGTTTCCCTCCATCGTCGCACAGTGGGGAATGGTGGTGTTTCAACTTTTTGCCAGAGCGTTTCAAGGTCAGAATGTATTTTATGCATATATGTATGTATACATACGTATATATAGTAGTGGCATTTGAAAAGAAAACGACAGTCACGAAACAACCTGCCCGCTTTTTAGGTGAGTACATGCGTAATGAGAGAGGATAGAGATCCACCCAGAGAAGCGGATCGAGATCATGATATCCTTCCCATGCTTCGGATGTGGAGTGTCATTTGGTATTATTGACATGGGAAGCCACGTCAAATTAAGATTTTTTAATTCAAGCAATTTAAATAGAACTTCTAATGGCTTTTTAAATTTTTTAATGGCTGCGAAAAATAAAAAGAAAATTACTTTCATCTCCATTTAATATTTAAGTAATTATACTTATTACTTACAATATTTAAAAAATTAGGGGTGATAAAGTGGACTCAAACTCATTAGCCTGCCCAATTAAACCCATAATAAATGGGTTTATGTCCTATTATTTTACTAATTGGGTTATAATTAAGTAATTTATAAAATACTCAATTATAAACATGTGCAATTAGATTGTAAAACGGGACCATTAAAACATCCAATTAAACTAACAAATTAATTTAATCCTTCCCTCTCTCTCTTTACAATGCTCTCTCTTCTCGACACCACTCTTTCTCTCTCTCCCCCCGGCAATCTTTACCGTAAATGTATAATATATATACATTATATATATATGATATGTATACATATATTCAGCGTATATAACACAATTGGCTGGGGGAAATAGCGAGAGAGAAAAAGAGAGAGAGAGAGAGAGATGACCTTTTTGAGGGAGCGAGCGATTGAGTTATAACTATCAATTTTTGTAAATAAATGTACTAAATGTGATTTTATGTATAGTAGCTAAAATAAATTTTTTTAATTAAAATTTTGTTCAATTAAAATAATTTTTTTGACTCATAAATTTTTATTGTCATTCTGGTAATTATAGAGATCTTACTTATGTCGAGTAACCAAAATTATGAAATTTATGAATTGCTATTTTACCTTTATATTTTTAATTTTGTAATTTCAATAAAAATGTAATTTTTTTCAGAATAATTAAGCCAATAAAAAACAAAATAATTCAATAAAATTAAATAATATAGAATAAAACAAAAATGTCTTTTTTCTATGATATTCCAACTATGTAGCATTTAATTTTGATATCTCATTATTTTAGCTTAGCGTGTCACAAAATAGACGTTTTGCTTGGGAAGTTCGATGCCATTATTTGATCAACTTTGGGTGTGAGAGAAGGTTTGCATCTTTACGCTTTTCTTGGCCATGTATTTGTAACTTTGGCAAGGAAAAATATAAATAAATATGTAATATTATGTAATATGTATAACATTATATTTATTGAAATCAATATTGATGGTTTTATATATATACACATCAATTGAAATAAATTTTTAATTTTTTTAAAAAAAGTAAGTTAAGTTATAAGTAAATGAGTTAGATATGAGTTCATGAGTTTGTCTTAACCCGTATTCAACCCGCGCATATCCAACCCGCCTTTTAAATGGATGGGTTTGGGTTGCACCAATTTAACCTTCAACTCGTCTAAACCCATCACCAACCCGCCCATTTTGCCACCCCTATAAAAAATACATTTATCTCTCTTATTTTGAAATATTGTTAACATTGATCCGATTTCGATAAAATCAACTACTAAAACTTAACAGCATTATGCCATCCTTTACAATCACCCTTCTCAATTTTTCTAATTTAACTCCAGCATTAGAACGCAATTCCTCCTCATCATATGCACAAGTCAAGTCAATCCGAACCAAATTGAGCAAATCTTGGAAGGATTACAATGGATCCTCCCTTAACTTGCTCCATCACAAGCTTAATCTAACAAGGCCGTGGAGAGAAGTTATCCAATGCGGCAGCTTCTCCAAATGTCTTCTCAAGTATAGTGCCCAGAGAAAAGGAGTAGCTCCTAGAGACAGAGATTGGAGATCGAGAATCTCATCCTATTCCGTTGAAATCAAACTTAACGAGTAAAGGTTAGTTAGATTCTCAATGGAGGAGCAAACAGCCACCTTATCTTCTTCTCTCAATTTCACAATGCCTAGCCTCCTCAGTTGAGTGAGCTTTAATATCTCTTTCACTAGGATGGTATTTGTCTCAATGTAGCACAACTTTTTCTAGGGATTGCAGGCCTCTTAACTTAGAAGGAGCCTTGGAACAACATATGCTTTAAATAGTCTGATAAGGTCTAGACATGTAATGATACAATAAGAGATGGCACAATTGCTTTAACGTCAAAATTTCAACAGGCAGCTCAATCACATAGGTATGTTTTAAATCCAATGTCTCTAGGTTCTCAAGCTTCTCGATACACTTTAAAAGCCTTTTTACTTTTGTTCCTCTAAGACTTAAATACCTAAGATGGAATAAAGAAAACAACTCATCTGGAATTAATTTCCAAAGTAGCATCTCCCAAGTCTAAAATTTTTAGCAACTTTAAACCACCTCCATTGAACAACAAAGGTATCAATGTCTTATGCGGGGGACCTTGGACTTGAAACACAGGCAACGAATGCAACCGAAAGAAACAATTATTTTACAATATGTTTTGCAAAGTATTATAGATTGATATGCGTCTGACATTTTCTGCCCAACTCATATTTCCTTGATCTTCTCCAATTACTTGTAGAAAATCTCATCTCTTGACTTTAAAAGAACAAATTCACATAGAAAATCATGTACACAGTAAGATTTGGGTCGGACATCAATGGTTAAATTTGCCACTTGAACCAAGCTTCTGTGAACGAGCTCAAAGAGGTAAGCCTCTGCAACTTTCTCTGGTATCTTTTCTTCTTTCCTTTCCACAAATCCTTCTGCAATCCATAGCTGAATCAATCTAACTCTTTAAATCAAATGATCCTTTGAAAAACTGCTCAAGTAGAGGAAACATGACTTCAAGTAGTAAGGCAAATCATTATAACTGAGTAACAATAACTTCTTCAGACTCTGAAGTTTATCGTTGCCTTCGACTTCAGCACCGAGTCTCCGATTCACCGCCTCCCATTCATCCACTCTTACTTGGGTTTTCGAAGCCAAGACACCACCAATGGCCACAATTGCCAGTGGCAAGTCCTAACATTTACTTAAAATACTCTTTGAAATAAGATGTAAATGTGGAGAGCATTCTTTCTCTTGGAATGCCTTCTTACAGAGCATAGTCCAAGACTCTTCTGGAGATAGAGGCTCCATCTTATAGATGTCTCCACAAGATTTTAGGTAAGAAGTAGAAACAACATCAAGCATTCGTATTGTGATCAGTACGCGATTGCCATAATCTCAGTTTGGCAACACATATTTGATAGCATTCCATGCATTTGTATCCCAAATATCATCTAGGATAAGCACATGTCTTCCTTTTTGGAAGAAGTCTTTGACAAGGGATTTGAGCTGGTTGACGTCCATGGTTTCCATACTCTGAGAAGGTGGTTATTTTGCTTCCTTAAAGAGAAGTTGAATCAAGATTATGAGAAGCTCTTGGATGTTGAGTGATTGTGAAACAGTGACCTAAGCATGGATTTGTAAATGTCCCTTCACTTGTGTATCATCATAAACTTTCTTGCTGAGAGCAGTTTTGCCTAATCCCCCCTATTCCAATAATGGAAATCACCTTAAGACGAGAATCACCACCATGGACCAGCAAATTACCGAGGTGTTGTTTGGGCTTTTCGATGCCAACAATTTCAGATTCTTCTAGTAGAAGTGCGCTGCCTCGTTGATTGTATGAGGCGCTGCTGCTGCTCATAGAGCATTGTTGTTCAGAAATAGTAGTAAAAGAAGCGTATCTCCCATATCTCTCTGCAATAGTGATGACTTTGGCTTTAATATCCTACATCTCAGAAGCAATTTGATGCCGAGCTTTCATGCTTCTAATTTGATGATAAATTTTACAGGGATATCTATAGAATCTATGTTGATGATGATGACGACAAGCCAGCTACTGAAGCATAATAGATTCATCAAGAAGGTCCTCAATGTCATGACTGACATCTCTGACTAACCCATATTTGAAACGCTAGATCAGCTTCTTCCATGACATCAACAACCTTTGGGAAGGCCTTCATGCTCTCAAGCTCATCTTTGATGAAGACAACTTCTCCTTTAACCTTACCCATTAGTTTCAACTCTACTTTTACCAAGCCTGAGAGCTTTTTGATCAGAAAAGCCACCGTACTCTCTACCATTCTCTTTGTTTCCCTCTCTAAGAAAAATAACAATAATAAGCAAATGTTGGAGATGAATGGATTATTGCCACCATGGTTGATAAATAGTAAGTGAGAAATGAGCAGATTGAGTTTTTAAAATTCTTCCGACAAATCTAGTATCAACCTTCCAGCACGAAAGCATTAGACCCCTGAAAAAATTAAATAAAAAATCCCTTAGTATGACAACAAAATATATCACTCAATATAAATGGAATAGTTTTATTTATTTATTTGTTTTATTAATTTTTTGTGTTTTAAAATTTAAGATATAATAAGAGTTATTATTGCAAGAGAATTTATATTATTTAAAATTGATTAATATTTATTTATTTTTAAATATTTTTTCAACTCGAATTAATTGTTTAGTAAATTTTACAACTACAATGAACCAATAGGTAAGTTTTATTTAAAAAACCCTTGAGTTTACTTTACACTAATGAAAATTACATGCCACAATTATAGTGATTTATAGAAAAAAAAATATAAAGTTCTAGTCATCTGCTGATGTAGGATAAAAGGAAATAAAAATTTTGTGAATATAAACAAAAACTATAAAAAAAAATAAACAAACTGTATTTGATTTAAAATTTTCTAAATATAAAAAAAAGAATAGTGAATATGGAGTGCCACACAAGATTTAGTAATAATTTTTTATTAATTTTATAAAAATAATTTAAATTAAAAATATTATTATTGATTATATTTTTTGCTTTATATATATATATAAAAAGTCAATCTTACTAATTTAAATTAAAGATAGAATTTAGAAAAAAATCACTCCTAATTAATTTTATTCAAAATTTTGAAAAAATAAAAAAAGGTAGAATGATAAATATAGAATGTATCACATAATATTTGATAATAAATTTTTAATTAGTTTTATAAAAATAAATTAAATAAAATATATTCTTATTAATCATATATGCTTTATAAAATAAAACAAATATAATCAATGTAACTAATTTAAATTTAAAATTAGAATTTAGAAAAATAATTACTCCCGATCTTATTTAATATTCAGTATTTTTTTGTACTTTTAAGTTTAAAAATGCTAAAAGATATTATGAGATAAATATCCTAATTATTATTTAAGCCTTTTCTATTTGTGTTTTTTAATTTTATTTTATTTTATTTTTTATCTATATTTTTAATTTAATTACTAATGTATTTAAAATATATAAATTTTACAACTATACTAAATTTATAAGCAAGTAGGCCCTGTTTTAGAGTATATCAGTTCAATCATATGAAACTTATAAGCACGTGGATTTTTTTTCAAAACCTAAGAAAGTAGGTATCTTTTTAAAACTCATGAGTTCTTGTATATTAATATATTTGTTAAAATCACGTGTCACAACTTTAATACTTTTGTAGATAACAGAAAAAGTGAAGTTATAGTATTTTGGCGATGTGGGATAAAGAAACAAAAGTTTTGTGAATGAGAAAACAGAATAGAAGAAGAGGGAAGGAAAGAAATTAAAAAAAATCAAAATTCAATAAAAAAAAAAGCGAAATAGAGATTAAAGAGGTATGCCACCTAAGATTTGAGTGAAGGAGAAGAGGAAAGAGAAAATATAGTCTTTTTGTATTATAGATAGATATATACATTCCTAACCAGGCACCTTGAAATCAAACCAAGTGACAACAGACTAGTCGACAAAAATGAACATAGCAGATTAAACTGATATATGCAACCACGAAGAATGTAGAAGTATCATTCAAGCATTTATCATTGTCAGCAATGCACAAAATTTGGATGCATCCATGTATATCGACATGACTAATGGTTGCCCTTTTATATACTGCAATGTCTTTTTCTTTTGTTTTCTTTTTTTTTTTAATTTTATAGATATTTATGGTTTTACGTGTGTATGTATATATATATATATATATGGATATATTGGTGATGCTTGCAAATAAAAATTTCTACAACAGAAAGAGCTCAATATAAATGAATCCAACCTACCGATTGAATCCAAATGAATGAATGTAAAAGAATTTTAACAACGCAATATAAATGCATAATTTAAAGACATAAACCAATCTCTCTCTATCATGAGACAAAATAACACAATGAACTCCTATGATGGTGTGAATATGGGCTTACAAAAGAAGAAGAATCAACCTATCTAGACAAATTTACATCATGCACAAGCTGAAAATGTTGGGTCAAGAAAAATAAAGTAACACATAACATAATACAAGTTATGATTTTATGTGTGTGTATATACATATAGATATATTGGTGACACCTGCAAATGAAGATTTCTGTAATAGAAAGAGTCCAACATAAATAAATCCAATCTACCGATTTAATCTAAATGAATAAATGTAAAAGAATTTCAACAATGCAATATAAATGTATAATTCAAAGACATGATGTAATTTCTCCCCATCATTAGACAAAATGGGACAATGAACTCTTATGATAGCGTAAATATAGGGCTTGTAAAAGAAAAGAGTTTGTCTATCTAGACAAATTTACATCGTCCACAAGCTAAAAATGTTGGGTTTAAGAAAATAAAGGAAAAATAATACAATACAAGCCATGACTTTATGTGTGTGTGTGTGTATATATGGACATATTGGTGATACTTGCAAATAAATATTTCTACAACAAAAAGAATCCAATACTAATTGAATCCAAATAAATGAATGTAAAAAAATTTCAATAACGTAATATAAATGCATAATTCAAAGACATGAAGCAATTTCTTCCTATTAAGGGACAAAATGAGAAAATAAACTCTTACGATAGTGTGAATATAGAGCTTGCAAAAGAAAAAGAGTTAATCCATCTAGAGAAATTTACTCCAACCACAAGCTGAAAATGTTGGGTCCAGAAAAGTAAAGTGAAACATAACATAATACAAGCTTGTGCTTTCTCTCGTCTTTCTCTACCGCAGTGGGCAAATTAATTTCCACACCACACAACAACTCATTTTCTTTCTCACCTCCATATACTGTTTAGCTAGACAAAAATAGTGTAAGGCTTTAACTGAAAAATACAAAAAATAGTTTTCCTAATTTTATAATGGTGTCTATATGTCTTTGTTTCATCCACCCACATGTTGGGTGGATTAATTTGTCAAACCCATCAAACAATACAAGCCATGGCTTTATGTGTATATATATTTATATCTCTGGATATATTAGTGATACCTACAAATGAAGATTTCTGCAAGAGAAAGAGCCCAATACAAATGAATCCAATCTACCGATTGAATCCAAATGAATGAATGTAAAAAAATTTCAACAATGCAATATAAATGCATAATTCAAAAACATGAATCAATCTCTCCCTATCATGGAACAAAATGAGACAATGAACTCTTATAATAGTGTAAATATGGGCCTTGCAAAAAAAGAAGAGTTAACCCATCTAAACAAATTTACACCGTCTACAAGCTAAAAATGTTGGGTCTAGAAAAATAAAGTAAAGTATAACATAATATAAGTTATCGCATTATGTGTATAAATATATATATATGGATATAGTGGTGATGGCTGTAAATAAAGATTTCGGTAACAGAAAAAACCCAATATAAATGAATTCAATCTACCGATTAAATCCAAATAAATGAATGTAAAAGAATTTTAACAATGCAATATAAATACATAATTGAAAGACATTATGTAATCTCTCCTGATTGTGGGACAAAATGGGGCAATGAACTCTTACAATAGTGTGAATATGGAGCTTGCAAAAGAAGAAGAGTTAATCCATCAAGACAAATTTACACTGTCTAAAAGCTAAAAATGCTGGGTCCAAAAAAATAAAATAAAGCATGACACAATACAAGTCATGGCTTTATGCGTATATGTATGTATATAGATATATTGGTAATGCCTGTAAATGATGATTTTTACAATAGAAAGAGTCCAATATAAATAAATCCAATCTACTGGTTGAATCCAAATGAAAATAATGTAAAAGAATTTCAACACAATATATATGTATAATTCAAAGACATGAAGCAATCTATCTTTATCGTGTGACAAAATGGGAAAGTGAATTGTTACGATAGTGTGAATATGGGGCTTGTAAAAGAAGAATAGTCAATCCATCTAGACAAATTTGCACCATCCACAAGTTGAAAATGTTGGGTCCAAAAAAATAAAGTAAGCATCACACAACACAAGTCATGAGCTTATGTGTATACATTTATAGATATATTGGTGATGCCTGCAAAAGAAATATTTTTATAACAGAAGGAGCTCAATATAAATGAATTTAATCTACCGATTGAATCTAAGTGAATGAATGTAAAAGAATTTCAATAACGTAATATAAATGCATAATTCAAAAACACGAAACAATCTTTCCCTATCGTAGAACAAAATGGAACAGGGAACTCTTATGATAATGTGGATATGGGGCTTGCAAAAGAAGAAGAGTCAATCCATTTAAGACAAATTTACACCGTTCACAAGCTGAAAATGTTGGGTCCAAAAAAATAAAATAAGCATCACATAACACAAGTATGGCTTTATATGTATACATTTACGGATATATTGATGATGCCTACAAAAGAAAGATTTTTACAATAGAATGAGCCTAATATAAATGAATTCAATCTTCCAATTGAATGAATGTAAAAGAATTTCAATAACGTAATATAAATGCATAATTCAAAAACATCAAGCATTTCTCCTAATCGTGGGACAAATATGGGACAATGAATTTTTACGATAGCATGAATATGGGGCTTGCAAAAGAAGAAAAGTCAATCCATTTAAACAAATTTACACCGTTCACAAGCTAAAAATGTTGGGTCCAGAAAAAAAAAGTAAAACATAACACAATACAAGCCATGACTTTATGTGTGTGTATATAAATAGATATATATTAGTGATGCCTACAAATGAAGATTTTTGCAACGAAAAGAACTCAATACAAATGAATCCGATCTACCGATCGAATTCAAATGAATGAATGTAAAACAATTTCAACAATATAATATAAATGCATAATTTAAAGACATGAAAAATCTTTTCTTATCGTGCGACAAAATGGGATATTGAACTCTTACATTAGTATGAATATGGGGCTTACAAAAAAAGAAGAGTCAATCCATCTAAAAAGATTTTTACCGTCCACGAGTTAAAAATGTTAGGTCCAGAAAAATAATGTAAAGTATAACATAATACAAGCCATGGCTTTATGTATATATATATATAGATATATTGGTTATACCTGCAAATAAAGAATTCCACAATAGAAAGAGCCCAATATAAATGATTCCAATCTACCGATTGGATCCAAATAAATAGATGTAAAAGAATTTCAACAACGTAGTATAAATACATAATTGAAAGACATGAAGTAATCTCTCCCTATCGTGGGACAACATAGGATAATGAACTCTTACGATAATGTGAATATGAAGCTTGCAAAAGAAGAAGAATCAATCCATCTAAACAAGTTTATATTGTCCACAAGCTAAAAATGTTTGGTTCAGAAAAATAAAGTAAAGTATAACATAAAACAAACTGTGACTTTATGTGTGTGTATATATATATATATGGATATGTTGGTGATGCCTGCTAATGAAGATTTTTACAATCGAAAGAGCCCAATATAAATGAATTCAATCTACCGATTGAATTCAAATGAATGAATGTAAAAGAATTTTAACAGTGCAATATAAATGTAAAATTCAAAGACATGAAACCATCTCTCTCTATCATAGATAAAATGGGACAATGAACCCTTATGATAGTGTGAATATGGGGCTTGCAAAAGAAAATAATCAATGCATCTAGACAAATTTACACCGTCCATAAACTAAAAATATTAGGTCCAGAAAAATAAAATAAAGCATAACACAATACAAGCTATGGCTTTGTGTGTGTGTGTGTATGGATATATTAGTAATACTTGCAAATGAAAATTTCTGCAACAGAAAAAGCCCAACGTAAATAAATCCAATCTACGAATCCAAATGAATGAATATAAAAAAATTTCAACAATGCAACATAAATGTATAATTGAAAGGCATAATGTGATCTCTTCCTATCATGGACAAAATAGGACAATAAGCTCTTATGATAGTGTGAATATGGTATTTGTAAAAGCAGAAGAGTCAATCCATCCAGACAAATTTACGCCATCCACAAGTTAAAAATGTTCGGTCCAAAAAAATAAAGTAAAGATAACACAATACAAGCCAAGGCTTTATGTATGTGTGTATATATATATATGGATATATTGGTGATGCCTGCAAATAAAGATTTCTACAACAAAAAGAATCCAATATAAATGAATCCAACCTAATGATTAAATCTAAATGAATGAATGTAAAATAATTTCAACAACGCAAAATAAATGTATAATTCAAAAATACAAAACAATCTCTCCTTATGAAGGGACAAAATGAGATAATGAACTCTTACGATAATGTGAATATATGGCTTGCAAAATAAGAAGAGTCGATCCATCTTGACAAATTTATACCATTTACAAACTAAAAATATTGAGTCTAGAAAAATAAAGTGAAGCATAACATGATAAAGGCCCGTGCTCTCTTTTGTCTTTTCAACCATAGTAGGTGAATTAATTTCCACACCATACAATAGTTCATTTTTTTTCTCACCTATATATACTGTTTAACTAGACAAAAATAGTGTTAGGCTTTAACTGAAAAATACTAAAAATAGTTTTCCTAATTTTCTAATAATATCTACATGTCTTCGCTTCATCCACCCACATGTTAAGGTGGATTAATTGGTCAAATCTATTAGACAATACAAGTCATGACTTTATGTGTGCATATATATATGGATATATTGGTGATGCCTGCAAATGAACATCTCTGCAACAGAAAGAGCCCAACATAAATGAATTCAATTTGTCGATTGAATCCAAATGAATGAACGTAAAAAAATTTCATCAACACAATATAAATGCATAATTCAAAGACATGAAGTAATCTCTCCTTATCCTGGGACAAAATAAGACAATGAACTCTTACAATAGTGTGAATATAAGGCTTGTAAAAGAAGAAGAGTCAATCTATTTAGAAAATTTACACCATCCACAAACTGAAAATGTTGGCTCCGAAAAAATAAAGTAAAGCACAATCAATACAAGTTATGGCCTTATGTTTGTGTATATATATATGGATACATTGGTGATACTTGCAAATGAAGATTTTTACAACAGAAAGAGTCCAAAATAAATGAATCCAATCTACCGATTGAATCCAAATGAATGAATGCAAAAGAATTTCAACAATGTAATATAAATATATAATTGAAAGATATGCATAATTAAAAGATATGAAGTAATCTCTCTCAATCGTGGGATAAAATGAGACAATGAATTCTTACAGTAGTGTGAATATAGGCGTATAAAAGAAAAAAAAAAATTAATCCATCAAGACAAATTTACAACGTCCACAAGTTGAAAATGTTGGGTCCAGAGGAATAAAGTAAAGCATCACACAATATAAGCCATGGCTTTATGTGTTGTATATATATATATATATATATATATTAGTGATGCCTACAAATGAAGATTTCTGTAACATAAGGAACTCAATATAATTGAATCTAATCTACCGATTGAATCCAAATAAATAAATGTAAAAATATTTCAACAACACAATACAAATGCATAATTCATAAACATGAAGAAATCTCTTCCTATCGTGGGACAAAATGAGACAATGAACTTTTACGATAGTGTGAATATGAGGCTTGCAAAGGAAAAAAAGTCAATCTATTTAGACAAATTTACACCATCCAGAAGCTGAAAATGTTGCGTCCAGAAAAATAAAGTGAAGCATAACCTAATACAAGTTATGGCTTTAGGTGTGTGTATACATATATATATATATATATATATGGAGACATTAGTGATGTTTACAAATGAAGATTTCTATAATTGAAAGAGCCGAATATAAATGAATCCAATCTATTGATTGAATCCAAATGAATGAATGTAAAATAATGTCAACAACGCAATATATATGCATAATTTAAAAACATAAAATAATCTCTCTCTATCATAGGACAAAAATGGGACAATGAACTCTTACGATAGTGTGAATATGGGCCTTGCAAAATAAGAAGAGTCAATCCATCTAGACAAATTTACACCGTCCACAGGCTAAAGATGTTGGATCTAGAAAAATAAAGTAAAGTATAGCACAATACAAGTCATGGCATTATGTGTATATATATATTGGTGATGCCTACAAATGAAGATTTTTGCAACAAAAAGAGCCCAATATAAATGAATCCAATTTATTGATTGAAAATCCAAATGAATGAATGTAAAAGAATTTCAACAATGCAATAAAAATGGATAATTCAAAGATTTGAAGCAATCTCTCCTTATTATGGGACAAGATGGGACAATTAACTCATACGATAGTGTGAATATGGGCCTTGTAAAAGAAGAAGAGTCAATTCATCTAGACAATTTTGCACCATCCACAAGTTAAAAATGCTGGATCCAGAAAAATAAAGTAAAGCATAACATAATACAAGCCCGTGCTCTATCTCATCTTTCTCCACCACAGTGGGTGAATTGATTTTCAAATCGCACAGTAACTCATTTTCTTCCTCACCTATATATACTATTTAGCCAGACAAAAATAGTGTAAGGATTTAATTGAAAATTACTAAAAATAGTTTTCCTAATTTTCTAATAGTGTCTGCATGTCTGCATATCTTCGTTTCATCCACCCACGTGTTGGGTGAATTAATTGGTCAAACCCCACAGAAAAAAAAAAAATAAATAACAAAGCCTCTCTTTTATCTTATTGCTGTTCTCTGTTTTTTTCTAACGCAATGCTCTAATTTCGAATCCACTGAGTTGTATCAAATTCAAAATGCACATCCATATTGTGAAAAATACTTGATGAGGATGCCTTTTACCTCTTGCAATGAGGACTCCCACAATACGGCCAATCAACTACTTGAGTTTTTTAAATTCCTTCAATAAATTTAGTATCAACCTTTCAACATGAAAGCATTAGACTCCTGAAAAAACTGAATAAAAAATCCGTTAGTATTACTACAAAATATATCACTCAATATAAATGGAATGGTTTGTTTATTTATTTTATTAATTTTTTCATTTTTTTGGGAGGGGGGAAGTGTTTATTAATGTGTGGTTATTGGGGTTTGTAGGTGTCGGGTTATTACTTCAAACTCCACAGAATATCTCAATTATTATAGACCATGGGAATAATATTGACCATTCTAACATATTTGTTATGCAAAACAACCTATCCTGCTTTATAGGTGAGTACATGCGTAATGAAGGAGGATAGAGTCACTCAGAGAAGGGGATCGAGACGATGATATCCTTTCCATGCTTAGAATGTGAAGTGTCATTTCGTATTACAGACTTAGGAAATCACGTTAAATTAAAATTTTTTAATTCATGCAATTTAAACAAACTTTTAATGTCTTTTTAAAAATTTTTTAATTGTTGTGTTTGATTGTACAAGAAAATAAAAAAAAAATACATATATCTCCATTTAATATTTGAGTAATTACATTTATCACTTACAGCATTTGAAAATACACATATCTCTCTTATTTTGAAATGTTATTAACATTGATCTCCTTTCAATAAAATCAACCATTAAATTTTAACGGAAATATCAAAGTAACTAAAATTTTAGGTATTTTTTCTATTTCGTCCATCCCTCTCTCACATTTTCATCAGTTCTCTTTACAAAAATTCTCAAAAATCTTTTATTTCTACTTATTTTTGAACATTTTTATTAAAAAATTGAAGATGTGAGAAAGTGAGGGATAAAATAGTAAAAACACATAAAATTTTAGTTTTCTATTAAATTTTAATGATTGATTTTATCAAAATTGAGTCAATGTTAACAATATTTTAAAATAAGGGAGGTAAGTATGACTTTTAAATATTATGAGTGTTAGGTATAATTACCTAAATGTTAAGGAAAGTAAGTGTAATTTACCCAAAAAGTACAACTTTTAGTAATTAAAATTTTCTTATACGTTTAGTAAAAATTTAAAATTTTTTACAATTTTTACTAACTTTTATTTGCTTGGTAAAATGTTAAAAAAAAATCCAATAACTTTTAATAATTTTTTTATTGTTTGGTGGGCAGTTGTGAATTTTTTTAGTAAAAAATCGTTAAAATTTATAAATTATTAAGAATTATATATAAATATATATATATATTTTGCAATCAAACGAAGCCTTGATGCTCTCCATGCTCTCCTCGCCAAACATGAATGGAGATGATCTAGTACGTGTACATACGTAGCATTATGTGGATGGTTATGGTGTGGGGCCCTTTCACACTAAAGGTCCGTTTGAGAAGAAAGTTAATTAACATATTTTTTTTTAGTTTCAACAGTGTTTGACCAATTTTATCCTTTTATATTTTAACATTCCTTTTAAACTTTCAATAGTAAAAATATCAAATTAACAAAAATTACATTTTTACCTCAAAAAAAATCACTTTTTTCTTTTCCAAACACAAAATAAGTTTACTTATTTTTAACAAGCTAAGCTTACTTATTTCCTTCCCAAACCAAACCTAAATCAGTAGGTTTTGTTTTTTAGCTCGAGTTCATGACAACAACCATTGGATCTCCCTTTGAAGTTCAGGAACTATACTATTCGCTGACGAGACCCACTGCCGATTGTAATTCATAAATAGTTTATTAAAATGAGTCGAATTTGCATTCAAATTGGGATGAGAATAAATGCACTTACTTATTAACTTCTTCTACTCAATAATAATTCCAATGAATGAGAGTAATGTAAAGTAGGAGAAAGTAATACAAGAGTATATTTATTATTTTTCTAAAATTAAGTTATTAGTTTGTTAAATGGGTATAAAAAGATTTTTTTTTTGTATTTATATGTATAATTAAATAATATATATAATAAATTTTTATTTTTTATTATACCATTTATAGTATATTTTTATTTTAAAAATGGTAGTATAATTCATTAAAATTTTAATTTATCATTTTTACTATTCAATTTAATGTATCTAATATTTATTGACAATATCAAATTAATTTTAAATTATAACATTAAAGTAGAACAAATTAATACTGCACTAATAAGCCGTATTTATTTAAACATAAATTCATTTGTCTTTGACTACAAATAAAATTTATCATTTCGTAAACAATTACTATAAAATTTGAATTAAGTTAAGATAGCTATGCATTTAAACATAAAATATAATATATGACACACACACACACACACATATATATATATATATCTATGCATTTTGCCCACGGATGTCCTGTACATCAACAGTAAGTAACAAATTACATTAAGTATATGGCTAATGTTTTGTATTAAGAAAGAGAATTGGTTAATCAGTTAATAAGAGCAAATATCTTGCTTTTCGACTCGAATTATGTAGTCAATGGTTAAGTTTTTTTATCATCAAATTCATCCCATTATTTGTTAATTTTAAAAATGTCTACCTCTATCGAATTGATTCAATTCGGGACACCAACTAATTGGGATGAAATCGACATTTTTGCTCAAAAGTGATGCATTTGGACAAATTCTTACTATAGGTGCGTTTGATATACTGAAAAATATTAAAAAA
The DNA here is from genome assembly GCA_019916065.1 of Vitellaria paradoxa. Taxonomy (NCBI): domain Eukaryota; kingdom Viridiplantae; phylum Streptophyta; class Magnoliopsida; order Ericales; family Sapotaceae; genus Vitellaria; species Vitellaria paradoxa. Next base: position 19,633,818 of record CM034234.1, on the reverse strand, counting down.
TTTTAAAAATCTTTGAAATTGTTTTAAAAATTATTCACTCTTTATTTCACCTTACGGATTATGAACCTACAAATTATTTCAAATTATCTTACTTTTTGTAACTCTAAATGTCACCTATGCAAGACTTTTTGGATGCAAGCAATTAAATGCCTCAAATCATCAACTTTTAGTAAATTTTAGGCATATGCATGGTTGTTTTTTTTTTTTTTTGGTAATCATATGCATGGCTGTTGGGATGATTTGTGAATATCAAATAAGGTAACTATAACCCTTGTTTGGTAACATTTTTTTTTTCTATTTTTTTGTTATATTTTCAAAATTTTGTCAATTAGTAACAGAAATATGTTTATTAAATCTGTTTCTTTTTTTTTTGTTTTCAAAAAATAAAAAATTTAAATAGAAAATGTAAACAAAAAACAATATTTCCACTCTATTTTTTCTATCGCGAACATTTTATCAATTTTTACACTTTTTTAATTTTCTTTTCTATTTTTTTGTTATATTTTCAAAATTTTGTAAACTAGTAACAGAAATATGTTTATTAAATTTGCTTCTGTCTTTTTGTTTTCAAAAAATAAAAAATTTAAATAGAAAACTTAAACAAAAAACAATATTTCCACTCTATTTTTTCTATCGCAAACATTTTATCAATTTTCACACTTTGTTTATTTTTGTTGTATTATATTAAAATAAATTATTTTATTTAAATATTTTATTAAACTATAATTATTTTTAATAAATAATATAATTAATATAATTTAATTTAATTAATGTAAAATATATTTTATTAAATTATTTAAATAAATATCATAATTAAATTGTTTAAATGATCATGAAATATATTTTATTCAATTGTTTTTAATAATAATTTAATTAAATTATTTAATATATTTTATACATAATGAATTAAATGATTTTTAATAAACAATTTAATTTAATTAATCTAATTAATTAGATTAAATTAATATGGAATATATTTTATTAAATTCAATTAATTTTTTACAAACTAATAAAATTAAATATTTTATGAAAGTAAAGAAACTAATAATTATAAACAAAATTGTATTTTCCAAACGTTGCTTTAGTTTTCATTTTAGAAAAAAATGATGACAGAAAATAAAAAATAAAAAATATAAACAGAAAAACAACAGCGTTATCAAACAGCTCCTAAGTTTTTACTTTTTGATTGGTTTAGAAGCAAGAGAAATGGGGAAAAAAAGTTAAAAAAAATTTCTTCCCCTATTGTTTGATTTTTGAGTTTGGAAAAGAGAGAGTAAAAATTAAAAAATAATAAATTTACCTTATTTTTCCTTCAATCTCTACTTTCCCTTCATTTTCTCTTTCTCGTCACTCTTTTTTATTTTTTATTTTTTTCTCCAAACCTAAGAAAGCCTCAGCTTCATTGTCATGACACAAAGCCATCTCTTACAACCTATGCAATGCCAGCTGAGTTGGCCCTCCTGAATGTCGTTTGCAATGACATAAAAAGTATTGAAATTGCACTTGCAATCATGCGATACGGTCATCAAATAAATTGTTTGAATTGTAATCACAATTGTGATATTTTTCTAACATATTTGCCATAATTTTTAAATTTAATTTATTGAGTAAAATGCACTTAGCACCTTATACTTTACCATCAATTTCACTTTTGGACATAATTTTTCAATTGTATTATTTTACTATTGTGCATTTAATTTGATTCTAATATCACTCCTTTATCCAATTTCATTACGAGAGGCTCCTCGAACAAACATAATATCTTACCTAATTGGATGGAGGAGTGAAATTAAAACTAGATCAAATATACATAAAGTAAAGCAACCTAGTTAGAAATATAGACTCTACAATAAAATCGATAGTAACATACAAAAATACTAAGTGTAATATTACCATAATTTATTTTAAAAACTCTGTCAATATTGTAATCCTACTTTTTCTATACTTCTGGTCATGCATTAAAAAGGAGTATAAAATTATTTTATCATAATCTTTTATAAGAAAATTATACAAGAATGATATACTAATAGTATTATTGTTAAAAAAGTTTATTGTATTGAGTTTTTTTTTTTTTTTTTTTAACGAAAAAGGTATGGCCTAATCTACCATATTCATTTTTTTTTTATCATACTTAGAGTAAATTTAAACTAATGATCAATTGTGTGAATAGCAAACTCCTTAACCAGTGCGCCGAGTTTATAGAGCATGTTATATTGAGTTATTTATTCCATAATTATGAACTCTTAGGCCATATCATTTTAATGATTTAAAATTCTAACCAAAAAAATTATAAAATTGCATTACTTTACAAAGAAAAAATACTTTTAGTACATGAGTGGAAGATGGATTGGTTGAGGGGATATGCATGAGTGGGTTGCGTATGAAATCCAACATATGATTTTACATAATTCTTTTGGAGAGGAGTGGGAGAGCAATACACGTAATGCAATGGATCATCCTCCACCCCATGAAAAGCTTTGTAGTAAGTAAAAAAATTACTAATTAATGTACTATCGATAGTCCTTATATCTAATCATTCATCCCACCACACAAGCATATACATATGTATATATGAAAGAAAAGTTAGGCATTACTTTTGATTTGTTTGAATCTTAGATACACAAATAGATGCAATTGCAGGCTGCTGGACCTTTGCTACTGAGAATGTGGGTGGATGTATAATCAATTGTGACCAAAAATTCCACATCGAGATTAGAAATTAAACTGCACATAATTTATGAATAGAATTACGTTATTACCAAATACATATATACGTTAAACATAAAATACATATGTTTGTCTTCATCTTTTTTTAATAAAGCAGACTTACTATTTTCGTACTTCACTACCAATTTCAACCAAAGGTAGATAATGGGTGGGTGAGACACACTAAAATAATTTAGTTGTCTATCCAACTTAAGTTTATTTCTCACATCTGCCATATAAATTCATTTTAAAAAATAATAATAATTTAAACAATATTTTAGATAAAAATAATTTATAAAATTTTGGGTAATTACATTTCATTCCGGTATAGTTTGGACCAAAAAAAAAATATCACACTCTTTTCATTTAAAAGTCGATATATAATTTACTTGTGATTTGAATTAAAGTGAAAATTACTAAAAAAAAAATATTAAATTTAATTAATTTTGTGTTGCGTGTGCTAAATAAGTTCGTATACATTATTGTACAAAAAAATTATTTAGAAAAATAAAGACAAATTAAGTCTCTTTAAAAAAAATAATGTTTCATTTTAACATAAAAATTGAGAAATTTTTTATTTTATCTAATTTTATTTTTATGAAAATTATTTTTTTATTTAGTTTTTAGTTAGTTTAATCTAGTTAAATTTAGTTTTTTTTTAATTGTTCACTTAATTATTAACCTATTTCTTAGTATTTTTAAGTTGAATTAGACTGATAATAACACAAACAGATTGAGCTAAAAGTTTTCTCTTGATAATCACTCTACAATGGTCACAAAATGAAAAAAGTGTAATTAAGAAAAAAAAACTTTTTAATAAGTTTTTTTTTTTAAATTTGGACTAGCCCTATAAGTTGGATAATTATATAAATGTCCTTGATGGATTTGTTGTGCCATATCATCGTAATGACATAATATAACCATTGGGGTAGTCATAATTTTTTGTGTTAAGTTGAGAACAAAATTTAATTCAATATCTTAAAAATTAAATTTTTAACCCTTGAATGTAAATTCATTCAATTGTCATATTAAAAATATAAACTTTATCCAAATCTAGTGTTTCAGCACTTTAAAAAAAAAAAAATCTCAAGTTTGTCCTTAAAATAAAGAATAATTCTAAGACTGCTCATGAACTTAAGATAAATTGAAAATAATAAAAAAACTTAAAAATTTATAATATAATGTATAATTAAAATACTATATATAAAAGAATTATGTGTACGTTTGGAGTGATAAAAAAAAAAGAAAAATTAAGATAAAACGTGGTTTGAGGTAAAGAATGGCGCTTGGTGTTTTTTTCAAACCGCATTTTTTAGAGATGAACAGTACCAAAACCGTTAAAACGATTTTCCAAATCTGTTCTAATAGATTTAAACAATCACCACTCCATGTTCTATTCTCTCTCTCGACAGTGGTAAACCATTAGAACGATTTTTCAAATCTGTTCTAACAGACTCAAAAAGTCTCGCACAACGTCAAAAAATTAGAATGATTTTTCAAATCCGTTCTAACAGATTCAAAAAAAAATCTTGTAAAATAGCGACAAATAATACTCGTTTGAAAACTTTTAACTCAAAGAACATAATTGTCAAAAAAATTTATGCACTCGGTTAATCTCTTTCTAAATTTTTAATTTTTTTTAATGAAATATTGAAAGTTTTTGAAATTAATAGAAGCCGAAAAATATAAGTGAATTATATTATACAAATTTGAAGTAGGCTAAATTAAAAAAAAAATAAGACCAAGTTATTTAGATTATATCTTGAGTCAAGAGTAGATCTGCTCTTATAAAGGTGGGAATCCGACTACTTGATATCAAATTTGATGTCAGTTCAATATTAGTTCAAATTGAATAGTTAAATAATCATTAAATTTTAATTGAACAACTTAAATTGAATCGTCATCGAGCTAACATTAAATTTAATATCCGTCTTCCATTTAAAGCTAAGTGGCCCTGAAAAACAAATTTAATCCTGGGTTTGGACTTTTTGTGCAGACAAGGTCAGCCCTGAAATTTATGTACGGTTCTTCCGTTGGATTCAGAGTAGAGGCCATCGTGGGTTAAGAGTTGGGCCAGTTCAATCATCTCGTATTGTTCTTTGAGCGGATTTGGATATATAGGGTGTGTTTGGAATTATATAAAAATATATAAAATAAAATAAAATTATAAAAATAAATATTTCGTAATTCATGTAATGAGTGAAGAATTTAATTTTACTGTCTCGTAATTCGTATTTATAGATATTTGTAAAATTTTATTTTATTTTATTTGTCACCAAACGGAGCCATAAACATCATTCCAGAGGTGGGTTTTAAATAAAAAAAAAAGAAAAGAAAAAAAAATTTGAATATTTTATCGGATCGGGTTTGGATTAGTGTAGAGAAGTGTGACCCAACTCTATTTTAAAATATCATTTGGAGTCCTAACCAAAAAAAAATAATAATAATAACATAAATCTTCAATAACTTTTATAAATTATTAAAAAATTCTCCGTCTAAATTTTTATAACTTAGTTTATTCTTTCTTTAAACTTTTTATTTAGCTTAGACGAACCCGGATGCTGAGAGTCTGCGAGGGATTCATGTCCTCGGGAGCCAACCTAGTCCACCAGTGCCAACCGCTACGTATCAGCTTATACAAGCCAAGTGCCCAGCACGGAAAATGCAAAAGGCAGGGTCTGTTTACCTCATCTTACTAATTATGCTCCGTTTGAAATGATATAAAATATTAAAAATTTTTAAAATTTTTTAAAAATTTTTAAAATTTTTAAAATTTTTTAAAAATTTTTTATTTTTTATCTCATTACACAAATTATAAATTCATAAATTATCTCATTTTATCTCACTTTTTTGTCACTCCAAATACCCCTAATTCGTATTGATTTGTTTAGTTCTTATTATAATTATTGAAAATATAAATAAAGATGAAAAATAAAAGAATTTTATTGATCATATTAATATTTTTTTATATTTTCTACGAAGTATACTCGTTATACATATTTTACAATTTTTAATTGTATTAATGAAAAGTAACGAGATTTTTTTTTTTTTGGGTAATATCATTAATATATTATTTTAATTTATTTGTTTATTTGATGAATGTTTACATACGTGAATATTTGCATTGCCCCAAGGAGCATTTAACTGAAATAATTCTATTAATGGGGAACATTTAACTGAAACGATGAAAATGTGAAATATAAATATTTTTTTTTCAAGTAAATTTTTAAGGAGATGATATCGATATTAAAAATTTATAAAGAAACATACATATAATTCTAATTTGTAGAATTACATCTTATTATACACATAGATAAGAGTTTATAATTAAAGCCGATAATGATAAATATAGTATGTTTATAAAAGAATAGTTATTGAATTCTTCTAAGTATAGAAAATGAGATATAGGATTTAAATATAATTCAAACATTAACTAATAGTAATCAATGTATAATTCAAATATTAACGGCCCGTTTGGATAGGGTAAGATAGAAATAAAAGAAAGAGAAAATAAAAGATTTTAAAATTAATAACTTGTTCGTGAATTTTTTTTTTTGAGAGAAAAGAAAATAAATAAAAAGAAAAGTGTGTTAAAATTTAAAAATTTCCATCATCTCAAGAGTGGTAAGAAATAGACAGAAGAAAAAAATAAATTAATAAGACTTTCAAAATTACATATATGCTCATACAATAAAGAATAACAAATAAATAAATTACAAATACATATACTAAAATTAAACAAATTGATTACTTTAACTTCTCAAATAATTTAATAGTAAAATAATCATATATCATTTCTTTTCCTTTTCATTTTTTCTTAACTCATAAATTCAAAAAAAAAATTGAAAGTTATTATTCTCCCTTTTCTAAACTTGTAAACAAATATAAAAAAAAAATATAATCAACTCTCTTCTTTTCTTCTCTCCTAATTAATATATATATATATATATATATATATTTCTCCTAAACTCACAATTAATAAATAGTATTCAATAACAATTAATTAATAAAACAAAATACTTTAAAATTTGTGATACCCTATAATCTCCTATAAATTTAATTCAATTTAAAATTTAAATATTGATTGATAAGTAAAATTTAAATATTAATTGATAAGTATAATTATTTATACTTAAATTTAAATAATTATATTAATTAATAAGTAATATTTAGTAGTAATAATTAATAAAACAAAATATTTTAAAATACATGTATCAGCTATAATTTTCAGAATCCTGAGTAACGTGGTTGTGTGTATTTAGATTGACAAAAAAATGAGATAAAATAGATAATTTATAATTTGTATAATAATATAAAAAATAAATATTTTTAAAAATTTGTAAAAGGTTTACAGAAATTTTCACTAATTTTTAACAAACCAAATACACAATACGATACAGTAAGGGAGCGTTGTTTGAGGGATAAAGATGTGGAATTAGATGAGTAATTCGTGGGTCCCACGGATTGGAGAAGTAATGAAGTGTTTGTTTGATATCCGTAGACTCCACGGATTGGATGAATAAAGAAGGAATTTGTGAGATAATTTATCTCATGGGGGTATGGTATGGGTTATCTCCCTCTCCGTATGGCTTCCCTCTAAAATTCAAAAGTCTAAAATTATTTTCTATCACATCACATATCAAATCATATCTTTTATCTCACTTTATATTTCACAAACTAAACACTAAAAAATAATCTCATATAAAAAATTAATCTCATCTTTTATCCAATCTAATTCAATCCAATCGGCGAATCCCACGATATTACTTATCTATGCCGTCCAATCTCTCAAACAAACGTAGCCTAAGAGTTTACTTTTGTCAGTGGGTCTACTTGTTAAGCCGGAGGGGCATTTACACCGGTGGGTTGCAGTTACAGGGGCAAGAGAAATTTGGGGGAGGAGGGGGGAAAAGAAATCATCAATCCCGCCAAACCCTAGTTTCTCTATCTACAAATCCTCCCTCGCACAAGAAGAACCGTAGGGTTTCTCCATCAAATTCGACATGGTTTGTTATCATCGCTGCCTATTTCAGCTACCAATATCTCTATGCTTCGCACGGCAATTTTCCGTTTGCTTTTTTTTTTTTTTTTTTTAAGTCGGTGACCTCAAATTCTCATATCACATCTATTAATATGTAGTTAAGTTTTAGTTTTCACTGTTAATCGAGTTCGTTTCCTAACCTTTTTCTATCTGACTAAAGTTCATATGTTAATGAATTGTACAACTCTACATTGTGATGGGTGATCGGTATTCTCGTCTCAATTCTCAAATGAACTTTGGGTTTATTAATTGGTCTGATTTTGGCCAAAAATGTTGATCATGCGTGATGTGCGTGGAATTTTCCATTTGTTTGTGATGGTCTCTTTTGTTTGGTGTAATTGGATTTTCATTTGATTGTAAACTCTCTCTCTCTCTCTCTCTCTCTCTCTCTCTCTTTTTAAACATTCAATTTGTGACAGAACAAGCTGGGTAGAGGGCACCGAGACAAAGTTCAGCAGTTCATGACAATAACTGGATCGAGGTAATCTCACATCCTGACTTTGGTGCTGATATTAGTTTCTGATTATCATAAATTGCTTATATGTCTGTTCTGCTGCACCTTAAGAATGCATGCAGACTTTTTGATTTTGTGTGAAACTTATCCAATCAAATTTAAGATGGAAAATCGCTCGTTATTGTCATGCTAGAGCATATCTTTTTGCTCTGGAGCCATTGGGGGCACTTTAATTTTTTTTCAACATAAGCTGAATTTACTTGAAGCACCATATCTATGTAGCAGGGTCATTTCTCAGATTCTATATCTCATTTGATAATCTAAAATGTACATATTTCATAACTGGTTGTGTATTTTAATGCTAATCTGTTGCTGCAAGTCTTTGGCTTTTTTTGTGGAATATGGATGTAACGCTGCTTGATGAGCTGGTTTGTTTTTCTTGACATTTCTTAACCATTGGCAGGTGGTATAGCCACCAAAGAACCAATTCTAAAAACAGTCGTTGGTTGTTAATTGTTTTGTGTATGGAATTAGCTACTGAAAGTTGATTGGGGGTGTTTTGTTTGTTGGACGACTCTATGTATCTTGGAAAAACTCCTAGTTTAAAATATAATGTGCCAGGAGGGCTATCTATAGGAAGGATTTATTGACTGCAGAAAAGTTGAAGTTTCCAATAATTTTAGCATGTCAAGTATATTGTGACTCGGTGTTTCAGTTATGACGTTTACAGCTTGCACAAGGAACATTTGATTTTTATTATAGGCCGAAGAAGTATTTAAGGAAATCCTTGAATATCAACAGCAGTGTTTTCTGTAGTTTTAATTTGCCCAGCCTTATTGATACCGGTCAAAGTAGTTGTTTGCGGTTAATGCATTAACATGCTAATCATTTCCTAAACATCTCGGATTCTTCTTGGCTTGTATGCATTTCTACTTCTACTTATGTTCTCTTTTCAATATTGTTCTCTGATATTCAAATTTTGACACAATTACCATGCGTATCTTATATTGTTAGTACAAGTTTTATTCTTTTATACTTGTCCATATATTTGGCTTATTACGGCAATCATGATTTTGTCATTTGGGAGTTCAAATATCACTTTTTTCTTTCAATCTCAATAGAGTGCCCTGTTTTGGTTTGTTTATATTTGATATCACAGGATCATTTTTCTCTCCATGTTCTTTGTGAAATGCAGCGAAAAAGTTGCTGTTCAGGCCTTGAAAGCCAGTGATTGGCATCTTGAAGGAGCATTTGATGTATTTTATAGCCAGATGCAGGTTAAGTCATATGCCAGCACTGTGCATTCCGTTGAGCTCATATTAAAACTCTATCACAGATATAAAGGCAGGTGATTGAATTCCGTTGCGTTCATATTAAAACTCTATAACAGATATAAAGGCAGGTGATTGAATTCCGTTGTGTTCATATTAAAATCCATATATTGTTTTCCTTTTGGATGCATTAACATCTGGGTTTTCATCCTGATTTCTTCAAATCTTATATGTTAATCTAACCTTGGTAATCTCTTAGAAATGACCATCCAGTGACCAGAGTAAAATATGGTGAAATGGGAAAATATAAGCATTCGTGTCTATGATTTATTTATTTTGCTACCCAAATTGCTATTCTGTGTGTGTATTTTTCCTTTTAGATGATGGCAGTTTAGAAACTAGGGACTTTGTGTTGGAGGCGAACTTGACTGATCTGTCCTTTACTTTAGTAGTCAGAACTTGACTAGACTAAGCTTATGATGATTGGAGGCCTATCTGAAGTGTGAGCTTGCTTTTCAACATAAGGCCTGCGCATTTATTTTTTTATTGATGGATAGTAGTTTTATTAAAAAAGTAACATATCATGCCACCATTTTCTCAATGAAAGACAAAAAGGCATGCAACTCTGGTTCCTTGCCCCCTCATAGCCAACAATACATAATAAAAAGAAGAATACTTTTCAATTAGACAGGCCTAAATACCCATTAAATTGTAATATCCACCTATCTTAGAATTATCAAATGGTAAGGATTTTGCCGGACAACTAATAATTGCAGATTTTAGGGCATGAACCCCCCCCCCAAAAAAAAAAAAAATTGGCAAAACTACATTCTCATCTATCTCGGCCAAATTAAGCTTCATCTGTTGGCATAACACTCAGGAAAATATACCTACATGCTTTAAAATTGGCATCATGATTTAAAAAAAAAAAAAAATCTAAAATGCTACACAAGACACTACCTTCAAGGAAACTCAAAACAAAAAGTTGATGAGAAAATAATGACAGCGAACATGAGATTTGGTTATGGGTGTCGAATGTCCATATTCTTTCACAGTATATCGGGAGCCATTGTTTTTGGTCTCTGGACTTTTTCCAACATTGCTAAATTTACCCTTGGTGTGATGGTAAAGTTGTTCTATTACGACCTGACAGTCACGAGTTTGAACCCTAGAAATGACGTCTCTGCGAGCAGTTGTAAGACTGTATATCTAACCCTTCACAACCTCATAATGTGGGAGCCTCATGCACTAAGTTGCCATTAGTTTTAATTTTTTAACAGGAAGAAGATAATAGTTTCAGGTTGTATAATTAAATCTAATAATTCTTTAGGTGCAATACTTGTGCTTCGCTGAGGTTTGAATAATTGATAGTTATCAAACAACTCCATTTGGTTGTATTTCTTTACTGCGCACATGATGAATTTGAATGTCTTGCATCATTAGTTGGGCTTTGAATTGGAGGCCATTTGGCTCAAATAACTTTCTTTTGTTCATCTCTTGTAGATTAATTTTGGATCCACCCAACTTAGATACAAGTAATTTTATAAATTTACTTTTCAATTGCTAAAGCATCTTAGTAGGTTGTAAGTACCATAACTTCTGGCATGCAGTTACTTATTAAAGTCTAGTTTAAAGGACCCTCGTGTTTTGCAGATCCATTTGTTGACATGATTTTGGTTGATGGTATCACACTTCTTTGCAATGACCTTCAGGTAGCTCTACTTCGGACTACTTGTTTCAAATTAACTACCTTCAGGGTTATTGGTTCAGCAGATTAATAAAAACTTTAGTTTAAGCTAGTATATGAGGAAAAATTAAGCCCATAGTTTCCGTCACATCTTATGTGTTATTATAAACTCTTTTTCTATGGTTTTTGGAATTTCCTACTGCCTTTCAGAAGCTAGGACATGTCTTAACATGGTTCAATGACATTTTGATCTTTGTTTTCTTGGCAGGTTGATCCCCAGGATATTGTTATGGTATGTGGATATTTTTATATGCTCTGAACCTGTTGCAAAACAAGGAATGCAGAACGGATCATATATTTATGCTGTTCGGAAATTTTATGGTTTAGGACTAAATTTTAGATCTCTTTGGGAACCCTGCTTCTTGGTCTGTGATTAAAATCCCAACTATTTTTAAGAACTATTTGAATAGTAGGCTGGAAGTGGAATTTATTTTAGATCTTAATTTATTGTGCTGCAAATTTGTAAAAATCATCAATTCTCATGCCATGTTAATTGGCTTCGATTGCTCGTGATTGGAACATATCTCGTCCAGCTACCAAAAAAAGGAACAAAAATATCGTCCATGAGTTTATTAATAACCTCAAAATGCATCTTTATTGCTCATTGTTTAGTATGAAATCTTCCCATGGTGCACTTTTACAAAGCTGTTATTATTAGATCTTCCAAAGTGCCTTTGCATATCAGCAAATAGATTCAAACCTTTGATGTCTTCTTATTGCATATTTAGGTAAAGGATTATATGATTAAATGGTAAGTTGTTTTGTAGGGAAAGTGTAAACATAAAAGTGTACCTCAAGGAAGAAAGAAAATGAAAAACTATGGGGAAAAAAAATCCAATCACCATTTAGGGAAAGTCAAATGGTGGCATCCTGGCTGATATATATCAATATGATAATTAATCAGTGTATGAAACAAAATAAAATAATAATAATACATGAAAGAATGACAAAATTGGATATGAAGGGAACAAAGGTATCATTAAGAATGACAAATTTGGACTTGAAGGGAACAAAGGTATCATTACTGACTTCTACCACTGTTGGCCATCGGCTTAATCCGTTCCTGCATGTCTCTTTCTGCTTATCTTCATTTCCGTTGTTGTGTTCTATTTCATCTCATTCCTCGCCATTTCTGTCCCTTCTTGTTCCATGACTCAACACACCCAAATCACACCTTCACTTCATCTTTCTTATATGATTCAGGAACTGCTTATGTTTCTATCATCATCAACCTCAATATATAGATGTGCCAATATAAGGTATAGAATGTTCCACCAAGGTAGAAATTAGTTTCAGGTTTAAAATTGAAGGATATTCGTATTCCCTTCTGCCCATGGGCAATGGGGGGTCAACAAGGTGTCTATTTCTCTCGTGTATCCAAAAGAAAAGTTTGATGTCAATAGAAACTTTAGTGGTATAATGCCTTTTTGGTGCTATATTTTTTTTGTGGTCAATCTAAGCTCTTATTGTTTCCTCCCCATGACTTTGGTGGGTCACATCATTTTTCTTTCTGGACAATAGATTATGGAGGGCATCCATTTGGGGTCCTTGAGGAGATGAAGAAAGCATAGACAGGACCTTGTCTCTGGCTGAAAGGGCATCCATTTGGGGTTCTTTAGGTGATGGAGAAGGCATACAGAGGACCTTGTCTCTGGCTGAAATAATAGAATGATGTTGATAGAAGATATATCTTTGCTAATAAAACCATAGGGATGTTTAATTTGTGTTACTGGAATTTAACCTTGTTAAGATTGGTGATGGCTCGAACTTTGTTCCTCCCATTACTTGACATAGGAGATTGAATGACCAAATGTTCACGGCATAACTATAGAGTTTCTTACTTGTGTTGTTTCATGACTCACTTCTCTTAATGATGAATATTCTCAAGCAGGTTTTGACTTTATCGGTTCATATTTGAAATTGATTGATAATTTATTTCAAAGTACTTAAGTTCCATATGGGAAAAAAAAGAAAAACCTGTCAAGAAATTGAACCTAGGTTTGCATTATATACCAGGAGTCTTGGTTTCTATTGATCAGTGTATGAGTTTAGTTAATATACTAATACAGCACAAAATTTTTTCCTAACTTTGGCTTTTTTTCTTTACTATAGTTAGTTCTTTCTTGGCACATGAAGGCTGCCGTCATGTGTGAATTTTCCAGGCAGGAGTTATAGGCGGTTTACAAGCTCTTGGGTAACTTTTGGCTAAGTTCTACATTTGTTGTTTCTTTTAATTCCAACAATACTGACCTGGAACTGTGGTGATGTCAACTTTATGAACTTTATATTTCTAATTCAGGATAGATTCGCTGGAGAAGTTCCGTGACAGGATACAATATATGCGTTCTGAGCTGAAAGATGAGCGTATGTATACGTGACATTGAATTTTCCTTGTTAGTTGCGAGTAGTTTTGAATTATAAGCCATGTTTCTCATAATGAAGTTCATTTACATGATATATATTGATTAGAAACTTGAATGCTTTATGAGAAGATTGGATCATCTTCAGCATAGTATATTGAATTTCCATGACTTTATAATTAATATCACTTTTTGATTTTCAGAAAAATTCCACGAGATCTATAACTTTGCTTTTGGTTGGGCAAAAGAGAAGGTATGATACTAGGTATAAAATCCTAAATTTGCATTTGTTATCATTATTGTTTCTCTAAATTTATTTATTTATTTATTTTGGTTCAGACCATCCAAAGTTCCTAGAAAATACCAACCTCGCTTTAATTTTTTGCTGGTGTAGTGTCATGTTAAAGCTAAGTATTCGCTAGGGTTTTATGTGAGCTTGTAATGCCTTCACCTGTTCTGTTTGCATGTATTGGTGGATACCTTTTGGTGATGAATGAAAGCTAATCCTAAAGGCATGCCTGTGTTAATGCAATTAGAAGAAAATTAGTTCTCAAGCATGAACTACGATACATTGAGTGAAGTGACAGCAGCTACTTTTAGAATTATAGTTGAAAGCATATTTATATACAATAATACATGCACTAAAAATTAAAATATATAAAGTACAGGAATGCAGGAACTAAGAATAAAAACCTTTTTAGCCTAGTGGCTACGACAGGTTGCTTTGGATTTGAGCGGATGTGGGTTTCCACTTGTGAAAGTTTAAGTTTTATGGAGGAGTCAGAAGCCCCCAAACACAGTCAGTCTGTCTAGTTATTTGTTCACTTTGTGGCTGCTAGTGGGCTTAGTTGAGTGGATGTGGTTTTCCACTTGTGAATGTTTCAGTTTTTATGGAGGAGTTGGAAGGCACCCAAACACAGTCAATCTGTCTAGTTGTTTGTTCACTTTGTGGCTGCTAGTGGGCTTGCTTAAAGTTGGTCAAACTTTGAATTGCTGGCAAAAACCATTTAACTTTTTAACTAGAAAGCAGAGGCCTCCAGTTACTGTCAAATTTCTGCATTTAGTGTGGGATAAACACAGAAGATCCACCAGATGATTAATTCCATGAGTCGAAAGTCAAAATTGTTACTTTGGCTTGGTCAAAGTGCACAATTGACAGGGTTGCATTGTAAAGAGTCAAATCTATCAACTCGTAGGTTATACGCCTCCCAATATTAGCAGATTGGCTCTTCCAGGACATGACTGCATAGAGTTTTTTCTTTCTGCAAGAAAATGAAGATCGCAAAATTTTGCACCTGTAAAATCTCATTATCTTGTAGGGAGATTGGATATGGATACTTTGTGTAATGGTGACACATATTGTGTAAGTTTGGTGCCTGTGGAGGGAGCAGAATCACCTCTCTTGAAAGAAGCTGATTTCAGAGTGAATAGTTTAAAAGACTTATACAGTTTGGTATACTTCATTTGTACTGGGTTGCATGCCCTCTTTCACCTCTCATATGCTTTCTCGTTGAAAAAAAGGTTGCAGCTTGGGGATATGTGCAGCATGTCAACACTTCAACGATGAATGTTTTGTGTGGCAATACGATATATCATCTGATTGTTTTTTTTTTTTCGATTGATACAATACATCATCTGACTATAGTATGACTACTTTAGCACTTTCATGACCTGCAGTTGCTGATCTTTCTTGTCAATTGCAGGGTCAGAAGTCTTTGGCGTTGGATACTGCAATTGGGATGTGGCAGTTGCTTTTTGCAGAAAAGCAGTGGCCATGGGTTGATTACTGGTGCCAGTTCTTGCAGGTAATTTAATGAAATATACCTTGGTCACTATTTTCTGTTGTTCAATGGGAGGAGTGTTTTGCTATTAAATTTCTGGTAACTATTCTGGGAACTTATCTTCGTTTCGAATAGTATTGTTTTTGTTATCTTAACGGTTCCTTTTGAGGTGGCAAAGTTTGGTTAAATTATTACTTTGAACTTTCTAGTGCACGTTCATTTAGCTTTAGTATTACCATCTAATGCATGTCAAATTTCCTGTTTTGTTGGAACTCAATCCAGGCTCGGCATAATAAAGCAATATCTAAGGACACCTGGTCTCACTACTGGAATTTGCAAGGGGTAAGATACAAAACATTAACTTTCATGCCCAAGCTGATGTATGCTCGGATAGCATCTGCTACCTTCTCTGATTGTGTTCATCTACTCATATCCACCAGACTCTATTTGCCTTCTCTCATGCAAGCGTGCCTCTAAATTATTCCCCGTTCAAAAGCTAAGATTATCTGTATCGGCTTCTCTAAGATATTCTCTAAAATATAGTAGTATAGTCATTTGTTTATTTTACGGATTTTCTATTTAACAATACTCCACATCAAATCCTCTAACCCGTTCTTTACATATATATATATAATATATATTTTAATAAAAGATCAAAAACAGAGAAAAGCCAGGGCTACATTTGACCTTCTCTAGACCCTACAATGTGGGAATCTTTTGGGTTGCCCTTATAATAAAAAGTCAAAAATGGTGGCTGGACTGTGGATAGATAGAGGGGGGATAGGATATAGGGAATGGATGTCAAAATTATTGGGTGGGAGCACTGCAGGAGAGAGAGCATAGAGAGAGAGGGAGAGCCTAAATTTGCGGCTGGTGAATTTATTGAGTAGCTACAATGCTACTCCAAATTTGGAGTAACCATGGCATAACATAACTATTAAAGAAGTTAATACAGCTTCGTTTTTGCACTTTTTCTCTTCTTCCATACTCTAAAATGGAGTATTTTATCGGTTTAAAGTGGTTGGTGTAGATGCCCTAATCGTGCGAGTGTATAGTCGAGTGCAGCCTTTCTGAAGGGGGCATTTACGCAGCTGGGAACAATGTTTATGATTTGGATTCTCTAGCAATTTGGTTCTGATCAAATTTGAGTTTCACAGCTTTTTTTCTATATGTTGAAAGTATGTGCGTAGGTTTGTATCTGGTCAACATCTTGAAATGGTTTCTAAATAAGAATTTTTTTTTAATTGTTATTTTTTTTTTTTAAAGACCGATGTAATGTAAAACCCTTGTATTCTTTCCCCACTATGGGTGAAGTAGTTCATGGAGCTGATGCTATCACAATGACACGCCAATTGCATTTTTCATGTCGATTGTTATTACAGACGGTGGACCCAATGCTATCAAATTACGACGCAGAAGGCGCATGGCCATATCTCATCGACGAATTTGTTGAATATTTGAACGAGAACAACATTATTCAGAAAGGTCAGGCCAGTTGAACAATTGGAGCCAGAGCCAGAGCCAGAAACGCTGATGGACTGCTGGAGCGGCGACAGCTGGGAGGTGGTGGTGGTGTTATGCGATGTTATTGCGTCTGCTCTAGTATGATTGATTTGTTTGACCCCCTGATTGAACGGTCTCCTATCTTCTAACATGAAATATGAAATACAAAAAGAGAGAGCTTGAGATTTGGATCCTCTATTTCTCCTTCCCACTACTGAGTGGTCGTTGGTATTCTTAATTTTTCTTGT
This sequence comes from Vitellaria paradoxa, assembly GCA_019916065.1. Classification (NCBI taxonomy): domain Eukaryota; kingdom Viridiplantae; phylum Streptophyta; class Magnoliopsida; order Ericales; family Sapotaceae; genus Vitellaria; species Vitellaria paradoxa. The sequence goes on along the minus strand of CM034234.1, from coordinate 19,616,707 downwards.
GTTGGATTGTTGCTGGTATTGTGTAATGGATTTCCTGATTAAAGAAATGTTGGGCCCATGGTTGAGCTTGCATTGCTCTGCACGCAAGAGCTCCCACAAGGTACTAAGCAGCATCTAATTACTGAGCTTGGTTCTGTTAGTATTTCAGTTATTTAATTAGTGGTTATGCACAGATTTGCATCCCCACAACACATTGAATAAGTGAATCCGTGTTAACTTTTTATTTTTTTGAACCTAGGATGTGCAAGTGTTTGTAGGTGGGAGAATAATGTTTCAAATTTGTTTTAAAAAGCGGTGGTTGATGTTACACGAGGGTTTTTGGTTCTTTCATTCCCGTTACAATTTGCATTTGTATTATAGTGACCGTAACATTATGTCATTGTTTTTTGAACCATTTGAAAGTGAGATTTTATTTTTTTAACCAAACCCAAAACCCCGATCCGCTTTGCTAACCCTATGTTTGGTTAGATGGAAAATAGGAAGGAGAGGAGATGAGATAATGTCCCATTTCTGTTTGGTTGGAGGTAAAAGTGGAGGAAGAAAAAGAGGTGAAAGATAGGATGGAAAGGGGGGGTGACGCGCATTTTTATCCGTTCAAATTTGGGAGAAAAAAGGGAAAAGGAGGGAGGAGGGGGGATAGAGAGGAGAGGTGTGATAAAAATTTTAAAAAGTGAGATTCATTTTTTCAAATAAATTTTAATTTAAAAATAAATTATAATATATACATATACATATATATATTTATACTCTCTCTCAATCAAATATACTTCTTTTACCAGACTTTCTTCCTACCAAACATACCGTCATTGTTAAGGTGCGTTGGGGTGAGTGGGAAGTATCTTACTGCACCATGTGAGTCCGGGGATTTGAACCTCTTCCAGTCTTGTGGAAGTGCAGCCACAAGATCAAATGAGATTACGTGGGTGGGGCTAAATTACGTGGGTGGGACTAAATTGCAGGTGATGCGGTCTCATGGTTTCTGACAACTTTGATATAGGGGTGAATATTTGTTAAGAGATGGGCTGGCCCAATCCATTAGTAAATAAATCGTGCTTGAATAGAAAAATTAAGTTCTTTTAATAAATGAGCTGTGTTTGAATATCTTTAGTTTGACTAACGAAGAGTTTGGATAATTATTTTACAATTAATATTATAGATTTATATAATTATATAATTTTAAATATGTATGTTATCATATATTATTAGAGCTCAGTTGTTCATGAATAAAATTGAGTTATGCTTAATTAATAAATGAACTATGTCTAAACATTATTTTCCTCAACTTGTTAAAGAGCTCAGTTGTTCATGAATAAAATTGAGTTATGCTTAATTAATAAATGAACTATGTCTAAACATTATTTTCCTCAACTTGTTAAAGGTTAAAGCCTTTGATATAGGGTGGAGATATTGGCATTGCTCCATTAGTTTCCCTCACTCCATATAGTTTTAACGATAAAGAGCAATATGGAGTGAGAAAAGCTAATAATAGAATGCATTTATCATTTTTCATAAATATAATAAACATAAATATACATATTCAAAAAATTCTAATATTATATGCAAACTGTAATATAATGCATTTTTGATTGTAAATAAACATGAAAAACCAAGCTCTAGTACTTATTATGCAACAACCATCCTTTCTGTTTGGACCTACTTCTAACAATGGTGTTTCAAGAACAAGAATGGAAGAGAGTTTTGGAAGATTTCGAGGACTTCTAGCCTCCAAACGAAGAGGATTTTTTGAGAATTTTTCCTCCCTTTTATTGATGAATTACAATGCTTTTATAGTAGCTGAATTGTAACAGTTCTTGTAACCAACTGTGGTTAACTAACTATAGTTACTAACTACTTCTAACAAACTGGACAGTTATTACAATACGGTTGAAACAAGAAAAACCAATCCAAAGATGATTCAGCCCATAGCTAGAAAGGCTAAGTTTTAGCTTAGCAACTCTCTTGGCCTCCAACATATCCTTAGCCCACCCAATTGCTGTGGCCCAATTTTTTTTATTTAAACTTCAGCTCATATCCTTTACCCGTTAACCTAAATACCCACTAACAATCCACTTTCCTTTACTATTCAAGTAATAAGCTTCTTCTAGAAGCTTCAAGCCATTACACCACTAGCCTTATCAATTTTCACCTACCTCCACTTACTTCAAATACATCTCAACCTTTCCTTTCCTGTTCTGCTGGACAGCTGAGATTGAGAGGACTGATTATTTGATCTAAGCCTTCCACCTGTGCGTGATTGACGGTCGATCTGAGGATGATAGTCATTCGGTTTGTCTCATCATCTGTATTTGTACAGTCTTCCTTTTAAAGTTGCCGAGCAACTCCATTATTGCAATGCTCACCCTTCTGTACTTCTATCTTGTTCCTTTGAAGAAAACTTATGCTTCTATTTTCCGTCTCCCATTTTTCCTTCTATACACATCACTAAGTTCTGTTCATTTGTAGTCTCATTACAAAAACAGGTCGATCAAAATTGACCTTGACCTCAAGGTTAAGATCCGAGTATAATGCTCAAACTTTCTATAGCTTTTCCCACATGGCTTCTGCCGACGATTGACCCTGCCACTGTAATAACACCTTGGTGAAGGTACAACAGCCTCTCTTCCGAACCCGAGAGTCTAGAACCCTGAGTGGCGTTGGTAAGATTTTGCCTTGGTCATCAGTTGAAGGAAGATCTGGTAAAGAGCTTTCTTTTGAACTGATTTTGGCTTTAAGTTGCGACACATGAAAAACCAGGTGTATTTGTGATGTCTTTGGTAACTGTAGCTTGTATGCGACTTCTCCTATTTTTTTAACAACCTTAAAAAGGCCGAAAAATTTAGGGAAAAGTTTACCGTTAGCACAGTGCCGAACTGATAACTGTCTAAATGGCTGGAGTCTAACGTAAACCTATTCCCCAATTTGAAAATTCTTTTCTTTCTTGTGTTGATCTACCTGTTGCTTCATTCTTTGTTGTGCTTGTAGCAAATGTTTTTCAGTAGCTTGAAAATATGTTGGTGTGATAGTAATAATTCATCCTTTGTCTTGTGTTTTGCTAACCCAGCAATGTATTGAGTTAATTTGGGGGTTTGATTCCATATGGGGCCTCATATAGGGTCATTTTGATAGTTGAATGATAACTGGTGTTGAACCAATATTCGGCTAAATAAAGCCACTGTGACCAGAGTTTAGGAGATTCTGAAATAAAGCACCTTAGAGAAGTTTCAACACACTTATTTGTCACTTCAGTCTGATTATTGGTCTGGGGATGAAAACTGGTACTAAACAATAATGAAGACCCTAAAAGTTTAAACAATTCCTTCCAAAAACTACTAGTAAACGTAGCATCTTTGTCGGAAATTATGGAAGTAGGAAGGCCATGGAGTTTAAAAATATTTTGCATAAAATGAGGGCTAACTGGGGGGGCTATATAGGGATGGGTCAAAGGTAGGAAATGAGCATATTTGGTAAACTGATCAACAATCACCCAAATTACTAAGAACCTGTTTGAGCGAAGTAAACCTTCTACAAAGTCCATTGATATGTCTGTCCAGGTACTGTGAGGAACAAGCAAGGGTTGTAAGAGTCCGGCTGGGGCTCAGTTTTTTGTTTACATTTCTGACATGTTTCACATTCCCGCACCCACTGCCTTATATCTGCCTTCATTCTTGGCCAGTAAAAATCATGTTGAGCCTTCTTATATGTTTTCTGAATCCCTCATGTCCAGTTATAGCATCATTATGACAGTAGCTGAGCACTTGTAGCTTTAATTCAAGACTATCTGGAATGTATAGCCTTTGCTTGTAGAATAATATTCCCTACTGTATTGAGAACTTCTGAGCTGCTAGAAACTCTTACTGAATCTGTTGTAGTATTAGTTGTACACTGTTGTCTGTTGCATAATATTTCTTTACTTCTTCAAACAACTTAGAAATAAGACCCCCAATAGAAATAGGACAGCAAAAAAAATCATGAGAATTAGACCAGTAGAATCTTTATACACTCTAAAGAGAACATCAGCCACTTTATTATCAACCCCTTGCTTGTACTCAATATTAAAGTTGTAGCCCAGGAGTTTAGATATCCATTTTTGCTGAGTTGGAGTTCCAATTTTGTACTTTAGTAAGAATTTTAGACTGTGGTGATCTGTCTTGATGATAAATACTTGGCCTAACAAGTATGGTCTCCATTTCTTGACTGCCTAAATTAAAGCAAACAGTTCTTTCTCATAGGTCGACAACATTAAAGCTCTCCCTTTCAATGCCTGACTGAAAAAAGCCACTGGTCTTCCTTCTTGCATTAGCACTACCGCAATTCCTGACCCTGAAGCATCACATTCAATCATAAATACCTTGGAAAATTTAGGCAAAACCAATATTGGTGGACTCGTCACAGCTTGTTTAAGGCTCTTGAAAGCTTCTTTAGCCATAGGGGACCACTTAAATGCATTCTCTTTGAGTAATTCTATTAAGGGTTTGGCTATACCTCCATACCCTTTTATAAACCTCCTGTAATAGCCAGTCAATCCCAAAAACCCTCATAGTGACTTGAGAGTCTTAGGAATAGGCCACTATACCATAGCTTCGATTTTCTTAGGATCTGTCTTTACCCCCTGGATTGAAATCAAATGCCCCAAATAATCCACCTCCACATAACCAAAATTACACTTAGTCTCCTTTGCATACAATTGGGTTTTTTTAGCAACTACAAGGTGATGTCCAGATGGGCTATGTGTTCTTGCACACTCCTACTATACACCAAAATGTCATCAAAAAATACTAAAATAAACTTTCTCAAATATGGCCTGAAAATATCATTCATCAAATTCTGAATGGCTGGTGCATTTGTGAGCCCAAAGGGCATCACTAGGAATTCATAGTGACCCGAGTGAGTCTTGAAGGCAGTTTTTGTATATCCTTTGGCTCCATTCTAATTTGATGGTAGCTTGACCTCAAATCTAATTTTGAAAAAATTACAGCAGCACTTAACTCATCTAATAATTCATCTACCACAGGGAGATGATTTATCCTTTATGGTGGCCTGATTTAAAGCTCGGTAATCCACATATATACGCCATGTTCCATCCGTTTTTCTTACTAGAATAACTGGTGAAGAGAAGGGCGATTGGCTTGGCCTAATCAGGCCTGATTCTAGCAATTCTCTTATAATTTTTTCAATTTTCTCTTTTTGAAAATGAGGGTACCTATAGGGTCGGGTAGAGATTGGTTGAGTGCTTGGTTGTAACACAATCTAGTGTTCATAACCATGAATAGGAGGCAAACCCTTAAGTTCTTCAAATACCACCCTATACTTCTGTAACACTTTCTTTATCTCTGGGGTAGTTTCTTCTACTTGTTTCAAATACTGATTTGGTTCAGTTGAAACATGGAACAACTGTAAGAAGAAACCTTTAGTCATTTGACCTTTTATCTGCTGTAATTCCACGTCCTCTATCAACTGATCATTCTCCTATAATCTTTTTATGCAGACTTGTTTTTGGTTTCTATAGAAAAGCATAACAAGTGAAGAGAAATCAAATGTTATAGGACCCAAGGTCTTAAGCCATTGTACCCCGAGGACCACATCACATCCTGCCAATGGCAATAGCAAGAAATCAATTAGGAAAACATAGCCTTGAGCACTTAGTTTAACCTATTCACACTTCCCTTCACTTCTTAGTATTGCACCATTAGCCACTTTCACTGCCTAAATATTACCCTTTTTGACCCTTAGTTGGCAGCAATTAGCTATTTTAGGGTCTAAAAAGTTATGAGTACTCCCTGAGTCAATCAAAATACTCCACTGTTTACCCTTGATGTCTCCAATCAACCTTAGGGTCTTGGGCTAAGAAGTTCCTGTGATAGCGTGCAACGTAATCTTAGGTTCTTCCCATAATTGCTCTTCATCCCCACATTCCCCTTCTAGGTTTTTCTCCTACTCTTCTACTCTTCCTCTTTGCAAGATAGATTCCAGAATAAAGAGCTTAGGGTTCTTGCATACATGATTTCTTTGCCATTTCTCATCAATTAAAACATAGACCCTTCTTTTTTCTAGCTTCTACTTCCGCAAGACTAGGTTTCTGAATCGGCAATTTGCTAGCCACATTAGATCTAGACTGATTAGCACTATTTTGGGTGGTAGAAATCACAAGGGTTTTCTATGGAGGGGCTTTATTTAGGACTGGATTAACAGTATTTCTTGAAGCATTCACAGCTGTACTTTCCGACCTCGTCTGCTATCTTTTAATTGCTAATAAATTTTCCTCTTGCAATCTAACTAGACCAAAAGCTTTAGTCATGCTATCAAGGTTGAACGTTCTGACAGAGTATCTAATCTCTTCCTTCAACCCAGTTAAAAAAATACTGAGCTTGTGTTTCTCACTTAATCCTTTAATCTTGTTAGAAATAGCCTCAAATTTTGTCTTAAATTCCTTCACTGAGGAGTATTGTTTCAGTCTCACCAACTGATCCGTAGGGTCTTCATAGGCACTCTCACCAAATCTAACTTGCAATGCCTTTGAAAATTCCTCCCAATAGATTCCCATTTCAGAATTTTGCAATTCTTGAAACCAAATTAGAGATTTTTCCTCCATATGCAATGAAATTATTTCCAGTTTTTGAGTTTCAAGAGTGCCATAATGCTTAAAAAACTGATTGGCTTTATAAAGCCATTTGGATGGACTTTCACCATTAAAAACAGGGAATTTTAATCTAGCTGCCTTTACCTGGATACCATTTTCTCCATTATTGGACCCCTCCACTGCCTCTGGCATTACCCGTTTGGATTGGGCTTCTACATTCTCCTGCCCACGGGAAGATCCAGCCCTAATTCTTCTTCTCTGTTCCTTTGAATTGCAACGGTATTGGACTTCACTTGTTGAGATAAGTCATCTACTTTCTGACTGATCTGCTCTACTATCTTCATTAATTGGTTTAATTGCTATCGATTCTCTTGACATTGTTGACTCAATTGCGCAACTGATTTGGTCTCCACCATCTTTGGAGTGGCTTGTGGCTCTGATACCAATTGCAGCAACTTTCGTTGCTGCTTGGACCTACTTCTAACAATGGCGTTTTAAGAACAAGAATGGAAGAGAGTTTTAGAAGACTTCGAGGACTTTCGGCCTCCAAACGAAGAGGATTTTTGAGAATTTTTCCTCCTTTTTATTGATGAATTACAATGCTTCTATAGTAGCTGAATTGTAACAGTTCTTATAACCAACTGTGGTTAACTAACTGTAGTTACTAACTACTTCTAACAAATTGGACAGTTATTACAATATAGTTGAAACAAGAAAAATCAATCCAAGGATGATTCGGCCCATAGCTAGGAAGGCTTAAGTTTCAGCTCAGCAACTCTCTTGGCCTCCAACATATCCTTAACCCACCCAATTGCTGTGGCCCAATTCTTTTATTTAAACTTCAGCCATATCTTTTACCGGTTAATCCGAATACCCATTGACAATCCACTTCCCTTTACTATTTAAGTAATACGCTTCTTCTGGAAGCTTCAAGCCATTACACCACCAGCCTTATTAATTTTCACCTACCTCCACTTACTTCAGATATATCTCAGCCATTCCTTCCCTATTCCGCTGGATGACTGAGATTGGGGGGCTGATTGTTTGATCTAAGCCTTCCACGTGTGTGTGATCAACAGTCGATCTAAGGATGATAGTCATTCGGTTTGTCTCATCATCTGCATTTGTACGACCTTCCTTTGAAACTGCCGAACACCTCCATTATTGCAATGCTCACCCTTCTATACTTCTATCACGTTTCTTTGAAGAAAACTTATGCTTCCATCTTCTGTCTCCCCTTGTCCTTCTATACACATTACTGAAATCTGCTCATTTGTAGTCTCATTACACATTACTGGCTTCGTAAATTTACAAATCTTTGATCTTATTACTAGTTTATTTTTTTTATTTTATTTGTACTTCTAGAATTGATTTGTATCTGTTATAATCAATTTTTTGTGCATTTCAAATTCATTTATGTTTAAATTTTAATGTATTTAAACTCTTGCGCCCCCAAAACACACGCGTAAATGATAATACTAGAACTGTCATTATCATTATCAGAACATTCATTCCATCATCCATTTGTACCATGTGTATTAATAATTGTTGTACCATATGAATTAATAATTGTAAGATACTTTAGTTAAAACAAAAGCTATTCTGCCATTACCATTTTCTCAATATATTACATATATTTGGACTATCATACCATTCAATTTAATACATTTAAAAATTATTAACACGACCACATCGATTTAATATTATAGCATTAAAATACAACAAATAATGCATTAATAAATTATACATATATGTATACATATTATCCTGCATCAGATTGAAGATGCAAAAACAGCGTTTCTTCCAAATAGGGTTAGAAATAAATTTTGTAGGCTCAATCACTTGACAAACCAGTCTGAAAGAGCAGAGTTTTGCCTTGGCTCATTTGAACAAACCCAGAGTTGTGTTGTTCAGTTAAACAAAGGCAACGAACCCACGCAAATGAGTCGAAAGAGAGCAAACAAACACCAAATATATGCTATGCCGATATGATTAAATTTGCTTTGGATCATTTGGCCATTTGAACTGCTTGTTGCTGCAATTTTTTTTTTTTTTTTTACCAAGAGCAGAAAGCCACAGCAACAAGATGGCATTCTACAGAAAGCCACTCGATTAGACAAGTGTGTGTTAAAATGAGGACATGTACTAACTTAGTCCTCGTTATTTTTTGGTCCCATCATGAAACTTGTGAGCTCACATGACAGACGAAGAAAGACCATGCGAAACGCAAATGGTCATATTACATTTATGACAACTACTCTAACCAAATTCCTTTCGCGACCTGAAAATTGAAACAACAGCCTCCTTCCGGGATACTTTTTAGTTGTTGGCAGCTACCAATGCCATGTGCTCTATCAGATCCAACACTCGGTTGCTGCAATAAAGGCCCAAAAATATAAATAACTTGTCAACAATCAACCTCGTGGCACTAGGTGTGGATGAGGGTGGAGACTGAGAGAGTTGTACCTGTAACCCCACTCGTTGTCGTACCATGAAACAAGCTTCATGAAAAAGTCACTCAGACCTATACCAGCCTTTGCATCAAATATACTTGACCTGATACAAAACACATCCTAAAAAATGTAAATCAAATGGATAAGGTGAAGCCATGGAGAAGTTAAAAACCAGATTGGGACATTGTACTGTTGTTCACAGGGAATGAATTTGAATGAAAAAGACCAGGTGAAACTCATTTCCAGTAAAAAAATAAACAAACATATAATTACAATAAAGAACGTTGAGCTACTACATTAACCACAGGATAATAGCCACCAAGGTTACGCTTTTTCCCCCTATTGTAAAAGTTAAAACCAATTGACAAATGTTAAGCATACCATCATCATGTAAGCTAGAGAACCAGTTTGATGTAATTGCTAGGCCAAGGTTTTTCCATTCAGAGGATATTGTGTGGCATATAAATTCTTCACATTGCCTATGAAAATGAATGCATGTGCTGGGGTGTGTGCAAGCGCGTGGATATGTGGGTGGGTGTGTGTGTGTGTGTGAGAGGAGAGAGAGGGGGGGGGAGAAGCTTGACCTTGAGTCACCAACAAAGTCATTTGAGACAACATCCTCATCTGTGTATCCAAGAATGCCTGTGAGCGGCCCTTCTGAGGCATACCTAAAATTAAAATGTCAAGGGTAACTTAGCAGTCACCAATGTAAAGTTAAGTTCGAACCTAAGAAACCCACATCAACAACTATAATGAGAGAGAGAGAGATTATGCAAAGTGGATAAGAATGCAGAAAAATAGCAAACATACTTTATTGCTGCTTTGACATCTTCATAAGAAGCACTCTTCTCAAGTCGACAAGTCAAGTCAACAACAGAAACATTAGGAGTTGGGACACGAAATGCCATTCCTGTGAGCTTTCCGTTAAGCTCTGGAAGAACCTTTCCAACAGCCTACAATTCCCAAAGAGCAAAGTTGTTATATGGTTGTGTGAGGAGCCTTTCTTCCACACAAGAATTCTGAGTCCTTGTACCTTTGCAGCGCCAGTTGAACTAGGGATGATATTTTGTCCAGCACCCCGGCCTCCCCGCCAATCCTTATTTGAAGGGCCATCCACCGTTTTTTGTGTGGCTGAACATAAAAAAAGCATAAGAACAAGCTCACCAGCCTAGCACCCCAAAAAAAAAAAAAAAAAGGAAAAAAAAAAGAGTATTGGGAATGCCTGTGCCTGTCAGCCTCTGTGTGTGCATGCACGCTCACACGTGTATGTGTTTAGTGGGGGGGGGGGAGAGAGAGAGAGAGAGGGAGAGAGAGCCAGACCTGTGGTCGCATGCACTGTTGTCATCAAACCCTCTACAATGCCGAACTCCTCATGAACCACCTATAAAATGTATACCATAGAAATAACACATGCTAAGACGAGTTTAAAAAAAAAAATGTTAAGCATGTAAAATAATGCTCTGTTAGCAATCAAAGGGTTCAATAATACTAGATTCCAAGTTCATTCAAACCTTGGCAAGAGGAGCAAGACAATTGGTAGTGCAGCTTGCATTAGAAACAACATCCATGCTTGGCTTGTATGCAGTCTCATTTACTCCAACCACAAACATAGGTGCATCAGCTGATGGAGCAGAAATGACAACCTTCTTTGCACCACCCTACAGATTAAATAAACACTCCAAATGAAGTGTATATATGTACAAAAAAGTGTGTATTTATATAAAGAGAGATATCAGATTAACTTATTACAGCAGAAAACAAGTTTCAAAGGAAAACCTTCTTGTGTGCTGAAGCCTTCTCAACTGTTGTGAAAACCCCAGAAGACTCAACCACATACTCAGCCCCATAATCGCCCCAAGGAATCTCCCCAGGGTCCCTGAACAAAGATAGATCTGTATGTTAACGTTGCTAATAAAGCTGAAGATTGCAATTTGAGGTTTGTCATTCATCTAGCATGCTGGTAAGCATGCACAACAGCCATTTCATGTTTTATACAAATATATGAGTGTCTGAATGTGATACCTTATATTTGAAACTTTAATCTGCTTCCCATTGATCTCCAAAGTGGACTCATCCAAGACTCGGATGGTTCCCTTAAAGACTCCATGAGTAGAATCATACTTAAACATGTAAGCCTGAGGAAAGAAAAATCATATGCAATTAAACCATTTGAACATGTTGAGAGCAGAACCCAAACAAAAGAGCAGCAAAGTACACATGCTTACCATGTACTTAGCATCAACAAAAGGATCATTGACAGCTACAACATCAATATCATCCCTCGATGTTGCTATCCGTAACACTAGCCTTCCAATCCGACCAAAACCTGTAAGATTTAGGATTTGACCATGCCAATATGTGAACATGTTAGATGCACAAATATTTTCTAACCAAAGTCATGCACAAAAGACCTACAGGAAAGAGAAAAAAAAAAGAGAGATCGTCAAAATAAATTAGTAATTTATGATAGTAGGGTTTACATTTAAGTTAGTTCGGTTTTGTTAGTCAAGGACACTTCTCAATCTAGAAAGGCTGCTCAGGATCACAACCACCTAGTCACCAATAATGACTTACACAGAATACTTATGAAGAGGGAAATTCTACATATAATTAAAAAAAATTAAAAATGAAATTATTAAAAGCATCTATGTGAGCATAAAAATACGAAGTAAACACTAACAACAATTCCTCTCTAATCTGGAGAGAACATTAGCCAAAACATTAGACATAGAGAAATGTTTTCCTAGCAGGGGCACTTCAAAAGGAGTGAAGCTGACAATGTTGGATCACAGATAAAGATGGTCCAAAAGCGCAAGGTTTCTGATTAATAGAAAATAATACTGATTTAAAAAAAAAAAAAAAAATGCTCATAAAGAGACGAATAAGTTCCACATGATTAAAAGAATTCATGTGTCAAGGTATTGCAAACAATTTATGTTTGACTGCACAAAAGTATCTTATTCCAGCATTGAAACACCATGCTTCAATAGTCAAAACAGAACATGAAACTAAAAAGTTGTTGAAGTCATTTCAATGTAAATGAACTTTAGTGCACTGTCTACAATCAACAAAGAAGAAACAACTAAAACATAAGTTACATACCCCCGGCCCCCCCCCCCCCCCCAAAAAAAAATGGAGGAAACAAACAAACAAACAAACAAAGTGATGCTGGCCCAAGAAATGAAACATGAAATCATCAATAACATACCATTGATTCCAACCTTTGTCTTTCCACTGCTTCCTGATTCTAAACAAATAAAAACAAAATAAGTTCGTCAACATATGCCATTCCTTGGTTATTCAAACTGACAAAGCACATGATCTAAATATGAAAGATTGCATTTTACTTTTAACTGTGGGAGGCAATTCAGTGGCAGTAGCTTTGATAGGTGGCATACTCCTGGCGCTACATTTCCTGTATAGTTTGGACCAAATAATCCAGTTTCAATAATTAAGCAGCCTATACAGTCACTCAAAGAGAAAGGCAAACAGATAGAGTGGATTACTCAACTGTAGGGAACGTGAATTGCCAAAAATGCTCGACTGGAACTTTTTAGATTTCAGATTGCAACTGAAATCAACAGATGACACCTGAAAGGAAATAAAGCAATAGTAACAGTAGTGACGAAAATTCCATGCAGTGCATCGCAATCCATGGTAGTGAAAACTAAAGGCGATATATTCGGGCAAAACTAGAACTGGAAACTGATCTCAATCAAAAAACATACACATGCGACATTCATTAAGAGGAAGAGGCAAATCTAGAGCAGCTATTTCCAATTTTAAAATATATATTCGATTACTTTGCATTCTGCTGGTTTTTGAACTAATAATTTGCTCTGACTCTGTTCGGTTGCGGGAAAAATTTAAATTAACAAAGAAAAATGGAGAGCGTAACACAGAATCAAAGCAAAACGCAATTTCGAATCAAGTAAAACCAATGTTAACATACGTCCGACGGAAAACAACTGACAAAATAAAAATAAATAGATAATCAAACCTTGTTAGAATTTTGATTTGTGTTTGTTACTTAATATGATCGATCTGCGAAAAGAGATAAATTCACCTTGGATTGATCAGCCGGACGGAACAGAGAAGCAGATGGTGAAACCTCGGTACGTGAGCCGACTTCGAGAGTAGCAGCGGGAGGCGTAGATCTAAAAATAGTAGATATCGCCATTGCTAATACACGAGCTGCTCCCCTCTTCTTCTCTGCAGAAATCAATATTTTTATATGTCTATATATAGTAAAACCCTAGAGAGAGACACACAAAAGGGCCACGTTCTCCAATTTTAAAAGCCAAAAAATGAGCGGAGATTCTTATATAAACGCCACCTCCGCCTCTGTGTTCCGTTCCCCTCTCTCTCTCTAAAATTGGTCAGTGGAAAAGGTGCCTTTATTCTTTTCTCTCTAAAGCAAACACGCAGCTTGGTCAGTCGAAAAGGCTCCTTTATTCTTTCTCTCTCTCTAAAGCAAACGCACAGCTGTGTCTCTCTCCTACAGGTAGCTCGCCAAGTCGAGTTTTCGTTGTCGTTTTGTGAAGATCGGAACTGACGTCGACCTCGAAAGCCACGTTAAACAAACCTGGGCATGACAAGGAAAATTTCGCAGGGAAGTACTGCGTTTGGTTGCCAAAATTTAATTTTTTTTAATATTTTTTTTACATCATCACTAAAAATTGTTAAATTTTTTACTTTTTTATTAAATAATTAAAAATTACTAAAACATATTAAAATTTATTTAAAATTTTTTTATTAAATAACTAAAAATTATTAAAAATTTTAAATAATTACTAAGCACATGAAAAATTTTAATTACTAAAAATCATATATATATATATATATATATATTTGTTTAACCAAACAAACGCACACTAGAAAGTAAAAAAAAAAAAGGATTTAACATCGAGAGATTCACTCCCTAGGTCAAACCCCTAGAGAGTAAATCTCTTTTGGTTTGTGCCACACATACCGGCCCCTCAACATGTATAGCGGTCAATCGCGAACTCGCGTAGCGGCGGGGAGTCGGACCCACACCCAAGAACTGGAATTAAAGAGGCTTGTAGTCAATGGCAGAGTTAAAGAGTTATAGGCTTTCTTAAATGTTCAATTAAGGAGGCGTTTAGTACGATAAAAATAATGGATAAACATAATTTGAATAATTTTTTAATATTTAACGCGTAGTTACAGGACACAAAGATGAATAGTAAAATTTCTTAATTTTTAGGTCAATTTTTTTAAGAGAAAAACCATTCAAGTAATTTTTTAAATCTGTTAAAACGATTTTATGTCAAAATTTATTAAAAAATATTAAAAATTTTTAAAATTTGTAGAAAAGTTACGTGGAATGTTATTAGGGTTTGTAAAGAATTTATTGGAGTTTGTAAAAAATTTATTGGAGTTTGTAAAAAGTTGTTGAAATGTGTAAATATATATAAATTTATAATTGTTTCACGAAATACGAATAGTGTAAAATATATTAAAAAATTTTAAAAATTTTCAAAAATTTTAAGAGATTTGTAAAGTTTTTCAGCGATTTTTCATCACTCCAAACACCCCCAAAATTTAACAGATAAAACGTGTTATGTAATGATATTATTTTCTCTCTTATATTGGTAAAAAAAATTGACATACACTTCACTTCTTATCCTTTAAAATTTGTGAAATTAAATAAAAAAATTTAAAATCCTTTTTTTTATTAGCTATCTAAAAAAAATAAAAAATAAAATCATTTCCTTCTTTCTCTCTCTCTCTCTCCTAACTAAAGCTGAAAAAAAAATCATATTTGATTAAGATGATTGGTCCAAGGTTGCTTGCAGACATGCTGTTAATCATATGAATTTGATGGTGTGTATAATTTCATCTCCTGTCTAGGTAGTTGATGCTAAGTCACCCAAAATTTTGCAATCAATCAAACTGATTATGTAGTTTATGGATTTGTTTGGATTAAGAATTTGTTAAGAAAAAAATAAAATAATATAGGATTAAAAATTATTTTTTGTATTTAATTTGGGTTGAAAATGATAAAAAAGCATAGGATTAAAAGAATTAAAATAATTAAATTCAAAAATTAATTTATTAATAAATATATTCTATTTTAAATTTATATATTTTCTAATTCATCCAAATAATTTGCATTTAGAATTTTACATTTCTCTTCATTTTTTTTTCTTTTTATTTTTTTTTTCTCTTACCAAAATCTCAATCTAATCACACCCTAAGGCTGTGCTTGAATTAAGGATTTTTCAACAAAAAAAGAACAATGATAAGGATTAAAATTACTTCTTGTGATATAAAATGGAATGAAAAACTTATGAGATTTGAGAAATTAAAAATAATTAAATTAAAAAATTAATTAATTAACGAATAAATTTTATTTTATTATATTCTTATATTTTTTATTTTTCCTACCTTTTATTTTTGCTTTCCTTAATTTCTCCTTTTGTCTTCCCTAAAAATCACATGTGTTTGTCTTTCCATTTTTCATCACAAATCAAATATGAAAAGTTATTTTGAATTTTTATCTTTTTTTTTTTCCCTTAACAAATTATTGATCTAAACAAAACTATGTGTTCTTAAGGTCCTTGCACATGAGAGGTAAATAATTAATTTGATCCATATCTTCTGGGGTTAGGGAGAAACCCGCAGCCGCTACTCATGGGTGCGCACTGGGTGAAGCCCGTCTTGTGGCTCTAGCCGGCAAAGAACCATGAGGAGATAAACCAGCCTAAGCAAGCCCTGACTAGCTCAGTCGGAAAGGCCGTTGAAGATCGCCTCCACATTAAGAGGAAAGAGCGCCCCCCGAATGAGTCGAACTCGAGACCTCACGTGGCTCGAGCCCTACGGCCCAAACCCTTGACCAACCCGACTACCCCTTTCGAGGCAATTTGATCCATATCTTAAACATAGAAGTGGGCATTTTAGACCTACTCTAGTTTTCTGGGGCTTGAATTTTTTTTTTTTTTTTTTTTTTGAGGCAGTTTAGTTATCTAGGCCGAGTTTAAATTGAGCACGCTAGCTCAAAATTTTAAAAATATATGTTTTTTATATATTTTATGTATCGATATATTATTTTATAAAATCAAGTTTTATATAAAAATTTATAAATAACTTACTTTTATAACTTTTTAAATTATTTTATTTACAAATATAGTTTATATTCTTTTTTCTTTAAAAAAAAATGGTTTATATGATGCTAATTTGAAAATTAAACCTACACCCTGAATTTTTTTAAACTTAATTCAATAAACAACAAAATTGTTCTAAATAGATCCCATCTATACCCATTACTCAGCCCTAAAACCCACCCAAATTGTCATTACACGATGAGGCGATTCCAACAATATTAAGGAGTTGTCTTTTCTTCTTCCTTCATTTGGGTACTGAATTGTCGTTCTAGCTAGCTAGGTGGCCTCTTATTCGTCTATGTAAGTTCTTGCCGCGTAAATGTCATTTCCATTGTTTTTAGAATCAGGCAGGTATTAATTGTTTAGCTCCCTTTTGGTTTGTAAACAAATTTCAAAAAGTTTTATAAATTTTCGTTAATTTTATATCACATCAACTTTTTTCTTTCACTGTACGCATTACAAATTCTTAATTTTTTTCAATTTATCTTACTCCAAACTCACCCTTAGTTGTGATTAGTAGAAGCACATGAATATACATGTACATTTAGATTGGTTGTCTCAATTCAATTGGTGATGAAAAAGGGACAAAAAAAACAAAAACAAAACAAAACAGATAGATCCAGCTTTAGAAGGAGTTGGACCTTTGCATTTGCAAAAATTAATAAATTAAGATTTTTTAAATCCCAAGTTTCCAAAAAAATATGTTTGATTATGAGATATAGTGAACTAGATTATTAATTAAGTGGTCTGCACCATATTCCATGTTGGTCTTTTGTTTATTTACAACATATAAATTTCTTCTGGATGATATGTACTTTAAGATGATAATTTATATAATAAAAAATTCAATAATTTAAATTTTGGTTTTTTTTTTAATCGTTGAATTTGTTCAATGGTCGAGATTATTTTTTTCTCTCTACTTTGATTGTCTTTTCAGTTATTTCAAATGAAAACAGACTCTCACTCTTTTTATATTTTTTTAAATATTTTTTCATAAAAGTTTCTAAAATTAATATTTTTTAAAACATGATAATTTTTGTGATAAATAATAAAATTTTACGCATTTATTAAATAATAAATGGATAACTTAATCTCTTTTATTAGTGATTTTTGTTTTAACATATTATTTTTATAGTTTTTCATGCAAGCTTGTTTTATAAATTTATATTTAAATTATTTACAAGTCAAATTATGTTAAATGAAAGGGCAATTTGTAGTATACAATACCACCTAATTATTTTTGTTTGAGGGATTAAAATAAGGAGATTGGATCCTATATTTTATGGGAACAATAATCATATATGTATTTGATCTTACAAAACTGAAGTAAACTAATCATCCACTTTGGATTGCTACTCCCCAAAGTAGGGAATATACAATACTTGGGTGGATATGGTATTGTAGATCTCTAATTTATGGAATTATTTTCCTTTAAAATTCAGATGTTTAAAATTATTTTCTATCAAATCACACTACTTGTTCTATTTTATATTTCACCAACTAAATATCAAAAGTGTAATTCTCATAAAAAATTTAATCCTATATTATATCAAGTCTCAAATATATCGAGTGATATTACGTATCCATTAAATTACGTCCTCTTACCCCTACAATCAAACATAATCCGTGTGACATATGAGGTGTTACTGTATATCCTTCATATCCAAATTAACTTCTTGACAAGATCTAAAAATTTAAAACTATCTCATGTCAAATCTCTTCTTTTATATCATGTATTACACCGACAAAATACAAAATAATAATAAAAAATAATAATTTATATAAAAAGTTAATCTTATATCACATTAATTCTATATATTATTTTGTAATATTATTTATTCTTGTAATTAATTTCTACTTTGACATATTATATATTTTAGTGGTGTTGAGGAGATTTACATCAATAACTTATAAAAAATAGACTCAAAATTTTATCAATTGAGCTGTCACTTGTGTTTAACATGTATTTTTTCAACTATGAAGAGTTAGTTTTTGAGTTAAAAGGGTAGATCTGATTTGATGTCCAACCATGATATTTTTGTCTTGTTTTGGTGTATGTGTGTGTATATATACACGTAGTGTGCATAAAATTTTAGATAGAGATATTTATAGTCTTTTAATAACTTTCTTCCTTTCACAGTAATTTTAATAAAAAAGAATAATGTGAAATGAGAAAAATTAATAGAAGAGTACATTATCATTTTCTTATATTTTTTGGGGATTGTCCTCTCTTTCAATTGAGAAAGATTTTCTTCCGAGAGACAAAATTGAGTCTAACTAGAGTTTGGCTCAAATTTTAATTTTTGTACAAATTTAAATTTAATTTGATAAAAATAATTATCAAAATGATTTGAGTTCAAACTCATTTTATTAATAATTTGATTAATTAAGATAATATTATTTTTATTTTTAAATACAAAAGATTAAAATGATATATTTTCGTTATAAAAATAATAAAAAAATATATATTATTTTATCAAACCAACCCAAGAATCATCAAGTCAAACTCTTTTAGAACCAATACTAAACTTAAATTTTAAACGAATCATAATATGAGGTAAAATTAATAATTTTTTCGAACTAAGCTTATGGAATTTATTGAAGTAACTTTTAAAAATTTTATTCACATACCGATAAAGAAAAAAGAGAAATTGACTTTCTTGCCCCCACACATTATTTTCCTCATTTGGAACTATTTTTGTTATAATTTTTTTATGGAACGAAATAAAAATGTCTAAAAATTATAAAAAAATCTCGGTAAAAAATAAAAAAAAATCATGTTGTAAAAAAAAAAACTGACTTTCCTAATTATTGCCAGAACGAGTCTTAAATCGAACTACTAAACTCTATTAATTATTGGGCACTTGCCACGCAGATGCAAGCATCATGGGCCGTGCTTTCCATCCAAGAAGAAGACAACCCTTGTCCGTAGCCAACGTGTACCCATCACAGCCGTACACCGACAGCATCATCCTCGCCTGGCTCATCGACTTCAACCCCACCGCCTGAAACCCGGCTCTCCCCAGCTGCCGCCTCCACTGGTCCGCCCTTTCGTGCCTCTCGACCCGATCCGACCCCTCAAAAGCCACTATGTTCCTTATCTCCTCCGCAAAGTGAAGCCTCTCTATCTTCATCCTCTGGGGGCTGTTCCTGGGGAGACTCGCTTCCAGCGAGTCAAAAATGGCGGAGTAGTAGTGGAGCGACTCCAGGAACCTCCCCAGGAAGAAGGGCCCGTTGTGGTTGGCGTCCTGTTCGACGACGGTGAGGAGGGTGGGCCCCAGTTTCCTGATTGCTTGGAGGATCGTCTTCAGTGACCCTCGGCTCTCCTTCACGTACTTGTGCAGATGCATTACGCTGTTGACGAAGAGTGTCTCTCCTTCTCTCACGTTGAGGCTCTCCTTGGTCAGCAGCGATGGGGTTGCTGTCTCTGGTATTAGGTGGAACTCTAGACGAATCCCGAGCGAACTCGACTCGGTGATGAGGTCTTTTATGCTCGCTTGAATGTCGGATACGCTGTAACGATTTCCGACAATGCCTGTGATCGGAGGTGACAATATTAAACACCTTATTGTAATACAATCGGAAGGCTATAATGGGGAAGGCCGTAATTAATTGGAGGTAAAAATATTAAATACAGAGTAATAATACAATTGGAAGACTAGACACTAATGCATTTGATCAAAGACGATAATACTGTAAATCACATGATAATAGACATACAAAAGTAGATACAAATACTTAAAAATGCCATAAAACGCGATTGTTCAATCTCCACCGTTTATATGCGTTGCCTTTATATATGTAGACTGTCAAGATTTGAATTACTATAACTATGCCCCCCCCACCCACCCCCCCCCCCCCCCCCACACACACACACACACACACACACACACACAGAGCTAATTTTTATAAATTTTAATATTATTTTTTTAATTTAAAAAATACAATATTAAAATTAAACAATTTATTTAAGTGTTTTTAACTAGTAATATAAATTAATAGCCATAAATTAAAAAAATTAGACAAATATATAAGATTTATTCACTGATTGACTTAAAAATTATTCACTCAATTAAATTAGACTATTAATGATTCAATTTAAGAATTAAGTCTCATTTATTGGTGATGACCCAAATTAAGGTGGCCATATTTGCTAATATATATATATATATATTTTACACTATATATACAATTTTTTTTTTCAAAATTTGGGTAACCATCGCCCTCTGTTATCATAGCGTAGGCCCGTTTCCTGACTGTGCGAGTATTGATAGTACTCCAACACGTATGTTTAACTAAAATTAACACAATTTGACACTATTTTAAAATAGATTAGCTATTTAATACATTTATTAGATTATAAATATTTGAATATAAACTAATGATACACTTACACTCTCTCTCTTACACTTTTTTTATACTGGTTATGATGGGTCATTATCAGTGCATTCTGTTCAAAATCATTCAACATCCAATAAATGTGATAATTTTCAATTAGATTATACTGGTCAACCGCACGTAGAAAGTAACATCCAACAGATGTGATGATTTTGAACAGAGTGTACTAATAATGACCCGTCATAACCAGTGAGTTGTAAGAAAAGTGTAAAAGAGAGAGTGTAAGTATAGTATTACTATTGGATGTATAGTAAAAGAAAATGATAAAAAAATCTATTTTTTAAACGCCATTATATTATTCTGATTCAGCTTATATGTATATAATATATATATTTGTGCGATAGCATTTTCATTGCATAAACATAAACGTACGAACGTGGACCTGAATCGGCACCTTTACCTGTGATGCGTAAGGATTTAGGGGGACCCTCGACTCTCGAAGCCAAGGTTCTTATCAAAGAAGGCCATTGGAGGGTGTGTTCCATTCCCAGATCGACAATGTGCAGAGACTCCTTCCCGTGCGCAGCCTGAAATATAGCATCGTTCGCAGCCATGAAGCCGAAGGCAATGTAGGGAGTTGCTTGGTGAAGTAATTGAAAAGCTTCGGATTTCTCCTCCCTAGTGATAGAGGAGACATCCACAACACCGCTTGTGAAGGTGCCATTGGCGTTGAGATTGTGGAGGAGGAGGGACAACCTGGACTTCAGTCCCATGGCGAAGCAATACGAGACTCGCTGGAGCGAGTCGCCCCACGGGTTCACCCACGGCCAAATCCGGGCGAGGACGGAGCCAGCGAGGCGAGTGTCCCTGCAACCCACCGCCTCTGCGCAAGCCAGCAACAGATGCACCAGCTGAAGCCCCTCGTCCACCACAACCGCCCCTTGGTGGTTGCCGCCGCCGCCGCCGCCGCCGCTACTCCTCGTCGTCATCGCCTTCTCCGAATTATCAACCTCGGAATCCTCGAGAGAAGAATTGGTAGACGCGATCATCATCATCTTCTCCAAATCAACGACCTCGGAATCCTCGAAGAAAGCGGAAGTCATGATCATCATGTCCAGCTGCTCAGCCAGGTTTTCGCGATGATGATCTCCGTAGAAATGACGGTGGTGATGGTTTATTGCGTTGACTGAGAAGAATTCTGGGTTCTCTTCTTGAAGTATTACTTTGTTGTTGTTATCAATGTTGTTGTCTAGGTAACATTCCATGTTAAAGAAATTGTCGACGAATTCTGTGTCCACCTCCACCTCCTCCTCGGGACTGGTGGCAGGGGCGGCGGAGGTGTTGGTATTATCGGCGGAAGACCATAATAGGTGATCAAAGTACTCGTTTGGTTCGGTTGTGTATTGTTCCTCCGAGCTGCTGCTGCTTCTACAGGATTGTTCTCCTCTGGGTTGTTGTTGGTTGACCTTCGCAGGACAAAACCTTCGAATGGCGAGGTCTTCTTGGGTTTGCATGGGGAAGAAGACCCAGCCATTCATGGCTTCCATTGCTTGAGAATTAGAACGAGAAGAGTTAAGAAATATAATTGGGTTTAGAGAACCAAAATCACAAAGCATTGTAAGCGATTGTGCCTCCTTTTTGAACTATATAAGTAGGTATATCCTCTTTGTTTTAGCTCGGGTGAGCGTTCGGCTGAGTGCTAGCTTCCAAAAGTATTGATTGCTTGTCGAAGCCTTCCACCACCAATGGAAAAATAAAAAATAATATATATATATTTATAATATGATAAATAGTAATTATCTTGGAGTGATGCTATATATGTAATTATAAAAATCTATCCAAAAATACTATAAAAATTATGTGGAGAGCCTACAAAACTCAGTTCGACTATCAACAATTTACACACGAGTTTAGAACTTATAAATAATTATAGACTAATCAAAACAATGTCATTTTAAATAAAATATAATAAATTCTAACAAATAATTAGTTCAATTAAATAAAATAACAATATTATTTTAATAAAAAATATCAATGTGTATAAGTAGCATTTAGAGTGGTAAAAAATAAGAAAAAAATAAGATAAAACGTGATTTTGGATTAATTTTAGCGTTTGGTGTTTTCTTCTAAAATCGTATTTTTTTATAAATGAACAGTAGTAAATCGTTAAAACAGTTTTTCAAATTTGTTCTAACAGATTCAAAAAAATCCTCATCCATTGTTCTTCTTTCTTTCATTTTTTTCCAAAGCATATTTTTTGGATATGAACAATAGTAAACTGTTAGAACAATTTTTTAAATTCGTTATGACGAATTTAAAAAAATCCCCATCCATTGTTCTTCTCTCTCTCATTTTTTTTGTCCAAATCGTATTTTTTGGGGATGAACAGTGGTGATCCGTTAGAACGATTTTCCCAAGTTCGTTATAACGAATTCAAAAAAAGCTCCAAATAATAGTTCTTTTCTCTCTCCAAATTTTATCTTTTTGAGATGAACAGTGGTGATCCGTTAGTACTCTCAAATTCGTTCTAACATAACCGTTCTAACAGATTCAAAAAAATTTCCATATAATAGTTCATCTCTCTCTCTCTCTCTCTCCAAATCTTATCTTTTTGAGATAAACAGTAGTAGTAGTTAGAATAGTTTCCAAAATCTATTCTAAAGTATTGGTTTTACAAACCTAGGCCAAAATGGTACTCGTTTGAAAGTTTTCGGCTCGGAGAACATAATTGCCATAAAAAAAATTTCGCACTCGGTTAACCTCTTTTTGGATTAGCTATTTTTTTAGCGAAATATTGAATTTTTTTGAAATTAGTAAAGGTGAAAATGTGTAAATGTGTAATAGAGAATTTTAATGATTTATAGAAGTTATTGGAAATTTATTTTGTTGTATTTTGTTTGTTAACACACCAAACGGTACCATAATTTTATCCAATCGTTTCTCAATCCAAACAATTTCAAACTTGAGATCAAATTCGATTTTAAATAAAGTAAAATCAAGTTTGAATTCCACTAGTCAAAATTATGAATCGAATTCGAGTTAACACTACTACAAAAATGCATAAACATCACAATTTTTAAGCGTGATGTTTCACTTTTTATCTCAGTCACAAAAGCGTGATTGATCCAGGTGAGATTGTAAGTCACTTCTTTTTTATCACAGTTTACAACCGTGATCGAAAACTTACAACAATCACACACTAAAAGCGTGATCTTTATTGTAAAAACTGAGATGAAAAGAAATCTCGTGTGATCTTTTATGTATTTTGATCTCACTTTTTTTGAAAAATCGTGATCAAATATAAACAAATAATCACGCTGAAAAAATGGATTAATTTTAAAAATAATAAAAATCCACATGGGAACCTATTATCAGGTCATCATAGCACCGTTTACCACCTTATCATTATAGCAACCTTATATATTTCATATTTTTTTGTTGCTGCTGAGAATCGAACCCCTGCCATTCATTTGGAAGTTAGTGTAGTTGACCGCTAGTCCAACCTATCATTTATATATACATTTTGCATATTAATATATATAAACAAATTTTTATCACTTTAGGGGTTACTAAAAGTAATAAAATTATATTATTTTAAGTTTTTACAATAATTTATTATGACTTTTGTCAACCAATTAGTAATTAAAAGTTACATTTTTCCTGATCAATTGATCGAAAAAAAATGATAAAAAATTTACATTTATTTAATTATTTTAACTTTTTGCAACAACTTGAAATCATAAGTAATATACAGAACAATGTGAATACTTAATAAATAATTTATGAATATCTATTATATTTAATTAAAAATAATCTCAAATCTTTTTCTTATTTTCCTTTACTCTTTGTGTATAGCATATATTTAATCATAACTCACTATTTATAATATATTTTTATTCATTTTGTATTATATTTTTAAAAGTAATTAGGTCGCGTTTAGTTTTAGTTCTAGAAAATTATTGTTCAAAACAAAATTTTTGAAAACTATTTTAAAAATTGATTTGTAATACAAAAAATATTTTCAATGATTATATTCAAAAATTAGTTCTAAAAAAACAAAAAAAAATGAAAATTTTTATTATTTTTATTTCTAAATTTTTATCACTTCCAACAAAATATAAAATAATGTCACTTTTAATATAAATAATATTAAAGATACACTAAATATTTATTAGATATTAAATATTTAATATTCAACTCGTTATATGTTATACAAATTATGAAAACTACTTCCATATATTTACTGAAAAAATAATAATTATATATTTAGTGTTATTTAAATTTGATTTGGTAAATTTAGTTTTAACATTAATTTAAAATTTTTTTGTTTATTGATCTATGATTATAGTTTTTATATCATATTTAATTAATTAAAATTAATAAATATAAATAATATTAAGGATACACTAAATATTTATTAGATATTAAATATTTAATATTCACCTTGTTATAAGTTATACAAATTATGAAAACTACTTCCATATATTTACTGAAAAAAATAATAATCATATATTTAGCGTTATTTAAATTTGATTCGGTAAATTTAGTTTTAACATTAATTTAAAATTTTTTTGTTTATTGATCTATGATTATAATTTTTATATCATATTCAATTAATTAAAATTAATAAATGTTATAATAAAGTTTACAAAATCTAATTTAAATCATATAAGATGATAAACAAAATTATTTCAGAGAGATATAAAGAAAAAAATAACAATATTATCTCTCGTTCTTTTAATTATCTCGCTTTTTTTAAGATATAATTTTACTCACTTTTTGATCTCAGTTTTTTTTAGAGATGTTTTCACTGATCTTTTATTTCAGTTTTTTCTAGAGATAGTTTTCACTAATTTTTTATCTCAGTTTTTTGTTGAGATGGTTTCCACTGATCTTTTATTTCGTTTTAAATACAATCACAGTTTTAACAAAAATGAGATAAAAAGTATTAAAAGTAACTTTTTATCTCAGTTTTTTAATTAGACTGAGATAAAAAGTTTAACTCATAAATCTTTATCACGCTTTTTCTAAAACCGTGATCTTTATGAATTTCTTAGTGTGATCTTTATCAATTATTGTAGTAGTGTAAATTTGTATAATATGTGATAATTTGATTCATAGTTACTTTTAATCTAAGCACTTTAGAACTTATTACACCAGAACAATTAGAATATAAAATTTAGTTCAATTACATTACTATGCCAAATTTTTGTAGTTTAATTTTCATATATATATATATATATATATAATCTGTATATTGATTCAATAGCATTTTTCTTTGCGTTTGTGTTTATATGCATGAAATTGATCCCTGCTTGTCCTTTCAGTTGTGCAATAGCCTTCTGTCTTGCAACCGTACATGCATGGTGCCAATCAGTTGCACCCAAGTTTTGGTGCAATTGTGGTTACTTTTTTTTGTCATTTTATCTGTTGGCAAGCGAGAAGTTTGAGGTGTCAGAGTAAAATTTAAGAGATCGGCTATCCAACCAGAGAATTTTTTTGCCCTCGTTGACAGCATGGGATTCGGCGGTATTGTTTATATAACATCGTACAATCAATTAGATTAAAAATTAATAAATTATAATAAAAATAAGTTTAAAAATTTTATATTTAAAATTTTTAAACTTATTTTTATAATAAATTATTCAATTCAAAGACTCACGAGCTTGATATGACGAAGCTAACAACCCTCTCCTTCCCTCTCTTTCGGCAGCAGTGGTGCAAGCCGTTTATTTTAATTCGGCATGCTATTTAAAGTTAAATCAAATTTTAAGTCCTTGTCAAGTAATGTTTTTATTTACGGTTTTTTTTATTTATATTTCTGAATTTTTAAAAATTAATAACTAGAATTTATTTAATAAATTAATTTTTACTTTTTAAAAAAATATATATTTATTTAAAAATTTAGCTCAGAATATAAATAGAAAAAATTATACTCTCGCTTAATTTTTTTTCATAAATACTCTCTCAATTTTGGGTTAGACAAAATATTTTGTCAATTTTTGATGCATTATATTAAAATAATTTCTTTTATTCAAATATTTTTAATAAAACTATTTTTATAAAATAAAAATATTATTATGATGACTTATTTTATTTAAATTAAAATTAATTAAAATAATAATTTATCATTAAAATAATTTATTAATTAAATTAACATATTTAAATTAAATTTATTAAAATAATTAACTAAATTAATATAAAATATGCTTTTATTAAATTTTATTAATTTTATAGAAATATTTTAAAATTATTAATATAAGATTGATTATTGTAATAAAATTGCATTAAACGTGTTTCCTATTTTTAATTCGCAGGAAAAAATGATAATTGAAAAAAAAACATATAAAAGCTATTAAATAAAAAAAAAAAAACATAAATGTTATCATATGGACTATAAGTAATCGATTTAAAATATTTTAAAATTACAATTAAATCATTAAATTAAGGAAATAAATTAATTTAAACTATTAATTTTGGTTTCACGTGATTTAATTTGAAGATTTTATAAAAATTAATTTATTAACAAAAAATTTTATATTCTAATAGTTCATGACATTACTGACCGATAATAATCAATTCACTTTGAAATGTAAGAATAACATTATTTACTTAGATTGTTTTTCTTGAAGTAAAAAATATGTATTCTCATGTTTAATAGCATGAGCATTCACATTTACGCAAATCTATACTCTTGTCTATTTTTAGGATAAGAGAACTTCAATTACATGTAAGTAACTTTTTAATAAAAAGTAACTTTTAATAAAAAAAAAAAACACAAATAAGTAACTTTTTTAATTAAGATTACATTTTTTTTATTATTTTTCAAAAAACAAAAACATATTTTTTTATGCATATTTCAAATAATATTTATATAATAAAATAGGACAATTTTTGAAAATATCCCTATGACAGACTAAGATCTAATAACTAATAATTATTTTTTCTTTCATTTAGCGATTGAGATCATTTTAATATTTTTAACTTCTCGCTCAATTTTTATTTTAATAGACCCCACCACCATCTATTTTATAAAATAGTTTAGGTATTTTAAATTTTGTCATATTTCAAGAGTAAATATTATATGCAAATCAAAACTGTCAACTTAAATTCCGCTTAATTAAAACACCATAATTACTGTTTGCTTTTGCGATGCTTATCAAAAATTAATGAAAGAGATAAATCAAAGCACATGTAATAACTGTTAGGGTCTAAAATTTTGAAAATAAAAAATTAAAACTCATGGATTATAATAATTTTTTCCATTTGAACTTTTTGTCTAAATCTTCGATTATATAAGAAAGTTAATATTAATTTTGTTCAGAATATCGTAGGCACAGATTATTTCTAGTATATTATATTAAGTAATATTGATTTGATTCATCAATTAACTCCTTAGTCACAAATGGAATCAAATTACTTGATTTTTTTAATTTTTGAAAATTATAACTAAACTATTTGTTAAAAAATCTAAACCAAAAGACTAATTTAACTCGGTTTGATAATTTTCCATGATGGGCTAGAAATTGAGGGCGGGGGGGGATGGGGATGCCGGCCGTCATGCATAAAATATATAGAGAGCTTTGTGTTATTGAAGGGAGCCATAAAAAAATAAAAAAGAGAAAACAAAAATTACATATTATTTTTTTCCACAGCCCAACAATTGGGTCCCACCTCTTTTAATTAAATTTAATTTTTTTAATTGTTAATTTGTGTTACTGATTAATCAGATGAATGTCGTCGGGGGAATCCCTCCGGCCTTTTGTTGGGGTCGGCCAACAAGCAATGGGACAATGCAGGGGTGGCCTTTCTTGAGGCCTTTGCTTGTACTTGTTGACTTTACAAATAAAAGTTGAATGGGTATTCCTTCCTAGTATTTTTGTTTAAGAGCTTAATTTGGAAGTTTTTTCAAGAATTTTATGTTAAGCTAAAAATTAATGAAAAGAAATTGCACCATCTTGGGTTAATTTGTATATTCTTTTTGCTTTGTTGGGTTATGAGTGGGGACCATTTGCAGCCTAGATTTTTTAAGCTATCAATAGCCATAGCTCTTGTCGTTTAAATTCGTTGTTTATATTTGTTCCTTTTGTATCTACTATGACTCCGATTAGTTGAGTTAAAAATCACAAAATTATAAAAAAAATTACAAATGTTTATCTAATTTTATTAATTTTTGTCATTTTTATTTTTTGTGCATTTATTTTCAAATTTTAAATTTAGAAATTTTTACAAAAAAGTTACAAAAAGTTACTCACTTTTTTCTACTTTTTTCAACATTTGTCGACTTTTTATACTAGTTTTTTACCAAAATCGTTGGAACGACTTACTTTTCACCGTTTCAACGGATTATTTTGATAAATTTTAATTGATCTTTCAAATATCAAAAAGTGACTGACATTCTTTATATTTTTCAGTTTTTGGCCATTTTTGATCATTCAAATGGCCTATATATATATATATATATTTCACCCACTGTAACAAAGTTAAAATTTATTTAACTCAATCTCCAACCGAATTAATTCCATTGAGTTTGTTACCAAATTTTACGCCAAAAAGTAAGCATCCATTTGGAGTGTTAAAGGAAAAAAAAATTATTACTCTTGTTCTGGTATTTTCACGTATCATTTTTTGGACAAGATTAAGGGAGTGTTTGAAGACAAAAAAAAAAAAAAAAAAAAACTTAGACGGGTCATTTATTTTTTGACATTTGAAGGGAGTTTTTCAAGACAAAGTTAAAAAAATTAGATGTGTCAATTACTTGACGTTTAGAAAGTAAACTCAAATTTTCTGACATAACCCTTTCGAATGTAATTCTACTTACGTATTTGAATAATTTTTGTCGGAAAATTTGTTAGAAAGTTGACAGAAGTTAATAAAAGTTTGTAAAATTTAAAATTTTAAAATAAATGTAAAAAAAAAGAATAGCTAAAAGTTGATAAAAATTAATAAAATTTTGTATTTTTTTCTTCCAAATACCCCTAAAATAAACGAAACTAAAAATAATAATAATAATAAACAAAATTAAGTTTCCCACCGGATTGTTGTTATTGGGGTGTGCAGAATTCACCTGACTCGTGCGGTCCGTCAATTAACAGGTCGGGTTAGGAGTCCTAATTAACGGGTTGCGTCCAACCATCCCCCTTGAGAAAAATATCAAATTTATCCATTTGACTCGTTAAAATTAAAAAACAAAAAAGGGTAAACTATACCCAATGTTTCCTAAACATTAGACCAATTATATATACATTCCTTCAACATTTAAAATTTATATATATCTCCCTTATTTTGAAAAGTTATTAATACTTACCCCCTTTTGTTAATTTGGACTATTAAACTTTAATAGAAATGTAAAAGTCTACCAAGTTAACAAAATTTTTTATTCTTGAGTGAAACCCAAAATAAACCTAAAAAAAAAAAAAAAAAAAACTCTCTTTAAAAAACGCTATCACAACTGTCAAACTCATTTTAGCATTACCCCCGGTCACTGGGTTTGTTGACCATTTTTTTTGGGCGCCACTGAAACCCAAATATAAGAACAGCGCTAATTCATAATGAACCCACGAAATATCATCCAAACAAACCCTCAAACTTTATCCTCTTTAATCGCCAATCAACACTACCAAATTAAAGAACACCATAAATCAAATATGAGCTACGCTGAAACTAAATAATCTTAACTATTAAAAAGATAATAGCCAAACAAATTATCAAAATTCACACAGTTTGTTGTTCTTATACTGAATTATTATACACAAACATAATCAATCTTCAAATACCCATAAAAAGACCTTTGTTACAGAAAAAATTAGAAAGGATGACATCTGTAGAATGAAGAACTCAGAAAAGAGCATTTGTTATAGATCGTAATTGTAGAACGAAGAAGAGGAAGAAGGAAGAGAGGTCTTTGCGGGGAATCGAGGATAAAGGTCGTCTTCAAAGTTGATATTATTGCTCAAGAATTTTTCTATGGAAAAAAAAAATGAATTGGAAGACAAAAAATACAAAACCTAAATTTTCAAAAATAAGAATTTTCGAATTTAGATGCTACAGAAGAGGTGACGATAAACATTGGTGGCCTTCAATTTTTCACAATTGCCAAGGAACATGCTCCTTCGTCGGTGTTTGCATTCCCAGGAATCGGTTTGGGATAGATGTCGAACTCCTTCACATTGGCATCAATTTAGGATCGATGTCGAAATTCTTCATAAAGTCCTTAACACCAGTGGGAATAACAGCTATGGCAGTGGCATCTTTAGGGGCGACGATGTTCACATGTGCTTGAATCCATTTTCCTTATCCTGTAATGCAGAAATTGGTTGGAGAAATATACATATAAATATATACATGTACATAAGATGTATGACAACTTAGTAAATTCATCTTCTCTGGCATGTTCAATCCAAACCTAGAAAATAACTAAGTACACTAGTGTGGTGCCTGTCAAAAGGTCTCAAATACTTAAATTAGCTATGGAGTTTAGGAAAAATGCTTTGAAAAAGTTTCAGTAAGAAAAGTGTACTATAGCTGTGTACTTGTGATGGAAATGAATATATGTATGAAACTTTACACAAATAGGTGTGTATAAGTTGCATGAAATCATGTCATTCTCTCCAATCTGACGATACTACCTATATTATAGATTCTAAGGTCCATTTTTCAATTAGTTAGCCAAACCGTTAAAAGATAGCTGTTTATAATAGCACATTCGTCAGTGTATATCTCAGAGAATGTCAGGAGATGGTTATGCACATGACCCATGATGTAAGCTATTTTGTCAGATATCCCGGTCTGGACGTTCGACTAGGAGTGGGCCGAGTGACCGAATCCTCGACTACTAAGGAGAGTGACCAAGAATGGCTGAGTGAACTAAATCCCTGATTGGGAGCGTTCTCACTTGACCACATCAATTGCTATCAGTTGAGATTTTCGATGGTATAAAATATTTCATATCAGATGCTCCCAATTCTCCTGATCTCTCGAGCGAGATTAAAAGAATTTTATGGTGGTTTTCTTTATCATACCACGTGCGCATTTAATGCATCGCGGGTATAATGATATTGATAAGGTGTTGATGCGATGCGCCTTTTCCTCTTCTTGCCATGCATCCATTTCATATAGATTTGGAAGCTTCTAGTCATATATGGAAAAATCTAGGCTGTTCGTGCATTATGGTGTGAGTAAATCATAGCCCCATATTTTTTTGAAGCGAGAATATGGATCCCAACACTCCAACCTTTAAACTTTCATATTTCGCCACTTGTAACTTTTTTCGACTTTCTACACATTTGAGCAAACTTCTCCCAGCGTTTGTGTTCTTCCTCTCTAAAGCATTCCTCTGCGTTTCTTGGGTAAGAACTACTTTTCTAGATTCAACTTATTTGCCTTCCTTATTTATATGTACTGGTTCACAAATCAAGGCCTTTAGTATTATAATAAACACCATAGGATTCCTCGTCCTAACGAATTTGTAGGAAATTACAACCTCGTTAGGGCCATCTTTGTGTCTTAATTTTGACGCTTTCATTGAGAGATTGCGAGAGTTGGATGACCGTATAAGGCTAGGGAACTGTTTTCGCATCTACCTCCATAGCAAGGGTCGAGCCTTAGACTAAGAGCATTGGGCCCATAGTCGTCACTTTTAGGCCCGAACTCAATGAATCTGCCAATCCCAAAGAAAGAAGGCCCAGTTTTATGTTGCGGATATTAAATCCACCTTAGACGAGGTTAAAGTACAAAATCTCTGCTCCGAATTCCAGTTTTCTCACACCTTATCATTTAGGGTTCTCAATAAGAGTGATCGAGTTTGCTCGCCGAGGGACAACGAGTTGACTGTATATGAGGGCGTCCTTATGGGTGGCCTTCGTTTTCCTCTAATCAAACCTATTCGGGAAATCCCGAGTAAGCTTGATCTGGCACTCGGCCAGATTCTCCCGAACAGCTGGAGGATTATGGTCGGCTGCTCAGTACTTAGGACGGTAGCAACTGGCCACGAGCTATCAGTTAACGAATTTCTGTATTGCTACAAGTGACTAAGGCAGGTAAAGGGAAACTATCCTATGAGCATACTTTGTTAAGATCAATAAAACTCACGTACATTTGTCATTTCCCGTTAGACTTCTTAGCCATAACAATATTTGACAACCAGGTTGAGTAGTTAACTTCTCGAATAAATTTTACTTTAAGCAACTTGTTGACCTTTTTGCTATCGCTTCATTCCACTCTGGAGCAAAAAGTCTCCTCTTCTGTTTTATTGGTCTAGCCCTCAGGGAGATATTCAAGTGGTATGCCACAACCATGGTGTTAATGCCTGGCATGTCTTCATGAGACTAGGCAAAGACATCCGCATTATCTACTAAAAATTTTCTTAATTCATTTTTCAAATGCTCGGGAGTTACTGACCTTATTTTAATAGTCCTCTCTTGGTCGATGATGCCGGCCATAATATCCTCCAGCTTACCTTCTGGATCTTATCTCTTTAGGTCTTCATCATATCTCACTTTCAGTTTTCTCACAACCAGAGCCTATCTGTTCGAATCTCCTTTTTTGTGAGGATATGTAGCACTCCCTAGCAAACTTCTAATCGCCCTTTACATATCCCACATCACTTTCAGTCAGGAACTTGAGCTCCAAATGGTAAGTGGATGTGATGGCTCTGAATTGGTTCAAGGATGTTCTTTCCAAAATGGCGTTATAGGCCAAATGACAATCCATCACCAGGAAGTTTACCATTTTCATCATCTGGTGTGGTTTCTCCCAAGGTAACTGGCAACACATTGGAGTTGAGCAGGGTTACTCAGTCTCCGGTGAAGCCAACCGGGGGGAAAGAGACGAGTTGCAACTTCTCTTTCCCAATTTTCATTTTCTTCAATGCCCTCCAATATAAAATATCTGCCGGACTCCCATTATCCACCAGAATTATCTAAATTTTGAAATTTGCAATTATTAATGAAATAACAAACGAGTGATCATGGTATTGGCATACCTTGGTGGCTTTTTTCTCAATAAAAGTAATCAGTGAAACTCTGCTCTAGACTTTTTATTCGATGAGTCGGTTGTCATAACGTCTCTGTCTCTGCTCGCCTCTCGAGCATATTTCTTTTTAGCCACAGAAGACTCGCCTCCTACTATAAATCCTCCCACTATGACCTTTATCTCTCCAACTGGTTACTAGTTTTGCCTAACTCGATTGGGGCTTCTCTAATCGGGAGTCCTCAGATTTGGGTTTCACCTTTTAACCCTCCTATTCTACTCTTGACTAGTTACAAATTGGCCAAATGTCCTTCGTCAGATCAACTCTTCAGCTTGTCACTTCAGATCAAAACAGTCATTTGTATTATGTCCATAATTCTTATGAAATCTGTAGTACTTCAATTAGGACCTTTTGCCTGCGGCTATTTTCAACTTTTCTGGCCATCTTAGAGTAGGGTCGTCTTGGATCTCAAGAACATTTTCTAGCCTAGTGTTTAAAGAAAAGCTCAGTATAACATCCTATACCTCGCTCTGGTTTTCCTTCGGATCTGTGACTCATTGAGCCTCTCATGTCTTGAGCATTGCTGGACTTGTTTGGCCTCTTCTTGTTTATTTTAGAGCTACCCGCTCCGTCATTTTCTCGTCTCGTTCTTATGACATCTTCCATATTAATGTGCTTCTAAGCCTAAAGTATAAGCTCGACCATATCAGTAGGTGGCGTCTTTACTAGTAAAACCATAAATATAGGCATTCGCAAGCCACTCATAAAGGCCGTAATAGCAACTTTGTCGTCTGTCTCATTTACTTCCAATATCTCATTGTTGAATCTGCAAACATAATCTCTAAGGGGCTTATCATTGCTTTGCTTGATCATCAAAAGGTGGGTGGCTGGTCTCCTCTGCCTTTGTTCCTCAATAAAATGTCCCACAAAAAGTTTGCTGAGTTAGGCAAAACTAGCAGTCGTGCCTAATTTAATCTTATTAAACCACAGCTTAGCTGGGCCTTTGATTGTTACGAGAAATACCCGATACACAATCTCATCAGGATAGGCATGTATATGCATTAGGGTTTTAAACGTTTCTAGATGATCAAAAGAATTTTTTGACCCGTCAAAAGAATCCAATGTGGCATCTTAAACTTTGGTGATAAGGGACATTCCATAATTGCCTGAGTGAAAGACGAATCATTTTTTCTAATAATATCATCTATCATATTTGGCACTATAACAGCCACAAGAATGCTTTGCATTTGTGCTTGCATGGCCGTTATCGGCTCTTCCTAGGGGTTAGCATTTGTATCTCTTACATTGGCTACTTTTGTTCATGACACTTCAGGACGCCTGCCTGCCACATTTTCAGTGTCGATCGACCTATTTCCTCTTCCGAATTCCTCTAGTTGCTTGTTAGGGACTTTGTTTTCCCTCATAACTCCACCTCCATTCACCCCATGTGCATCACCACTAGCTCATCCATTAACTTCAATATCTCCCCTGCTATTTCCGCCATTGGCAAAAAGATCCACTAGTGTTGGGGTGTCCATATGGACAGCGTTCACTCATTAAAGCAATGTCTAGTTCTAGGCTACAGGGTTTACATCACTAGCATCATATCCATCATCTGCCTCTCCATGGTAGTAATTATTTCATCATTTTGGTTTTTCATCACTACTACTAGTTGTGATTGAAACTAGTTGTGATTGAAGCTAGGTGTTTAAGCCGGACCTGGCTTGGACCATAAAGGACTATGAGAAAATTGCTTCCTACAGATGGCGCTAACTGATAACTTAATAAATTCATCTTGTCCGGAAGGTCCAATCTAAATTCGTCTTGTCTGGAAGGTCCAATCTAAGCCTGAAAAATAGCTAAATATACTGGTATGGTACTCGTCAAAAAGCTTCTAATACTTAAGTCAGCTATAGAGTTTATGAAAAATGCTTTGACAAAGTTTCAGTAAGAAAAGTGTATTGTACTTATATATTTGTGATCATGGAAATGAATATATATATCAAACCTTATGCAAATGGGTGTGCATGAGTTGTGTAAAATCATGTCCTTCTCTCTAATCATATGATGCTACTTGTATTGTGGATCCCAAGATCCATTCTTCAATTGGTTAGCCAAACTGTTAGAAGATAGTTATTTATAACAGCACTTTCATAGGCGTATATCTCGCAAAGTTTCTGAAGATAGTTATACGCATGATCTCTAACGTAAACTATTTTGTTAAATACCCCGGTCGGAACGTCTGACTGGGGGTAGGCTGACCGATCGAATCCTCGACTACTAAGCAGACTAACCAAGAATGGCTAAGTGAACTAAATCCCTGATTGGGAGCATTCTTACTCAATCACATCAATCACTATTAGTTGAGATTTTCGATGGAATGAAATATCCCCTATATCAATGTACATGTTTATAAGTGTTTAAAATTGAAGTCTGCCAGTAGTATTATCGTGTTAGGTCGTGAGAGACCATGGAATGAGATGTGTTTAGGATTTGTGAGAGAGATTATGACAATCCAATACTGAGGCATAATTGTCTGCACAATAAAAAATTTAATGAAGTCAGGAGTAATAGTAACAGAAGAGGGTCGGGGTTAGTAACTTTTGAAAATAAGGGAAATATATAAATTTTGAGGAAGTGTGTGTATAATTAGCCTAATGTTTAGGGAAGATATATATAATTTACCAAAAAATAATATAAAATACATTTTAAAATGAAATTTATAAAAAATATTAAAACAATAAAAATATGTATAATTTTAAAAAATAACTAATTAACAGGTAATCCATTAACCTTTTAATTTTTAATAAGTCAAAAGATGTGCCAAGAGACTTAAAAAAAAAAAAAAACTAGGTCATGTTCAATTCGACTCGTTATCCACCTTTTACTGAGCAACAACCTTTTTGGTGCATCTAATGTGGATGGTTCTTAGATTCGCCCGCCAAGATATTAGCCTCCCCTTTTTGGTGCATCAATTGTGATGTTAGCCTCCCCTCTTTCATGGTTCTTAGTGGAAAAAATATAAAAATGCTAGACAACTATAAGGATGTACTTGTTTGGAGTTAGGATTTGTAGGGAGAAATAAATTATTTATATATATATTATGATTAGTTAAATAAAAAATTAAATTTTTTGATAAATATTTATTCATTTTTATCATACCAAAAATTATAATGAATTTAATATTTTTATTTTATTTTACTTCCTCACAAATTTTTTTCACAAATTTTTATTTCAATCATCTAAATATAATAGGTTATTTAAGTCTGATATGAAAATCTTATCAAACTAACAAATGTGTCCATGCTTATGTTGTTATGTTTTTGAATGGAGCACTAATAATTTAACTACTTTACAAATTTAAACTTATTAAATTAAACTCGTAATTAAATGAATTATACAGGGGCTGTTTGGTGTGTTTTTTTGGGTGTTGAGTGTTTGATAAAAATTTATAAAAATTAATAAAGGTTAATAAGTTGATAAAAATTAAAAAACATTGGTAAAAGTTGGTAAAAATTAGAGAAAAGTTAGTAAAAATTAATTTGTAATTAGTGAAAAAAGTAAAAGTTTTAATTTGTTGTTGTGGATGATATTTAAAAGTTTTATTTTAAAGCCAATTTTACATAAAAATCAAAGCAACTATTAACAGTTTGATACATGTCCTACTTTTTTTTTTTTTTTCGGGTATCCAATGTGTTACACATTTTTTTTTTAAGTTTATAAAAGATCATTTTACTATTATTGGCATACCACTTTAAAAAAAAAATTAATCATTAAAATTAGCCATTAACATATTATTATGAATAAAAATTTTGATTATAAAACATTTTTATTTTATTTTTTAGGTTTAAACATTAATTACATGCTATCTCACATTAAATGCATCATTGCAATTTATATATATTCATTTTTTATCTGTCATGCATTTAAAATATTTTAAAAACTAACAGTAATTAACGAACACACAACTAGTTCTATAACGATACAATAGAGTTGATTTACGAAACTATAAACTACAAACATTTTTTTTTTTTTTTTTGTTTGGGGATTCAATGTGATGCAGTCTTTCTTTTTTTTGGGTAAGTTTATTAAGCATCATTTAACTATTGTTGATTTATCACTTTAAAAAATTAATCATTAATATTAATCATTTTTTTTGGTTTGTGCCACACATACCAGCCCTTCAACATGTGCAGCGGTAAATTGCAGACTCGCGTAGCAGCGGGGAGTCAGACCCACACCCAAGAACTGAATACGGTTCGTCCAGTCAAGGAGACCCGTCCTACCAACCTTTACTACGCTTTACGCCCGGGAGGCTGGCCCCAAGTTTTTGCTAGAGAGGAAACTTAAACTTAAAACCTTGAGGTGGTAAGCCCCAAGTTTCAGTTCAAGACCATCCCATCTAACTTATTGGGGTTTAATATTAACCATTAGTACACATTTTGAGTAAAAATTTTGATCAAAAAACATTTTTTACTTTATTTCTAGTGCTTAAACATTAATTACATGTCGTTTCACATTAAATGTTACGTTACAATTTACATAAATTTATTTTTTATCCGTTATACATTTTAAACATTTTAAAGATAACAGTAATACAAAAACATCTAACTAATTCTATTATAATTCTTTGAATTCAGTAACTTTTCTAGACATTTTTTTGGTCAACTAAACTTTTTTGTACCGTATTTTTTTTAATAAAAATTTATGCATAATATTTCTTTGGTAACTATATATATATATATAAATTTTTGTTCCACGTACATATTTATTTGAATAAATTTTATTAAAATTATAATTGAGTATATCGTTATAAATTGATAGGACTTTAGGTCATCTTGTAATTAATCCTTCTTATTTACAAACTAGCAATAACTTATATTTACAGTACTCTGAACAAAATTGGTATAAAATTTATATAATTGAAATTTAGGCAAAAAGTTTAAATCAAAAAAATTATGAAAATTTATGCGTTTTAATTTTTTTCTGAAATTTTAAGTCCTAACAACTATCGCGTGTGTTTTGATCTTTCCCTCTCCAATTAATTTTTAATAAGCACCATAAAAGAAAATACAAATTATGATATTTTAATTTGGAAGGTTTAATTTCTTAAAAATTATAATTGAACGAAATTTAAGTTGACAGTTTTAATTTGTATATGATCTCCACCCTTAACTATAGTAAAATTTAAAATGTTCAAATCATTTTATAAAATAAATGATAGTGAAATCCACTAAAATAAAAATTGAACAGAAAGTTAAAAATATTAAAATAATCTCAATCGTTTAATAAAAGAAAAAATAATTTTTAACTGTTAGATCTTAAATGGTGTTGGTTAGTAAATGACCAAAAAATACAATAAAAATATAAAGATTTAATATAAAAGTAATATATGATCAAGTTTAATTAAAAAAAAAAGATAAAAAATTAGTAAAAATTAATAATTTCTTATTAATTTTGATCAACCAAACATCCCCTTAAAAACAATTTTTAAAAACAGCCTATTTTATCTATATTACAAAATAGAACATTTGATAGGACATTTGTCCTACGTTTCCTGGGTGTGTTTTCAATTGTAACGTTGGGGTGGGTTTTCAAGTGTTACAAAACTTAGGGGAGGGCGAGGTAGAGGAATGGCAGGGGGGATTTTTGGTTTTGGTTTGAAATTCAAACATACATATATATAATAGATACAAATATGTATATTATATTTTGTAAAATTACGTATATTATATTTTTCTAAATAGAGAATTAATTATTTTTTAAATAAATAGAGGATTAATTATTTTTTTAACATTTTGTCATACGTCATCAAAGTTTTGTTACTGTGAGATCAATAACTGTTAATTCACATAAAACTCAAATTAATGAACATAAATTAACAGTCCCTACTGTCACAATTTTTTCTTTCTATTTATATTATCTACAGGTATCACGTGTATTTATACAACAATATAACTTATTAATTTGATATTTTGTATATTTTTAATTGTTATATTTATTCGATGGGCATAATTACTTGGAAAATGGGAAGCAGATGATTAATAATTTACTTCTGGAAGAAATCGAAGAATTTCTTGGGAATCCTACAAAATCTATTCGTTCTTTTTATGATACTATGTAATTTGTGCAACCTGATGTACAGCTAATATGCATGGGATTAATTGCTTCAATGGGATCTTTTATCTTGGTTGGAGAAAAAATTACCAAACGTCTTGCATTCTCTCACGCTTGGAGCTAATGGGGTTTTTGTCATTTATACGGAAAAAAAAAATTTGATTATTTTTAAGAACTCAACGGGATTCCCTTCTTTGTCTGATTTGAGGAGTGATCTTGCTTATGGAGTCAAATCAATACATTCAAAAAAGAAATATTTAAATATCGATCTTATCGATATAATTGATCTTATAAGTATCATATCAAATCCCATCAATCGAATCACTTTTTCACATTTATATATTTTTAATCGTTATATTTATTTAATGGCCAAAATTATTTCTTTCCATCTCCACTTTGGTTGCCTTTTCAGTCGCATTACTTGAAAACATAATGTCTCACTCTTCCCATATATTTTTTGAACTCTAAATTAATATTTTCAAAAATTTAATAATATTTGTAATAAATAATAAAATTATACACATATAAATAAAAAAAATTATCAATGTATAGATGCCTATTAAACAAAGTTAACCAAATTTTTTTATTTAAAAAAATATATTTAAACTTTAATTTTCTTTAAAATTTTATTAAAAATAAACATATTAAAATTTTAATTTGACTATGTGTGAAACTTAAATTTTAAATACATACATTTTTAAACTTTTGTATCATTTATATAATAAGGAAGTTTAAAACTTTGAATTTGAGATTTTTTAAGTGTTGAATTTGTTTAATGGTCAGGACTACTTCTTTTCTTCTCTACTCTGATTGTCTTTTTGATCATATTACATGAAAATATAATCCCTCACTATTCTCATATATTTTTTGAATACTTTTTACATACAAAAGTTCTAAAATTAATATTTTAAAAAATGTGATAATATTTGTAATAAATAATAAAATTTTATACCTTTATTAAAAATTGTATGAATATATTAATTTCTTTTGATTAGTGATTTTTATTTTTATAAGTTATTTTTACACTTTTTTTATGCACATTTGCTTTATAAATTTAAATTTTAGTTATTTATATACCAAATTACATTTCTGAAAGGCACAGGTAACCACTAGTTATTATGGCCCCGTTTGACATACTATAAACCTCTAAAAAATTCTATAAATCTCCAACAATCCCTCTACCTCTAATTTTTCTGCCATCACTAATTTCAAAAAATTTTAATATTTCGCTAAAAAAATAAAAAGATCTGAAAGTAAGTTAACCGAATGTGTAAATTTTTTATACAATCATATATTCTTTGTGTCGAAAGCTTTCAAACGAATATTATTGTTGTTATTTTTTGTAAATTTTTTTAAATCTGTGGGAACAAATTTGAAAAATCGTTCTCACAATTTATTACTTTAAAAAAAATTACTAAAATTAATCTCAAACTACATTTTATCCCAATTCATTTTATTTTTCCTTACGCCAAATGGGCCTAAAGATTCCATATAGATTCCATATAGGGCGAATACTGAACCAACACGTTGAATTTGTACTGCTGTCCCTCCGTCAACGATCAACACTCCTACGACTTAACACGTAGCCCAGGCGCTGATTCCCTTACTCCGCTCCCCCACCAACGCACATCTATTTTCTCCACATCTCTCTCTCCCTCTCTTTCTCCATTCAGCAGTTGGGTCCCTGCTCTGTCACTCTCTCTCTCTCTTTCACTTAGGGTTTGGTTGATCAGATCAAACAACTCTCGACCTTGACTAAGCTCAGAGTAAGATGAACATGATGATGGGTAGTTAATTCTTTCGACCATTTACTCGTCTTCTATATTTCTGCTTCATATCGAAAGTTTTAGGAGCATATTCTTTGTTAATTTCTGTTTGTTTATGTCCTCAATTCATCTCTCTCTCTCTCTCTCTCTCTCTCTCTCTCTCTCTCTCTCTTTCTCTCTCTCGCGATGGGAATGAACTCTGGACATCGTCATACCAATTCTAGTTTTATCCTGATCTAATATATTTCATGATTTCGGAGGTCCATCAAATTAGGGATTTTAGTTTTGACAGTCACAAATGATATGAACCTATTTATTTATTTATTTTTGAGAGTCTGATTATAAAAATGGCTCTTTTTTTTTTCCTTAAAAGCTTTTTTTTTTTTTTTTTGTTTTAAAGTAGCAATGGATGCCTGTATGGTTTGATATTAAGCCCATGTGTGTTCTGGTACGGGTTCTCTTTGGATTGATCGCTTTCCTTGCCTAGAAAAACATCATTTTTTTTCAGAACATCAACTTTGCTAGATTGAAGCTTAGGATTTTGGATTTAACTTCGTGCACCTCTATTAAGGGCCTGATAATATTAATTGAGGTTTGCAAAGAATTTGGGCTTCTGTAAGAACATAC
Source organism: Vitellaria paradoxa (assembly GCA_019916065.1). Lineage (NCBI taxonomy): Eukaryota > Viridiplantae > Streptophyta > Magnoliopsida > Ericales > Sapotaceae > Vitellaria > Vitellaria paradoxa. Next base: position 19,574,732 of record CM034234.1, on the reverse strand, counting down.
ACACGCATAAAATTAGGATTAGGTGTTCGTTTCAGGCTTTCAGCTCTTGTGATTATACATTAAAATTTCCTCCCATCAATGTGTTTGCTGTGTATTGCATCAAATACCGCCCATTTAGACTTGTATTGAGTGAGAATTGTTAACTGAAACATAGTTCAAGTTGACACCCTCAGATGTATAATGGACTGGCAGGGGACTGACTATCCATGTCCTTGTGTAAATTCACATATGAATATGAATTCACGTGCAGTCTTGCGGAGGCCAAACTTTATCTTGTTTCCACGATATACTTTTGAAGATTAGCTCTTACTAGCTTCAAATCGGGGGGTTAAGGGCATGATTTCAGAAATTTCTAATTTTGTGTTTAATGATAAAAAGGAGGACAAAATAATAATGCCTTTGACTATGTTTGTTTCGATGGAGAATATTTTCTGCATTTTCCGATGCATTGCCGAGTGTAAAATGTTAATCACAGATTTTTAAAGAACATGAATTACTTTTAACACCTATAAATTACCTGTTGAAATAGCTTGATGTATATTGATGGGTCTTTTTCTAACAGGTTAAGCTTTTAGGACAATTATTAAGTGTTTTCACTGATTAACATACTCTTCGTTTTTTTTTTTTTTTTTTTTCCGGAATTTCTTTCTGCCTATTTCATTTTCTTAATAAACACTCAGGTCTTGTGGCCGTGCATTTGATATGACATATGCATACGTATAAACACAAGAATATAAATGTGCATGGCCCATGTATTTGTGCTCACACAAACAGATACCGATATGTGCACACGCATACTCTTGCAAACGGTTATAAATGTCTTCACATATAATGTGTGCCTAGCCTGGGGGTAGACATTTTAGGCCTGGCCTCCCAAACCCGTTCATTGAAGTCCGTCTTATTTTTTTCAAACTTGAGATTGAATATGTCATTTTGAAACATTAAAAATATATATTTTATGTATTTGTATTTTCTATTAAAAAATAGGTTTTTATATCAAAATTTATATAAAAATATTTATTGTAATACTAAATTACTTACTTTTACAATTTTATAAATTCTATTTTTATCTAAAAAATATAGTTTGTTTTTTATTTTTATAAGTAAATAGGTTTACGTGGGCGGGCTTAGGGATAAACTTAGGCTTGGTGGGCAACAAAATTATTCTTAGCCCGGCCTAGCCTGCCTGCCCATTGTCCAGCAATGCCAATATCTAGCCCATGCTAATATAAAGAGCCATATTTGATTTATGTGCGTTCTTATACAAAGTGCATCGTCTTAGTTATCAATCTACCAGGCACTGGAATTTGGGAGGGAATTTTAAATTGTTTTATGAATTTATATGAACGATATATATATATTAGGGATAGTTTCTTTTTTCCTCCTGTATTTAAGGTGAAAATTACTTACACTCTCTGAATTTTAAAAACTTATTTTTATATTCCTTGTACTTTGAGCTAAAGTGAAGTTGTAAACGGCGTTAAATTTTCAAGTGAAAAGACAAAAATACTCATTAAAAAAGCTAAATAGAATCAAGGTATGTAAATGTAGATAATATAAAATACATAGGGTATGAATGCAATTTTTAAACTTAGAGTCAAACCGTTATTTTTGAGGGGATTTTTTAATGCTTTCACTTTAATCTAAAGTATAAGGGATGTAAATATAGGTTTTTAAAGTTTAGGAGGTATAAGTGATTTTCACCTTAAATATAAGAGGTAAAAAGATAATTACTCCTATATACTATTTTAAATTCTACATTGAAACAAATGGAGTGTAGTTCTTAACCATTGTCATGGCGCCTTGGGAAGTGTTACATTTTGGTTGCTAGAATTTACCTAATACCAACATGTTTGGCCTCAAGCAACCCCCCCCCCAAAAAAAAAAAAAATTGGGGATCAAGGGGGTGGTGAATGTCTTTTCTACTCCGTAAGAGTGGATGTGCATTCTGCAACCAGTGCAATTGTAGCGCTAGTTTAGGTAGATTCTGTCTATGGAGGCACATCTTTTTCAAATGACAAACAAAGAGCGCTGCTTCATGCAAATGTTTGGATTAAGGATTTGTATGCCTCTAGCAAGCACATATTCAGTGTCGAGGGTTTTCGAGTTGGACTCAAAAAAGGACATCGACACACGGTAGACTCACATAGGATGCTTGTTGGACTCACTTTTGTTTTTGCCATGTTGGATTTTTTTTATTATTTATTTTTGTTTATATACATCCTTTTGACACAACATAGACTTGTTTTGTACATGCCAGTCCTTTTTATAATTCTTGAAAGTTTTAAATATGCTTGACTTGTGAATAAAATTAAAGTAAAAAAGCTCCATGGTTTTTTATGTTTAGATGATTTGATGAGGCGTAAAGACGTTTTGATTTATGGATTCATTAGCAATGTCTTTTTTGAGATGATTTGTTAGTCATCATTTTGGATAAAATGTAATTATTATGTGACTGTTTTGTTGAATATTAAGCTATAGAATATAATTATTATCATTTTGAAGGCGATGTTATCATTATGTGACTTCTTTATTAACTTCCATTGAGATATATGGTTTTTAGTTTTATTCAGTGTTATATTGCATTATTTTTATTGTATTTGAATAAAGTACTAATATCTAAGACATAAAACATATATTTTTGTTGAATCCTCATCATGTCATGTTGTGTCCTGCATTTTTTTTTTTTTAAATTGCTGAGTTAGCACATTCATGTTGTGTTGGTGTTTCTCAGGTATGCCTCTTGATGATAATGTTATATGTCATCCTGTTTTACTTTGAGTTCACAATCAGCCTTCCTTTTTTCTTTTTTCTTTTCCTTTCTTCTTTTTTTTTTTTTTTTTTTTCCAAAGACCCCATGGGGGTTTTAGGGGTGGTATTTGGCATATTTGCATGGAGTAAATTGAATCACACTTGTTATATTACTATTATTTGGTTATTTGCTTTGTTCTGAGCTGTTGAGTTTTAGAGTTACTTCACATATGCATCAGAATATATGCAAATGAAGAGCATCGTTATTGCTGGCAATAGAATGAAAACGCAGAAAGTGATAATGCAACAAAGTAGGAAGAAAGAGTGGTCTCCTTGCGGTATTTTCTGCCACTTCTGCTATGAAAATGGATCTAGGTGCTGGTAAGACTACATTTATGTTGACTTGGTGGCGGAGATATTTTGACAAGGAAAATTTATACCAAAACTGAACTACTGATGATTCTTGAAGCAAACTACTTAAAGTGAATTCAATTCTAATGTCATAAGCATTAGATAAGCTCTAAAAAATACATCAAGTAACAATAGTTTTTCATTTCAGCACTATTTTTTTTTTTTTTTTGGCTGTGTAACAGACATCTCCCTCCTTGCACATTGTCATGGTGTAATCACTTTTTGTTGGCAACCTAGTGAAGAAGCAATTTGCAAGAAAGCAGACATCACATTTGAATTTTAGTCATCATAATGGAAAACAAGTACTTTGTCCAGGATATCACATTCTTCTTTTCTTCCCTGTTGAGTGTGTGGTACAAAAACCTGCAAAGGCACTGTTAGCACATTGAATGTGAGCTTAATTTGTTTATAATAAGCAGGCTGAGATAAACACCTTGCTTACGTTTTAGTTGCTGCTTAGAGGTGGTAGATGGGCGGGTTTGTGTGTTTTTAATTCAAGTTGAGCGTTAGGTAAACCCAATTACACCTAATTAATATTCGGGTCATAAATTGGTGGCTATATGTGGATATGTTCAGACCTGCTAACCCATATAACCCATTATATAATTTAACAATCACTCTAATTCAAGCATGTATGGTGGCGTAAATAGTGGGTAGCAGAAGTGGAGAGTAGGTAGCGGAGGCATTATAATTGTCAAAGGAAAAAAATGTAGTGGATGCATTATGAGTACTGTTGATGGTGGTGAACTAATATATGGGCACGCATTGGGTACTCATATCCAACCTGCGTAGAAATATACCCATACGTACTAATTCAATTATGATCCATTTACGACTTTAGGTGGGTTTGGGCGGGTTCTTTACAGTTTAGAATAAATGGATTGAAATTGCCACCTCCAAATTAGTTTCAATTTTAATTTAGAGTAAGGTCAACTCTGAATCCGAGCACTTATTCTGCTGTACTATTTCAGCATTTTGATGAAGTGATAAGTTTAAGAAGGGAAGAGGTACTGCTAAAATTGGATATGGATCAGCCTGAACAGACTCAGCAGCAGCAGCAGCAGCAGCCGCCTCCGTCAGTGGTAGGAGTGGTGCCAGGTGGCCAAATGGCCTATTCTTCTCCCTACCAAACTGTACCCGTAACTTCTACAACTCAGCCTCCCACCACTTTTTCTGCTTCCCAGCATCAGCTTGCCTACCAACAAGCCCAACACTTCCATCACCAGCAGCAGCAGCAGCAGCAACAAGAGCAGCTTCAACTATTCTGGTCCAACCAAATGCAAGAAATCGAGCAAACCACTGACTTCAAAAACCACAGCCTCCCACTTGCTCGTATCAAGAAGATCATGAAAGCCGACGAGGATGTTCGAATGATTTCAGCAGAGGCTCCGGTAGTTTTTGCAAAGGCCTGCGAGATGTTCATCCTGGAGCTGACTCTGCGTTCCTGGATCCACACGGAGGAGAATAAGAGGAGGACCCTTCAGAAGAATGACATTGCAGCTGCCATTTCGAGGACCGATGTGTTTGATTTCTTAGTTGACATCATTCCAAGAGATGAGTTGAAGGAGGAGGGGCTCGGGGTTACAAAGGCAACCATACCGTTGGTGGGTTCACCGGCCGATTCTATTCCATACTATTATGTCCCAACCCAGCAGCAGCCGGTAGGACCAACAGGGATGATCGTGGGGAAACCAGTGGATCAAGTGGCAATGTATGCTGCTAGTGGTGGTCAGCAGCAGCAGCCTCGGCCGCCTGCAGCATTCATGCCATGGCCCCGGCCCCAGCCTCAGCCTCAGACTCAGCAACATCAAACCCAGCAGCAGCAAAGTGAGACTTCATAGCTGTGAAGATGGAATTTGATGTCTCTGTGTTATGGATAGGAGTGGGGAGGGATGTATCTGCACTGTCTTATTTGTATCTGCAGTGGTCTTGTTTGTAGGAAATGGTGGCTTTTAGTTTGTAATTGGGTGTTAGAACTTCAAAAAAAAAAAAAAAAATTGAATACTACTACTAGAGTCCCAAGTGTGGAAAATTGTAGTGTGTGGCTGAGATCTATTTCATTACAAGCCTTCTTTTTTTGTGGAGGAGGCAGGGCAAAGCAGTCAAATCTGTTGCTGAATCAATATATTTGAGCAAGTTATCGGCTTTTGTTGAGTGAGCCCTTGAGTTGTTTGTGGAATTATTGAAAATCATTTTTGTTGATTTTTCAGATGAGAAGGTTTGTTAGTTTAGTGAATCGTGGCTTAATCTGTTTGTTTGTTTGGGTTTTTCTTTTTTTCTTTTTTTCCCTTTTTTTTTTCAAAGCATACCATTCACATTCATTAAAGAAATAAAATTATGAAAAGAAGTTGAAAAATAAGATTTTTCAGGTGAGAAGGTTTGTTAGTTCGGTGAATTGTGACTTAATATGTTTGTTTGTTTTTTTTTTTTTTTTTTTTTTTTTTAAGCATACCATTCACATTTGTTAAAAAAATAAAATTATGAAAACATTTGTTAAAAAAATAAAATTATGAAAACAGGTTTAAAAATAAAAATTCACAATCAAAAAAACATTTATTTCTCTTTTACTGAAAATATTAGTTTGTGTGTGAATAATATGGTTAGACTTACCAAACTGGAAAAAAAAAAAAAACTCCAAATTTAGTTAAAAAACTATAAATAGCATCCAGAAGTAGGAAAAAAAAATTCACTGACGGCCAAACAGAGCTGCTTCTAGAGTCGCTAAATAAAATATATTTGATATTCTTAATTTCTAAAATAGAAAAAAAAATTAAGAATGTTCATGTCTGACTTCAAGATATACAAAATGTCTTTATGGCAATTCATTGCTTTAACAACCCCCCCCCCCCCCCAAAAAAAAAAAAAACACGCGCGCACACACACCAAAATGCCCAAACCAACACAGCCATATTTGTTAACCTACAAAACAAATAGAGAGATTCACTGAATTACTGTCCTGAGAATAATCAAGGTAAGCCACAGATTAGAAGCTGCAAGCAAATTTTACATAACAAGCAGCGTGACCAAATGATCAAAACTTGAGGGGGTAAGGGTAGAGGCTATAAATTATGACTTTGTCATTTGAATAATTCCAAGAGAGCTGCTGTAGAAAATGCAGCTCTTACACACCCACAGCCATGCCTAGAGAGAGAGTTTTAATCTCCCTCCCACCATAATACTACTCAGAGTCACTTTCCCTTTTTCTCTTCCTACTTCTTTTCTTCAGTAGTCCTTTCTGAGCTAAAGTCTTCAGTTTCTGTTCCTTTCTTGCTTTAACTTTCTCCTCAAAGCCATCATCCATCATCTTCATTTTTGCCACTCGTTTGGCCTTGTAAACCTGTGAATTGCATGGAAAATCAAGAAGTAAAATCTCCGCTAGTTAAGTACAGACAAACAACTAGTACATGTACTGAGACACAACCAGACGTCACCAGATATTTCTACATTACATAAGCAACTGAAATGATAATAATAGCCACTGCATCCATAGTTGATAGAACACCCTTCTCAAGTGGAGGTTCTCACCTTTGTAATATCAGCATGCACCTCATTCTCTTTACATTCAAACTTGTCTAATTGCTTTCCAATAACAGCTTCTATTTCATGAACAAGAAATACATCTTTCTGCAAATATGCAACAAAATGAGCAAATCGAAAACAAAGCAATAATAACCAAAAACTCATATTTCTATATGTTTTTGGACTAGATTGGAAAAACAATATACGTCCATAAAGAATCCTAAATCTCTCGTGCATTATTACACACAGGCAGAGCCACTGCCTCCTAGCATAATTTCATAGCAAATAAATATACTACCATAATATAAAAACAAGGAGTAAAGGAGGCCAGTTACTCATACTAACAAATCATTCCCTAGTAGAACTTTGCAGTTTTTATATAGTAACAGTTTTTTATCAAAAGCAGAAAGAAATTTACAGTTTTGACATTTTATCACTGTACTTTTACTTTTACCTGGGTAACAAGGCTCACAGACAACCCTCCTCTGCCTGCTCTTGCAGTACGCCCAACACGATGAATATAATCCCTTGGATATCTGCACTGATTTGGGCAATAAGATTTTACTGAAAAGAAATATTAAGCATAAACTAACAATAGAGATATGTTTTGAATTGAAACCTTGGGATATCATAATTAATAACAAGATCAACTGTGGGAATATCCAAACCACGACTGGCAACATCAGTGGCAAGCAATATGGGAACTTTTCCAGATTTAAATCGGTGTAGTGCGGCAAGCCTTAGAGACTGCGATTTAAATGAATGCAATGCTGCAGCTTCTATATCAAGCTCTTCAAGTAAAAGACTTAGAAGGTGACAATTCCTGCTCAAACATTAAACATAAGTGGTAATAATCAATGCATAGTTTAAGATTTACCAGTAAAGAGGTGGTTGATACATAATTAACTAAATGTGTCACATACCCGTATTGGATACTTGAGTAAAAACAGTTAGGTAAGGATGTGATATATATATTCATACATAATTAGATATCCATACAAGCATATTTGGCCATTCAATTTTAGCCCATAATTATACATAAAACTACGTGTTTTATGCATGAAGCCATGAAATACTCCAATGACACTTTATCAATACTATATCATCCTTTAGAATTAAATAACTAAATATTAAATATATAAATATTTTTCCATCTCCACGTATCCTTGAACAAGAGAATTAATGGATTGACTATTAGATACGTGATTGTACCTGACACCCGTGCCAAGAATCCATGTAACACAGATTTTACTTACACTTGGTAGGCAAAGTTGAGGATATTCTCAGATGCTTGAATGCTTCAGATATTTTTCTAAACTATGCTGAGTTGGGAAAAGGATGAGTTCAGTTGAGTTATGTTAGCATATTTATCTTTGACATATTTTGTTCCACACTTGATCCAACCTTTTATCCCAAAAAATTCTACAATAAAAATTAGGTAGGCAATTAGTATAGTTTCCGCAGGTTTATTTCATTTACAAGTTTTACATAGTCTAACAGGCTATGAAGCTCTTGTGAATATATCATATTCAAGGAAAGAATCTGTTTGTTGTGAAGCTTACGTATTAAATCCTATCCTTATCTTGCATCCAAGCCCACTTTCACAGTGAAGTAGGAGACAGTGATTGCATAAGCACTTATTTGTCATATTTAACAATAATAATAACACTGATAAGATGGTATTGGACAGGCATGGCCAATATATGCAATTACAACCACATAGCACAGAACTCAAAACACTGGCACATCAGAGAAGCATAAAATAGAAGTACCTGCAAGTTGAAACAAACACTATGACAGATCGGACCTCCATGTCTTCCATTTTGGCTAAAATGTGTAGTAGATAAACATTCTTCACTTTTTTGGGGATAAAAACATATTGTTGTTTAAGAGATTCAACTGTCTTGAAGCCCTCATACGCCTCATAGAAGTATGCCTTGTTTGCAGAAAGCTCAAGTAACGTCTGTAATTCACTTGTCATTGTTGCCGAAAACAATAAAGTTTGTCGATTTTTTGGAAGGCACTGGAATATAACTCTTAATTCCTCTTCAAACCCAACATCCAAAACTCTGTCAGCTTCATCCAAAACTAGGAACTAATGCAATAAAAAAAAATGAATAAGTTCATCAACCAAAGGGAACATTCCTGTAGTCTACCATGTGCAGAGAAGTCACATGTACAAAAAGCTTACTATTATAATACTAGAGGTATCCCCACATTCAGTAGGACTAATCCCCTAAAGCTCCATACCATTCCGCCAAAATTAAGAGCTAGATAATGCTGAGAGGGTTCGAATTGTTTGGTAGAGGTTTAAAGATCAATTTGGCCCCAGGTGGACTATTAAATTAAAAGCTTTATATTATAGAGATGGCATGAAAAATAGGCATCAGGTTCCCAAAAATTGTAAAAAAATTCATCACCTCGGGAAAGAGCAGCTGCCTATTATCCATGCATATCTCAATAATATCAAACGCAAATCCATGCCTCAGGAAGGGTAGAACAGTTCCTTAACTCAGTAAATAAATGTTTGAATAAATGTGTCAATACAAAATAATATATCATGGAAAATAAGTCAACATGGTGTGGAGCTACTCTATAACTAGAAAGGCAATATCCAATGGAAGCCTTAGTTATGGACACACTACAGTGTAACTTATGTTTTCAGTTGCACTTACAGAAAGTGAATCATTTAATTAAATGGTAAATCAAATCCCCACATCAACAGATGTATGTGCCGCCATAAAAATTCTCCATTTTTTGCGTAGGGTCATCCTACTGTACTAATTACCAACAAATACATGGACATGGTACTTATGTCAAAATGTTGCATGGGCACCTAACCCGTTTTCAATTACGCATAAATATAGAAAGATTACAATAAGGGTGTTTAGTGAACAATGAGATGAAAAACTTGAATCACCAGATGTGGTTGCTAGGTGTAATTCCAACTAGACATATCGAAACATAACCAATATAATAATATTCATACCCATGCCACACCAACACAAGTTCTTCAATCTGGTAGGATCCTCTAACATAGCTAACACCAAAAACTACCACAAAGACACTTTGTTATAAGCCTTCCCATTCGACAAAATAAGCACTCAAAGGGGAAAAAAAAATGCTGTCTTTAGGGTGCCTTTGGAGTGACAACCAAAAAAAAAAAGTTAGATATTTATGGAGATTTTTGGTATTTTATTGAGCTCCAAGCGGAGCCTTGATGTACAATAAGATAAAAATTACAGTGATTCAACAAATTCTGGAAAACTAATTGGGAGTTGGGGGATAGAAGTTAAGTGAAGACTAGATTAATTACCTTAGTGTTTGAGAATATAGAAGGAATATCAGGATTGTCTTCAATGAGAACCTTGATCCTCCCGGGAGTGGCAATAACAACATGAGGGCGCTGCATCAGATTCTTGGTCTGGTTAAGCATGTCCATTCCGCCGACAACGACGTCGCATCGAAGGTTCAAGCCCGAACCCAAAGCCCTAAACTGCTCGGCTAGCTGGAACGCAAGCTCACGGGTCGGCGTCACCACCAGTGCGAATACCCCGTAAGGGTCCTCACCGAGGCGGTGGAGTACTGGCAGCGCAAAAGCCGCCGTCTTGCCACTGCCGGTCTGGGCGAGCCCTAACACATCCTCGCCGGCGAGGATTCGGGGAATGCAGTGGTGTTGGACAGGGGTGGGCCTCTTCATCCCGAGTTCTGAGCAGGTTTTGACCGCCCATTCGGCAAGGCCGAGGTCCGCGAAGGATTGATAGTTAGGGTTGGGATTGGGGTTTGTTTCTTTTATGAGTTGCGGTTTCTCAGGGGCGGCGGGAGTGGCAGAGATGGCGAGGGTTTTGGTGGGTTGTTTGCGGATGATTTTCCGGGAAAATAAGGGAAAATTCTCATCCACTGGGATTTGTTCATCCATGTTTACATGCAGAATCGATTGCCAGAGGCTTGGAGTCTATGATTTATTGAAAATTTGTACTACAGATAGTTGCAAAACCCTGCTGACGTGAAGAAGAGTGGTTATTTGGAACAAACGGAAGGCACAAATGATGAAATATAATTTTGTAATTTTTTTTTATAAATGATATAAGAACTCAGGAATTTAATATTTTTTTTAAATTTGAAAAAATAAAAAATAAAAGAGAAGAAATAGAGAAGTGTGAGTTGTTATTTTTTTTTTTAATTTGCAAACTTAAACCAATCGTTAAAAAAAAAAAAAAAAACAGACGTTTAAAGAATTTGAAGAAAACTTTCTTTCACTTAAATAATCTTCTAACTCCTCAATGGACTGCGAAGGTTATTTGACCCTACGGTAGAAGCTGATATTTCTAAAATCTTCCACAAAAATATTTAACATATTTATATGATAGGTTTCGAAAAGGAAACTTTCTACCTATTTTAAAATTATATAATATATTTACAGTTGTTTATAATATACAAGAGATTTTTAAAATGTATAAGGTTATCTTAGGATGATCTAGAATCTTGTAGAAAATTCTGGAATAATGTCACCGTATTGTGACTATGTAGGCATTTGCGAGACGCCAAGTAGGCGCTGACATGATGGGGTGTGACAGTGTACACATAGGTTATTTGGAACAAATCGAAGGCACAAACTATGAAATATAATTTTACAACTTGAAAAATTAAATAACTTTTTGTAATTTGAAAAATAAAAAATACAAGAGAAGAAATAAAGAAGAGCGAGTATTTTTTTTTTAATTTGAAAAATAAAACCACCGATGAGTTAGAAAGGTGTGAGATGTTAAAAGAAGCCAAAAAAAATTGAATGGTATTGGAAAAATAAAACCACCGAAAAATTAAAAAGAAATGAGAAGTCAAGGAAGCCAAAGTTATACGGTATTTTGCTAAAAAGAAGAATGTGATAGGATTCCAATAGAAAGGAAAACACTAATTTGTGTTCATCCTTAAGATATTAGTATAGACTAACTTTTAAAAAATAAAAAATAAAAATAGAAAAACTTTCGAAGTAGCTGTTTTAAGTTTTTTTTTTCTTTTTTGTGACCTTTTCTTTGAAAAAAAATTTAAAGAAATGAATTTTTAGATCAAAATTTTATTTTAATACACTTAAAAATTGAAATTTAAAATAAATAAACTTTATTGTACTGAAATTGCACTTAATGCAAGTACTAATTGCACAAACAATAAAATTTCATAATCAAACTTGTTTCTTAAGATTTTGGCCAGATTGAAATATTGTATTCAAATTTATTTGCAAGTTTTTTGTCAAATTTGAGATCAAACCGAGTTTTTATTGAATTTGAAATATTGCGTTCAAACTTAGTTTATTAGTCTATAGGCAACTTTGAGTTTCGTTCAATTACAACAAACAAACTACTCGCAAGCTTTTACTTAGCCTGCTCATGAACATTTTTTTTTAAATGAATGCCTATAATGAACCAAGTTTAATACCCACACAAAATAAACAAAATACATTTTTTTACTCAATAAACAAAATTGCCTTGCTTAATCTTTTACCTTTTTACATTTTCCCTCATATATTAAAAAGAGTTTTCGCAAGATTATTCACAAACATTTAAATGAGGTTGTTTACAAGTTATAAATAAATTTGTTCATGAATATTTAAACAAGTTTGTTCACGAATGCTCACGAATAATAAACGAACTAGTTCACTAATTTTATCGAACTGAACTTATAGTTGTTTGAAATCAACCTATTTATTTATCGAGTTTGAGAAATATATTCAACCTTGTTTATTTATCTTATCAAACAAATATAAAATAAATTCTCAATGAACTTGTTCGCGAACTACTTGTCAAATGCTTTATTTTTTTTTTATTTTCTTAACTATTTTTAACTATTAAAAATGGGTAATACTTAGAATGTTAAGCGTAATCATGCCACATATGAATGTTTTAATAAAGATTGAACAAACACGCATTCAAAGCAGGTCGAAAAAGACATTAGCATAGGATATTGTCTGAACAATCTTCAATACCTAGCCAAATTTTTTATGTTCTAATCTTGTAAAGCTTTTGTCAATTGTAGAGGCGTGCAGATGGGAGGTCGTCCAAACGTGCATTCAAATGAAAATTTCGTACTTAGTTGATTTTGAGGTCCTTCTAGGATTGCACAACTAGTATTTATCGCATATGCATGTGAATCCATTACGATGAGAGTCCGACCAAAATTTTCACACTTAAAATTTTTTTCCAATTTTTTCCTATGACCAACCTTTTGTTATCTAAACCCATGTACAAATTGAGGACTTTCTGTTGGTTTTTATAGCATATAGTTGAGAAAAATACTTCAAATGGAATGATGAACTTTTTAAAATTTACTTCTGATACATAGCGGAAGTACCTTCTTTTAGCAATTCAACCTTCTAAACTATTCTCAATTCTCTCTTTCTAGATGGATGTGTGTGGTCACTCTAATCCAGATCATGTGGCTTATTAATATATAAAAGATATTTATAGAGAGAGATACAGAGTTTATATCAAAGAAGATCTCTAATTCTAGACATTATCTCTTATCCACTCTCGCATATATCTTATCTATATATATCATCCTAATATATATTTAGAAGATATGGTATCTTAAGAAAATCTCCCAACCATATCATCTTATCTAAATATATATTAATTATTTGTAATTTATTTCATAAATAAATTATAAATAATTAGCCAACTGAACCTAGCCCATCAAGATAAAATTGAGCTAACTTGGGGACTGAAGGCCCATGAATTCCTAGCTCCAACTTAAAAGATATTTGGGTCTTGTCATCTCATAACAACCTATTATCTTTTTATATTAACATAGGACTATTCCACTAAAAGCCCTGAGCTGCACTCTAGTAGTCCATGTTGAAATTCATTTATTAAAATAACTTTTAATAAAATGAATTTTGGTCTTAGACCAATAATATCCACTTAATTAACCCTCCATTATAAACTCGTAATTAAGTTAGGCTAAATGTCGAGCCCCTTAATTACATATTTACCCTAAGTCTCTATTAATCTTAATTTTGATCATTCTCAGTATTTTCATATTTGTAAACAATTTGCAAATAAATATTGTTGTTAAATAAACAATTTATTGAATAAACTGCAGCCACAGATTTAATGATCAAAAAGATAAATAACTTAGGTGAGCATATCAAAACGGATTCCATCTTGTAAGTATATGTTCTCACGATTCATGAAATTAAATCTTCAAGTTATCGAGGTTTTGACCATTTATAAAATATCACTCCGTGATAACTCAAATAGATTTAATTCATAAATGTGAGTCCATTACAAACTCATGATTAAGGTTTATTAAGTTTATTAAACTTAAGTAAATTATGATTAATGACATTTATTAACTTAATGATAATTTACAGCAGTCCATTCAATATGTATATCACATATACATACTAACTTTTCTACTCAAAGTCACCACTTTAGTGACAAAGATAAATCACCCAGTTAAAAAGTAGAAAAGTTATAGTTTTAACATAATAAAATGCCCGTTTTATTAATAGCTGTGAATTTACTTTAATTTATAAAACTTGTGATTTAAATCTTTATGTATTAGCATCTTATGCCCAACACTTAAATCACATACTTTATAAATAATGGACAATAATGTATGCCTAAATAAATAAATATTTTATTATAACTAGAAAAATAAATTAAATTAAATGTCATTACAAAAAATATGCTTTCAAGGACACCAAAGAAATATAAATCTAACACTTTCCACATAAGTATCCAAATGATTTTGGCTCTTTTTACATATTTTGGTTTCTTTTTTCATTACATCGTTGATTCCCCCTCATTTAGACATTTTTGTGCTTCTTTAATCTTTTTATCTGCAAATGATAATGCAAAGTCCTTTGTCAAGATTTAATCACAATTAACTAATATTCATAGAAAAAAACTAATTTTATTCACAAAATACTAGGAACTAAAGTTAATTTCATGTCATAATTATCATCCCCTTATATCTAAGTATAAATAATATTCAAACAGATATATATAATATTATTCACTTACCTTTTAGTTGATTTTTCTTCAATATATAACTAGTTGGATACAAAGACAATTTTTTTTTTAAGTAAAATGTGAATCAAACATACCTTATGGTGGAGTTACAATAACTTTACAACACTACTCAAAAGCACAAACACATTTTAGATCCTAAAACACAATCCTACATTTTAGAATTTGTTATTTTGAAGGTGTAGAAGTTTAGACACACAAATATATCACATTCGTATAGAGCAGAGTGTTTAATTGCAAGAGGTAAACAAATTGGCATAGAACAAGTAAGTAGTAAACTAACTGAAGTGAGTAAATGGAATTATGTAGAATAGTAGAAGAACGGTTTAATGTATAAATGTGTTCATTTTTATTTTTTATAAAAGAAGATATTGGTGTACAAGTCATAACTTGTTTTAGGATGCGTTCAGAGTGGCAAAAAATTAATAAAAGTGATAAAAATTATAATTTTGTGATTTGTATAGTGAAATAAGAAATTAATAATTTTTTATTTTTTTAAATAAAATTTAGAGATCTAAACAGAACCTCGATATTATTTTTCTACTTCTTAATAGAGAGTGGTGCTCTTGCTCCCGATTCGATTTCTTTTGGTTGTCGATTGTCCGTTTTCCTTTACAGGTGACCTGTTTCCTAGGGTTGGAGCTGATAATGCAGCTTCGGCCTTGTCTTCCATATTAGGTTTCTAGGGAGGTGAAATTCAATTGGCCAACTGCATCATTAGTTTTTTTTTTTTTTAATTACAGCTTTACAAAGTATACGATGAGAATATACACACGTATATATATATATATATGGATATTAGAAATAATTACATTTTTACCTTTTATTTCCAGTGAAAACTACTTATATCCCTTAACTTTTAACATTACATCTTTTTTATTTTGGATTAAAATGAAGTTACGAAAAATATTAAATTTTCCAGTAAAAAAATAAAATTACTACTAAGAATCAAATAGATTAGGGATGTAAATGTAAGTAATTTAAATTACAAGAATATAAATATAATTTTTAAAGTTATTTAGAGTTAAAATTGTTATTTTTAACGTTTTTTAACGTTCTTATTTTAATCCAAAATAAATAAAGTGTAAAAGTAAATTTTTAAAGTTTTAAGGATCTAAGTAATTGTCACATCACCTTTAGTATAGCAAGTAAAAAAAATCAATTATTCCTTTATTTTTACTTATTGAAGGTTTTATTTGACATTATGCATTTCCGAATCAAAATCCCAATTAAATGTTTTTGTAACAATTTAATTATTTGCATTTAGTCATAGTTGGAAGAGCGAAGTGCACTACCTTACAACTTATTAAGCGTAGAAATGACAAAAATGGAATTGCAATTCATTTTTCCATTTCATAGATTTGGAACAAAATCCTATAAACATAGGCTTATAAATGAAATAAATTTTAAAGTTGGTATCTGTTTCAACTTTTATTAGTTCCGTTTAGGGTTCAAAATTTTATTTTATATAAAATTGTGACAAAATCTCATAAACGTAGACTTATACGAAATAAATTCTAAAATTGTTCAACTATGTTATTTATTTTAACTTTTATTGGTTTTGTTTGAAACTTAAAATTTTTTCAAAACATTTAAAAAAATTTTAAAAGTTCTCAACTTTCTTGCAATTAAATTGTGTAATGTATCGTTTTTTATACCAATTTTGATTTTTTTTTTAAATATTTTTAGAACTTCAAACGCCAATATTTTCAAATTGAACTAATGGAATAAAGCTAATTAAAATACAAATATAATTTCTTATAATTATTTTTCTGAAATTTGGCAAAAATGACCTGGGTCAATATCGGTTATTGTGACAAGGATCCAATGGTTCACTATTGTGCATTATTTGTTCCAACACTGCATAAAGCTTTGTTTGGCTTAAAAAAGAATTTTTGCTTTTTATACCCTTTTTTTTTCATATTTTTTTAGCCAAACAACGCTTTAAACGTGGGGGGGGGGTGTTGGAACAATTAATGCGTGATGGTCAATTATTGGATCCTTGTCACAATTACAGATATTTGCCAAAGTGAATTTTGCCAAATTTCATAAAAATAATTATAAGAAATTATATTTGTATTTTAATTAGTTTCATGGGAAATTATATTAAATTTTTGATTAAAGAATTCAAAATTTAAAAAAAATCATATAAAATAAAAAAATTACAAAAAAATCAAAAATCAATTTTTACATAACCAAACTTAAGCCTAAATCTCTTTTTTTTTTTTTTTTCCCCTTTTTTTGGCTGATTCAATTTTTAACCTCAATATTTTATTTTTTTTATTATATCATTTTTTACATTGTATCTCTTTAACTCAATCAATTTCTTTATGAATTTGAGGGTTGATATTGTTTAAGTGACAACAACTAAGAACTTTTGAATTAAAATTAATTTTTTTATACGTGAATCTCACTTTCTTTGAAAGATATTTTCAAAATAAAATTTAAACTATGATATATATATATATATATATTTTTTATTTATTTATTATTTTTTTTTTTCGTTATCCAAGTTTTTCCTTTCTTCCTAAAGTGGGGACTTTTTTTATTTTGGAAGATAAAATTTTTTTTTTTTTAATACAAGAGAGGAAGGAAAGACTCGAACGCGCGTCATGAACGAACGAATAGAAGAGGCTCTTAACTGTTGAGTTATAAGTCACGCGCACTTTGACCCTAACCAAAGCACAATTTTTTTTTTTCACCACAAGAAGAAAATACCCATCATCCTTCCATCGTTCGTTTATCCTTCCTACCACACAGAGCATCAATCTGAGAGAGAGAGAGAGGCTTGTGAAAATTGAGAATCATCAATGGATTCATCGCCGTTCAAAGCTGATATCGTGAAAGGGAAAGTGGCCCTGTTGACAGGAGGAGGTTCTGGAATTGGGTTCGAGATCTCCAAGCAATTTGGCAGCCATGGAGCCTCTGTTGCCATCATGGGTCGACGCAAACAAGTCCTCGACTCTGCTGTTTCCATTCTCCGATCCCTCTCTATTCCCGTAATTCCCTTTTCCTTCTCCGTACTCCAATCCCATTATCTCCCTCTAAATCCTGCCTTTTTTTTTTTTTAACAACTGATTCAGGATTGCATGATCTTCTTTTTTTTTTTTTTTTTTGGGTTAGTTTGTATGATCTTTGTTTGCTTTGATTGGTTTTTGGTTATGTTTTGTTTTATGAGTGTGGTTCTTATATTAGATATTACTTTCCTTTGTTTACTTTTTTGAATTGGGTATTTTTGAATTCCCTAGTATTCGATCCCTTCTGAATCCTGTAGCTTTTGATTTAACTTGGAACTCATTTCCCTGTAATTTATTTGTCTTGGTAATTTGTTATGAATTAGTGGGTTTGGTTGTCAACTGTTAGTCTCACCATATCACCATAGATGTTTTAATCAGCTTTTTTTTTGTCTTAAGTGTGTATTTTCAACCAGTGAGGTTATGCCTATATATATATATATTTTTTTTTTTGCGGTCTTCATGCGGCTTTGATGACTATCATATAGGACTGAACTCCAATATTTGTCAGAAAAATCCGTGATGGGTATGTCAAGGGTCTTTTCTTTTTCCCGCAAAATTCCATAAAAATGAATTTTTGACTAAGAATTTCATTTTAATGAACTAAAAATTGAAATTTCAAATATATGAATTTTCATTGTAGTTGTAAAGCTGCACGCCTAAAAATTCTTGTGTTTGGAATTTTAAGTTTTCCATTCATTCAAATGGAATTATCTGTCCAGAAACTTCACTTTTTTGGAATTTTCCTTTTCTGTGTTGTTTGTTTGTTTATTTGTTTTTGATAAGTAAGGGTCTTGTTGCTTTGTAGCTATAACTGTTAAAACACTGTTTTTTTTTTTTTTAATACTTAAATGAGTTAATTCTTGGAAACTTGATTGTCCTTGGGGATTACACACCATACATTTGTGTGCGTATGTACAGCTACCACTACTGACTTATCTTCATGGCATATTTTGATTGACTTAGTTCATATAAGTTAGTCTGCTTTGAGACAGAACTTAGGGACCAACAATTCCCTTCATGTACACACTATTTGTGATTATGGATGAAAATTGCATTTGATAGCTGGGTAACTGGTTAGTTTGCTCGGTTTACTGGGATCTTGATAGATTTCTGGATTGACTTGGTTCAAGGTTGGGCCTGGGCGGGCCCAATATTAGTAGAGACCTTAGGCGAATTTAATAATTAGCCCATTTTTATAAAAGTAATATAAAATTTTAATATAATATAAAATATTTTAAAATTTTTATTTAAAGACAATTGTCTAGCTGTTTGAGACATAGAATTACTTATTCAATTTTAATATAGTACTTTAAACAATAGTTTGAGATTGATGGGCAACAACTATTAATTAATTTAGAACTAATAATCATTAAATATATTTTCTAACTTACCAAAAAAAATATATATTTTCTAATTATGTACTTCACTTTTAATTAACTAAAAATGAGGGAGAATATCTTATCATTACTGAAAATGAAAGGAAATATAGTCCATTTAAATTAATTCTTTTAATGGATATATTACAGATACTCTTACAAGCTATTATGGATTGACATTCAAAACTACTGAAACAGAGGATGAAATTAAAATAACTATGTATATATATATATATATATTAAATCTGGGGCCTTCTTATTGGTGGGTGTCTTAGACGATTGCTTAAGTTGCCTAGCACTTAAGCCGGCCTTGGGTTGGGCAAAACCATGTGAATGTGGCTTCCAGTTTAGTTTTTTTCAGAAGACTGCTCGGTCCATTTCAAAACATTTTACCCAACTTTTCTTATCTGATCTTTACCAATATTTAGCATGACTTATAGAATTGATTAGCCATATGTTATCTCATTTTTTACTTCCATTTCATTTCTTAGGCTGTTGGCTTTGAGGGGGATGTTCGTAAACAGGAAGATGCAAAAAGGGCTGTGGAATCAACTGTAAAGCATTTTGGCAGGCTGGACATTCTTGTTAATGCTGCAGCCGGCAATTTTCTTGTGTCGTCTGAGGATTTGTCCCCTAATGGGTTTCGAACAGGTGGTGTTTTAGGACACTTCTTAATATGCAATAATCACACTGTGCATTTAGTTCTTTTGTGTGGATGGGTTTGTGAAAATTCTATTTGATATCACCATATTCATTTCAATCATTCTGATAACATCATCAATCATTTCAGTTAGAATGATTGAGATCCATTTACGCCTCATCCATTATCAGCTAAACTTCTAAGTTGCAGATTTTTTCCCTTTTTTTTCTTTTTGGTGACTGTTCATTGTCCATCTAGAAATCAAATTCATTCTGCATTCTAGAGAAAAATGAGTATTGAGATTCCAAAAGCGAGTCTTAATAGAGAATTTCAGATGCTCCTTCTTTGCTCATCTTGTTCAAGAAAAATTTAAAGAAGCTTTGAGAAATTTTTGGAGTTCAGATAAATGAGAATATACTTTGTTATTGTTTTGTCATTGGAATATTTAAACTTGTCAAAACAACAATCATCGAAATGTTTAAGGGAAAGGTTGTGCATTTTCATACTGTTTTCTTGAAGGTTCCTTAGGAGGGAACTAATTAATTTCTGAAAGGATTTTAAACCAGGACAGATTAAGGTTTTACATGAGGAGAAAGGACAAAAATGGATACCCAGCTTTAGCTGATACCGGTTGACCCTTCAAAACTATCATAGACTCTTGAAAAGTTTTGATCTAGGTGTGTTCTTATGTAATAATTTTCTGCAGTTATGGATATTGATTCTGTTGGCACATTCACTATGTGCCGTGAAGCACTTCCTTATCTTAAGAAAGGAGGACCAGGAAGGTGCTCATCTAGTGGTGGAACAATATTGAATATCTCTGCTACTTTGCATTACACTGCAGCTTGGTATCAAATCCATGTCTCTGCAGCCAAGGTTTGTACCATGTGTTGCTCACATTGAGATATTTTTACCTCTGGGTTATATATATATATATATATATAAAGACAAACCAAAATAAAACAAAAATCCTCACAATGTTATCTTTGGTGCCAGGCAGCTGTTGATGCCATAACTAGAAACTTGGCACTGGAGTGGGGCACGGACTATGATATCAGAGTCAATGGAATTGCACCGGGCCCCATTGCTGATACTGCTGGCATGAGTAAACTTGTTCCCGAGGAGATAGAGAGCAAAGCTAAAGACTACATGCCCCTGTATAAACTAGGGGATAAATTGGATATTGCAATGGCTGCTCTATACCTTGTATCGGATGCTGGTCAGTAAACTTATACTCTTCTGTATTTATTCCATGCAACTTCTTTATATTTCAATGGAACCCTTCAATTGGGGAATCCAAATATTTTTATGTGAAAGAATTCAATCATGCAAATTGCAATATAGCGACTGTTTGAAGTTGGCTGGGCAATTTGTGTTTATTCTTCTCCATATAGGGCGATAGTCTATTCAATTGAAAAGCACTTCATTTATTTCTCCTGCGATCTTCAGCTATCTTGCTCCATTCCAGTATCATACATTGCATCTTAATTTTGATATTTCTGCATGTCTAACCATTTTAGTACGCACCCATTTATATTATATCTACAAATGGAATAAGTTCTCTTTTATGTTTGTTATGCAAATTTTCGTAATTTCTGGCTGCAAAGTGTTGTTCTAATACTTCACGCACACATGCAAAACACCCCCCCCCCCCCCCCCAAAAAAAATTCTGCTAACGAAGTATGGGATGATTGTTTCCTGTTTATTCAATATACACTCCCCCTCCGCACTTTTTTTTTTGGGGGGGGGGGGGAGGGGTTTAAAATCCTATTGTTAAATTAGTTTTTGTGATAACAAGCCTGATAAGTTTTTCTCGGGTTGCTTCTAATTAGTGTAGCAACTTTTGGTTCGACCTGAACTCAATAATAAAATGACCATTTTACCCCTAGACACTATTTTTGGCCTGGATTTGCATTTTGGGCATCCAAAAGTTCTAGATATATTTTTTAGCAAGTCTTCTATCATTTTAGCAGATCTTGGGTGCACTGCTAAACTGTTTTTTGTGATATTAAGCCTGATAATTTTTTCTTAGGTTGCTTCTAATCAGTGTAGCAACGTTCGGTTTGAAGTTGGTTATAGATGACCGTTTTACCCCTAGATCCTATTTTCGGCCTTGATATTTTAAAATTTTAAATCATGTATGGTGTGGGCCAAAATTGCATAAACATGTGCATATCAAACATTCTTTGCTTTTTTTATAAGGAAAACAAAACACAAAAAATTAAAAAATAAAAACAAAACTCACAAGCTTATCAAAAGCCACCTTAGTAGTGAAATGTCATTGTAACTGGATGACGAGTGCCTTGTGTCCTAGTTTTTGTGCTGAGGTTGAGAAATTAATTTTATAAGTCAGGCTATGGGAATTCAAAGGGTTACTTGTCCAACTGGGACTCTGTCCTCCATGTTGATATTAGACTGCACACTGCAATTTTGCTTTTCCTGTTGTATCTTGTTAATCAACACAGTTGTTCAGCCGTTTGATTTAAAGAAATAGAGAAACTCTCTCTCTCTCTCTCTCTCTCTCTCTCTCTCTCTCTCTGTGTCTACACATACATGCACACACCCACATGTTACTATGATAAATGCACGTGGAGTGCTAAATCCTGTATATTCTCCTCTGCTTATCTTTTCTTTTTCCTTCCTTAACATGTCAGTCCTTAATATTTCTCTCTCTTTTATCGGTAAGGAATTTCTGATCTCTCTTTTATCACCAAGGTAAATACATCAATGGGACCACCATCGTGGTAGATGGAGGACTTTGGCTGAGCCGGCCTCGCCATCTGCCTAAAGAGGCAGTGAGGGAGCATTCACGCGCAGTGGAAAGGAGATCAAAAAATGCACCTATTGGAGTTCCAAAAAGCAAATTGTAACGCACCTAGCTCTCGGAAACAGCGATGGTCCAGTAAGAAGACTTTTTAGCCTCAGTTCACTGCAAATGCGGCCAATTCGCAATCCTAATATTCATCCAGTACAGTAATTTTAGGCAGTTGCGTACAATTACAAACTTTAATTATCTACCCTTCACATGGGTCCCTTGTTTTGAGTGTAATAATTTTATTTTCAATTCAAATGCTATAGGTTGAAGCTCCTAATAGTAATATAGTACCGTTTGGTGATCAAAAATTAGCATAAATGGACCAATTTTTGATAAATGATTGTTGCGTAAATTACATCTGGTTCCCTTAATATTTAAATAATTACATTCAACACTCATAACATTTATTTTGAAATGTTAATTTGATCCCTTTCTAATAAAATTAACTACTAAAATTTAATAAAAAATATTAAAATAATTAAAAGTTTGGGTTTTTTTTTATTTTTTTCCTCACATTTTTGTTAGTTTTTTTTTTTTTTTTTTACAGAAGTTATGAAAGTAAGTTAAAAAATAAGTAAATTAAAAAATTTTTGAGAATGTGTGTGAAAAAAAATTGACAAGTTGTGAGAGCATAAAAGGTAAAATAAGAAAAAATACTTAAAATTTTACCTAATTTAATGATTAATATTATAAAAAAGAGGTCAATGTTAAACATTATTTTAAAATAAAAAAGACACATAATTTTTAGATATTGTGAGTACTAATATTAGCTAAATGTTTAGAGAGAAATAAGTATAATTTACTCACAAATGATTGACAAAAAATCACATTTTATCACTTTTATGCTAAGTACTAATAACTTGCTTAGCTCAAAATTTGTCAAAAATCACTCCAAGTTAACCAACCAAAAAAAAAAAAAATTATCAAAAATTGTTAAAAATTAGACTTCTAAACAAATCCTATATTATGGTCAAAACAATTGGTACCATTATCGTGCTTTGTGACCTATATGAGAAATTGCACTTCCAATTTTCCAGTGCTATTCGGCGATGCAGATGCAGATGGAATCACATGCATTCTCTTTTTCCGAAAATAGCAAACTCTTGTGATCATTTGTTTACCAACATCAGTTACATTGAGCCAAAAAAAAAAAAAAAAAACACATCCCTTCCCGCCATACTTCACTTTTCCCACGTGTAAATATTTTTTTTAAAGAAATGCAGTTAGCATAACTAAAAACTACCAAAAAAAAACAAAAACAAAAACAAAATTTTAATTGAAAAAAATCATACAAGACGAGACAAGATAATCCAATACAAAACGATTAGTCATTGTTGCCCATAAAACAACGTTAAAAAGTGTCACTGGAACCAAATCATAATCCAGCAGAGGTTAGCTCTAACCAACACAAGGGACTCAAACAAGAAAGCAACCTAATACAAAAAGTTAGTAATCTGATATTTCTAAGCTCAATGCAGAATTTTTACAGCCTGATAATTCTAACCAGATTTGATAAAAGAGAGACCCAGTCAATGATCTGCTAACGCCAGCCCCCGGATGAGTTTGGCAAACTTGAGCATTTTCTCGGTACATAAATAACTTGCACTAACTAGCTGCTCTTGATCTTTTCTAGTCTCTAGCCGGTACATAAACTGTAAGGGTCTATATATTTATACACTCGGGTACAAACATCCTGCTCAAGCTCCTAATATAACACAATTTATCACACATGCATGATTAACACCGGGCGAAACTATCCTTTATGCTCGTTTTTCATCACGCCATGACGCCTGATTTTTTTTTTTGGGGGGGGGGGGGGGGAATCATAATTCATTCAGAGGTCGCCGCAGCCCTATATACACTGCCTTGCGGAAGAGTGGGTGCACATTTTCTGTTAATATCTCTGCATCTAACTTCTCAATGTGTGGCCATATCTGCCAAATACATTATAAAGAAATTAAAATTGGTGGGGAAGGAAACCTAAAGCCAAAAAAAAAAAAAAAATTAATAAATAAAAAAATAAGAGAACAGTTGCAGTTTCCTTTTGAATAAAAAATTGGATCTCCATGCACATACATCAGCAATTTCTCAAACAACTTCATGAAGTTCAATTTTAATTTCGCCAAAAACAAAATCGCTCTAGTTTTGGAGAAAAAATAATCCAACTTTGTCAAATTTCAGGAGATCACGAACCGCACCACTATTTTTACTGTTATTAGCAATAGCATCGCTGTTTTTTTGTAGATCTGTGCAAGGACCACCTTTCCTTCCATTAACTTATACAGGCTCGTTGTAATACTTCCTAGAGGAGCTAAGAGATGCCAATATGACAACTGCATTTTATTCGCGGATGATCATTGAAAAAGAAAATTGACCACTCAAAACACAATCCATTAAGATGTGTGCACCCAAAAATATATTTGCGACTGTAGAAACTGAGTTGCCAAATGAACAAGTTTAATGGTAGAACCATAAATGGAAAAGGAAAGACAAAAGTAATGGAAGATTAGTAGATTAACATAAACCATACATACCTCAGAAGCATATTGCCTTGAGAAGGCCTTCACATAACCCAGAGTTGTCAAACACCATTGCTCTTTCTCACCTACATTATAGCGATTGCCAGCCTTTCCCTCATTTGAATGGCTACCAATTTAGCCCAATACCGAAAAAGAAAAAATAAAAAAATTATCAATAAAATCTCATTACTGAAAATGAGAATTGTTAAATTACCAATTGTCCAAGAGCTTAAGCTATTGGGAAATGGGCCTAATAATGGTATATCAAGCTATTTCAGCACCCCCTCGTGCAACTTTGATTCGCACATGGAGCAAATACACAAAAACCAAATTAAATAAGGTGAATCAGTACCAATATTAAGGTACCAATTGTCCAAAAGGCTTAAAATGGTTAGGAAACTGAGTCAACAGGAACTAATAAAGGTGAGTTGGAGAAGGGAGAGGACCTTTTCTTAGATCTTCCATTCTCTTTGTCCAACTCCATTGCAGATGAATCTTCAGCGTCAATCGCCATTTCATCTGCCTGACTGGACGGCCGCAATGTTCCATCTCTAAATGCGTCACTTAGACGTTCCGTTAAAACAGTTGAGAAATTCTTAAACAAGGAAAGGAACAGTGCCTGTACATGCCATTCAGAGTCAATAAGCTATAAATAAATGCATTGAACAGGTTGAATTTGTATTACACATGCATGTGCAAAGAAAAATCACCAACCTCGCTGCAAGAGTCAACAGGTAGAATTAGGAATGCAGTTTCATATCAGAAGTTCCAACTTTTTCTCATTTAACAAGTGAGAAGCTGACAACTAAATCTTCAGTGAACAGAATACTTCATTAACATATCAAAACCCCCCAGCAACTCAAAGCAAGAGACAATAAAAGAAAGGAGATAATGAGTCTCAGATCTCTGTCTACCCCTTCACCCCACACGTGCACCACAACTAAATTCTTATCCAAGAGATTTCCAAATCACTAAGTTAATATGACAGGTAATTCCATTCTACTTATGACCTTCTGATATGTAGTAGTTGAATAGTCATTTGTTCCAAAAAAGTATAGCAGGATGTGAATTTTAAGAATTACCTCATTTTCATGAAGTGCTCGAGCAAGGAGAGCCTCCTTTGCCTCTAAAGATTCACGAGCAGCTACCTCCTCCTCTTTTGTCTTTTCAGCATAAGTTTTCAAACGCTTCAATCTCACAGGGTTTTCTCCCAGAACAGGTTCACCATCAACAAGAGTAAGCTTTGATTCAGCACTACCTAACTCTGCTTTAGCTTTAGTCGCAGCTTCCTCAGTTGACACAACATCTTTCTTCAGCACTGAAATCTCTTTTCTTAGATCAAAAATGCGATTGTAGGTCTTAGTAACAGCATTTCTAAGAATCTGCAAGCCAATAATAAGGATAAATGTGATGTAGGAACTTGTCAATTGGATTAACTTCTTAAAAGAAAGCTTGAAAGATGGCAGAAACAACAAACTTCTTCCCTATATAGTTGGGTTTAGCACAAAACAGAAAAGTTTCTAACCCATGTGGAATTGTAACATGGATGAGACCTCCAACTCAAATCACATGGATGAACAATTCTTGGATGGCAAAAAGCACACATGTTAGAAACTAAATCATTGATCAATTTATCAATTTGGTTACCAAAATACAGTATAAATAACTGATATTTGCAAAAAGATAATACTTCCAAGATTATCTTCACCCCCAAAACAGGATCAGAAAGATGTTTAATGATTATTGGTCAGAAATACAGCTACTAACAAAAAACATGCATTTGCTCCACTCTATACCTAAGCTTGATTTTGAATTGTCAAAACAACGTTATACAATAATTACTAGAAGTAAGACTAGTGGCTGGTGGAAAATCAGAAATTGCTAACTTGTATCTCATTAAAGTATTTCAACACTAGATTTTTCAATTTGTAATAGAGCACATATATATCATTTGCTAGTCTTCCATCAGACTTTCCCTTCTCCATCAATTTTAACAATGGGTTTTCGATCATAACTTTTCAAAAGCCTATACCAGAATGTGAAATCAAATCCGTGCTAGGTAAGGACAAGAATTTATTTTTTGGGTAAATTACATGGTCCTCCCCTAAACATTTGGCCAAATACAAATAGCCTAGATATTTCAATATTACAGTGACATCCCTTACATTACAAATGTTATTACCATTAAACTCCAACCAGCAGTTGAAATATTGACATAATCAAAATATCTACATAATATACCTTATTTACCCTTTCATAGACGTGTAAAAAGTTCAAAATGAAAGGGTAAAAAAAGTATATTGTGTTAATATTTTGATTATGTCACTATTTTCATGTAATATCAAATGAAATATTAATGGTTGAGGTTCATTGTTAACAACATTTTTAAAATAATGTTCGTTACTATAAAATTAAAATGGACCGGGGTCTGCAGATATTTAGCCCAATGTTCAAGGGAGATCCCCTTTACTTTTTTATAAATAAAAACATTATTTACTAGGGGAGCAAGGTTATCATGATTGAACCCATGACTTGTGATATCGGATGAGTGCCTTTTCCACTTCAGCTAGCCCGTCTCATCAAGGACGAGAAGTTTACATCAAGAAAAAATAAATAAATAAATAAAAATAAAACGACCAACCATTTGTGTAGAAAAGAAGCTTCACTACACAAAAGATGCCATAGTTGTGTACCTCCCATAGGTGATCAGAGGTATGAAACTGCTCGATGTTTGCTGGAGAGAAAACCCAATTTACAATGGCCAAATTAGATAAAAGCCGATAACCCATCATCCGGTCAATGGCTATAGCTGTCATTTGAGCACTATTCTTCCAATAAGAGCTCACTTCAGCTATCAGCATTACTTGCTTATCCTGATCGGGACACATCCTTGCAATTGCTTGGCCGTACCTCTCCAACACAGTGATCAAATGAGTAAAGCTTTTTGAACCAATGTCCAGAAGGGTCTGAACAATCACCCTGAGGGTAACATCAAAACCATGAGCTGGAATTACACTTTCTTCCATCCATGAAATAACTTCACGAACCGTTTGCCTTCCTTTCACCATGCCCCTGAGTTCCGCAGAAAGTGCATGTTCAGTTCTATCTCCACCATCATCACTACCATATTTGAAGTTTGGTCCATCCTTTGGAGGAAGCAACGCCTCTAAACTAGGGGCATTTTCAATGCTCTACATAGAAAATTATTAAAAAAACATAAAACAAATAACTAATATGCCAACTAAAAAAAAAACAAAAAGAAGAAGAAAATGTAGAAACGCGAAAGATTTGTTGTAGAAATTGACTCTCTCACATCAATGCCCTTGCCAACATCTAGAATCCTAAACGCTCATTGTCATGTCATAAACCACATGCTCTACTATCTCATCAGTTGGATATATCCCAATCAAAGTTTTGAAAAAATAAATAAATAAATAGAACTAAACATGTTTTACTACCTGCTTAACCTTGTCCCAGTATGACAACCGGACTTCTCTCTCCAGAACCTCCT
The DNA here is from genome assembly GCA_019916065.1 of Vitellaria paradoxa. NCBI lineage: Eukaryota > Viridiplantae > Streptophyta > Magnoliopsida > Ericales > Sapotaceae > Vitellaria > Vitellaria paradoxa. Next base: position 19,546,146 of record CM034234.1, on the reverse strand, counting down.
GGACAAACACACGCTGCGGGGCCCATTTTGGAAGGTCCAAGACATAAGCCCATTCTTCCCATGGCCAAATGAATTGAAAGTTTGACCTGCAAAATCAAGCCACCAACGAGGCTCAACACATAAAAGTGCAAATCGCTGTGGTTAAAAATGACCAATGCCAAAATTTTTAAAAAAAAGGATCTCCCATTTGCACAATACAAAAAGGTTGAGATAGAGAGTGGCAAATTCCTCCAGTAGAGAACATTCACAAATTGAGATAAACGTTCATGACACAGTGTGGACCCAATGGCTTGTTGGCAATTCTCTAATGTTCCCAAAACTCCCAGATTTCATACTTTACTGAACAAAGCATAAAATGTTCTGATAGCATTAGTCAATCCCAAAGAAGTTAGATTATTTGAAAGGTTTTTCTCATTTTGCAGTACATAGAAGTAATTCTACAATATTCTCTGGAACACTCCCGGCAGATCTCTTACTAGATCGGTAGATCTACAGAGTCCAATAATGGGATGTATATTCTAGGAAGAGGATGCCATCAGTTCAACTGGGTTGTCAAAATTGGGATCCAATGTTGGATCACCAGAGGCGTTTGCAAATGGATTATAGGATTAGAACGAGAATCATATGATCCTACCAAAATGGAGCAAATTGTAAGCCCCCCCCCCCCCAAAAAAAAAGTAATAATATTGTGAAAAATATAATGCAGAATCTTAGCATAAACATCATGCAATAGAAAGTTTAAAGTATTTTTTCGCATTTCATGAACGTGGGTACCTAGGCCACAGCAGCAGAACCCCTCCATGCGAGCACGTGAGAAGACCTACCATGCCACAACCACGGGAGAACCTAACTCCGGGAGATGGACTCTTGCGGCGGACACTAGCAGGGAGGCTTTCCATGACCAACACTTGTTAGGAGCATCACAGGACTTCACCATGGACCTAAAGCAAGGTCCAAGGGATTCCCTAATAGGGGACCTCTATTTATTCATTTGGCAAGATCACTTGCAACAAGTGGATTGGTGGCTAGTACTTGATACTATTTATGTTTTCTTCCTTCTTTTGGTTGATTTCTCTATCAAGAACCGCAGTAATGCCTGCATAACACCACCCACTACAGAGCGATTACCGTTGCATGCCCTGTAACGTGGCCGTAACCGTCTCAGAGGTTGCTGATTCCATTACATAACGGGCGTCTCCATTATGTAATGGCATTTTTTAACACCGTGGTATCAAGGGATTCGTCAACTCCCTTGACTGATCTAAAGAAAGATCACTAGGATGCATCCTTACCATATGGGAGTGCATGAACCTAGGGATGAATCTCCACCAGGCAGATATAGTGTGTTGACTCACGTCCTATGGGACTCCTTTGTAGTCACTTCACTTTCCCCAACCTAGGATAAGGGGGGTAAAACCCAATGCATGAGGTTTGGGGCAGGGGGGCTAGGATACAGAATCATAACATGGGAGGGTGGTAAAAGTTAATTTGAAGAGGAAAACTCTAAAAGGCAGATGCAACTCATATCAGATTAAAAAGGGCCAACTTATGCCCTATTACTCAACAAAGGAAATGATTAAAAAGTGATCTGATTCAAGTAGTTTTATTGTTAGTGAGTCCCCTCCCCACTAGCGGTGCAATATTACTCAAGTATGGTAATAAGTACACAGAATCAAAAGACCTGCCAGGCAGAACAGCTTAAAATCAGTAATGCTACATCAAATGGAGGCAATTACACGTCACCAACACAATCCCTAAAGAGTAATTTATCGAGTAATTTATCTAGCAAAACCTTCTCTCTCTAAAGCATGCACAGGTACATGCTATTTTGCAGTTGCCTTCAAAGGAAATGGTAAGTAGCAAACTTAGATCTCTTTTAAAAAAAGGGGGGGTACAATATTAGATTTCTATACTAAACAAAATCTCATGACCCAGACATATCAACTGTACCTTCTATTTAAAAGAGTAAACAAATGAACATTTGAAGACCTACACCTTGCCATTAAGCTGAGCATCACTTAATTTCAACACTACTAAAAACAAGATTATACATTAAGAAAAGGGGATAGCCCAATGGTGAAAAGGGCTCCCCCACCTAGGTTTTAAATCTTGAGTTCCCCGACAAAAAACACACGCACATACACCTAGTTTGCCCTTCCAATGTATGATAGCCTGGATATCACCAAACACAAAAATGAATGTGGAACCAAAACTTCAAAAGCCAAAAACTTACAGATGGTGAGAGAACCAAAGGATGAGACGTGTTCGGCATTCCATGTCCAAATCAGCTATTTTGTCAAAGAGAGCACGCACAGCACCAGCTACAACAGCTGGAAAAGCACCTGGAAGAGCCTAAAAATCAAACCTTACCATCAGCAGCAATACAAATCACTGGAAGCCTGGAAAACAACAAAACTATGCCGCAGTTCCAATAATATTTCCACCACAACCGGGGAAAAAAAAAAGCACAAATAATAACATTTGAGCCAGCAGAATAATTTCCAATACCTTACAGAGGTCAACAATAACCAAAGTGTAGTATATTGGCTTGAATGGGGGATGAGGCAACAAGAGAAGCTGCAGGCAAAGAGAAGTAGGTATTTCTTGTCAATAGAGGAGCCAACCTAATTTTAATAAAGAATCTAAGCAAACATGGACTTTAACCAACAAAAGAAGCATACTCCTTACCGCATATATAAAAACGAGAAGAAATTAATTATGAACTTAAAAAAATTTAGCCACTCAAAATTGTTTAGGAGCCAGAAATGCAGAAAGCATCAAATTTTACCTGAGAGAATATGGTCTCAGCCATAAGATATTCATATCGGAAAGGCACAGGTAGCTCAACCATGTACGATGCACATTCCTTTCGACTAGCTTTGCATGAACCAAGAAACAACAAAAAAAGAAAAATGAGGTTGAAAAAGTCAAAGCATCAATTATGCCCAAATCTGTGAAGGAAATGCATTCAACGATAAAACACTTACGGTGAATAAGAAGTGAGGACTTAAAACCAAATCGCATATCCAGTCAAGCAAGAATCAGAACAAGAAAACTACATATACCAATGAGAATCATGCAGGATAAGCCAGTAAAACAAGCCAAGAACAATTGAAACCTAGCTTGTTTGAAAGCTCAACCCAATAGAACACATACGATTTGAGACTTAGCTCATTTCCAGCCAAATGCGTAATAAATTACACCAAAGTTTCTGACCAAACCAATAAAGATTTTATTTACTCCACTTTTTTATTTCCGGAATTATTTTGGGTTTGCTTTTCTTCACTTCATGGAAATTAAACCAACTATATTGATTGCATTTTCAAGATTGAACATCAAGGATGTCCACAAAAGAAGCAAAAAAACATACACTATAACCACTCTCCAAGACTAAGTTCCCCAATAAAATCCACTAAAAATGCAAGAGATTCACAAAATTTATCCTTTAGCCAAACATGGATAGCAAAGCAAAATTATCTTGTATTATTGTGATTATTAATCACCTTCTTAATGTTCTTTCAAGTCAGTCCCTTTCTCTAAAAAACAACCCTTTTCAGCATATTTGTCCAACAATCATAAAGTTGCTAGATAAAAATCGGCATATCCAACAATTAAAAAATTATAAATCACACAATTCTCTCATCACAGTACATCAATAGATGATCAAAAGATTCCTAGACTTGCTTACACATATATCAACCATTACGCAAGAAGTAGTCCCTCTTACCCACGCTCAATAGCCAAGATAGAATCTAAAACTGTCATCCAAACAAAAAGACAGCTTAGGTTTCTAAGGGAAGCAACGGCATAAACAAACCCTAAGTAAACAATATTTCTGCTTTTGTTATTTTAATCATTTGGCTACCTCAGTAACTAGATGCACATCAAAAACTGGAAATTATGTCAATCTAGAGATTCAACAACTTGCTCAAGCTAGAAAAACCATAGATTATGTATAGATATGTGATGATAACAAACCAGCCATTCAGGAACAAAAGCACATCCAGCAAATACTCTTCCATGACAAAACGATCTATAGGTTGTAGATCCTGTAATGCACAGGGGAGGAGAACTTAGTGAAAATTAATGACTACTGAAATTAAAAATGACTATTGGCTGATGAAAAATAACAGTCATGCCAAAGGAACCACAACTTCATAGTAATGAGTATTAAGGTAAAAAAATGACAATATTAGCTGATGAAAAATAGCAGTCATGCCAAAGGATCCACAGCTTCATAGTAATAAGTAATAATAATTTTACATCATTCATGGTTAAGAAACTTACAAGAGAATATTTCAACTCAGCCTCATGCTCATATATAATATATGAGCAACTAAAAAACCCAAAAAAAAAAAAAAAGAAGAAGAAGAAAGAGGAATAAAATTGTCATTGTGAAAGTTAAGACCTTAAACCAGAAAATTACCTCAGTTTTATTTGCAGGAAATATGTTAAGTCGGCGTATCCTCTGAGGATATTTCAACTCAGCCTCATGCTTCTGTTTACCATAGGTGATAGCAGACAGCACTGCAGGTGGACTTGGTTGCTCAGGACAGCTGATTGGTCCCAAATCATGAGATTTTCCAGCAACCAGCTGGGCTTCAAATGATAAGTGAGGCCTCGGAACTAGAAAGAAAAAGTATAAACAGGGAAAAAACAAAGAAGAAGAGGGGGGGAAAAAAGAGAGAAGAAAAAGAAGTAACATACAATCAGGCAATAGATGCAAAAAGAAGAATGCAAAAGAAGTTCAAATGCAAAATTGTAGATGGTCAAAACTTAATGTAATGCACTTAAAGCACAATAAAATTGAAGGAGTAGATACATGACGCAAGTAAACTGTTCAGATTACAAATATGTGGAGAAAGCTAACAATTTAAACATTTGTTTGCAATAAATCACATCCCACCAACAAAAAAAAAAAGGGGAACACCGAAGACGATCAATTTTATGCAAATGCTCAATTAAGGCAACAAACAAAGTTCCCCTGCAGTTCAAATTCTCCCATGATTTTTTTCCCAAACTCCTTTTCTTTTGGCTTAAAACAATATGGATTCATACCACTTACATCAACTACATAGAAGAAAAATGTTGGAAATAGACAATAGTGAATCAAATATATAAAGAAAAGAAGGAAAGAAATGAAAATTGGTGATGGAGAGGATTGTATGAGATGGAAAATTACTAAATCTGGTAAATATGAAGTTGAGTCTTTTTATGATGCTTCGGTTGAAAGCAAGAATTGTGCATTCAACAAGAGAACTGTATAGAAGCATGGAGCTCCATCTAAGGCAACTTTTTTTTTTCAGTGTATAATTTCATGGCAAGATTTTTACATTTATAATTTTGTAAGAAGAAGAAGTATGGTTAATTGGTGTTGGCTGCGTAACATGAATGGTGAATCTATCAACCATCTCATCTTTCAATGTCCCTGTTCAAAGTAGTTTTGGGATTTGGCTTTGTCTTAGCATTCGAAAGAGTTGGGTGATTCCTTTTGAAGCAAATCAATTTTTGGAGGCACAATAGGGTGCTTGTGCAGAAAAGGAGAAGGAAAGCTTGGCACTTGTTTCCTTTTCTGTCTTGGTAGATTGATTTGGTGGGAGAGGAATCAAATTTTCGAGCCACAGAGTCTTCATTATATAGATTGAAAAGTACTCTTTTGTCTACTTTGTATAGGTGGTTATCTAGAGAAGTAAATCCAGATTTACATTTTTTTTTTGGCATTTTATTTTGTATATAGAAACCTAATTGTGTACTCGTGGAGGATAATTTTGTTGTAACAAGGTGGCATCCCTTCAATGCCTCCTAATAAATTTCATTCGCTGATCAAAAAAAATATATAAACACAACTACAACTTTATCCTAATCCACCTCACAATCTCCTATAAACCAAGTCTTAAACTTAACCATTCAAAATAAATTAATGACAGCTAAATTCCACCCATAGGAAAGAATCTATCCAAAATTCAATTCAAGTTAGCTAATCATTGCAAGCAACAAATGTAAATTCTAATACTTTGCTATATCAAATACAAGAGTGCAAATTTATTGGCTGGCTTATTAAAAGAGAGTTTTATTTCTAGTGATTATTAAACAGATAAAGCTATAGAAATGATTGACCGCATCACCTTGGACCAAACACAATCACTGAAATGCGGAGAACAATCAAAAAGAGGAATAAAGCTGACAGAATCAACGCGAAACTAAAAGATACCACTCTCAAGTTTCCACCCATTGTTCGATAGATCTTGGATCCGACCCCATAAATCTTCTAAGAAATCCTGGTACATAGTTAAAATGACAAAATTAAGATGCAGATAATGTGCCAAGGGGGGAAAAAATAGGGAACAGTGTAATACCAGGAAGTTTATGCATAACACATGACAAGCAAAAAATATAAACTTAATGAGAGCGAGGTCATATCAACTTAGAATGGAAAACACGCTCTCCAACCCCCCCCCCCCCCAAAAAAAAAAACATGTTCAATTTCAAAGACCCAGCAACAGGTCTCCAAGCCACAGTGACCACCCTGTGAGAAAACTACACAAAAACCGAAGCAGAATAATCAAAGTTGCCAACTGAAACTAAAAAAAGCTGATAATTTCACATCATGGTTCAAAGTCGCGGTTGCGGCAGCTTGAGAAGGAAATTCAGATTGTTTTCTCAATTGAGGACTCTAGACAACTCACCGAGCAGGAAAGAAACAGCAGAGCTATAAAAATTAAAGAGTTGAATAACCTGACCAAGATGGAGGAGATTAGCTGGCGTCAAAAATCTAGGATTAAATGGTTGAAAGAAGGGGACAGGAATACCAAGTTCTTTCACAAGATTGCTTCAGCAAACAGGAGGAAAAACTGGATTGACAGGCTGAGTATTAATGGAGAAATCACCGAGGATCAGGGATTAATTAAACATGGAATCCTCAGCTTTCATAAGCAGCTGTTTCAGAAGCAAGCCCACTGGAGACCCTCAGTTGATGATTTGGAATTCTCACAGATCAGTTCTCTGGAAGCTGAAAATTTAGAGCAGACCTTCACTGAACTAGAGGTTTTTCAGGCTCTCAAAGATCTTAATGGAGAAAAAGCCCCTAGTCAGATGGCTGGACCATAGCTTTCTTCCAAAAAGGTTGGCATATATTTAAGAAGGATTTGATGCTAGTTTTCTCAGAATTTCACAACAATTGCAGGTTTGTTAGAAGCCTGAATTTAACCTTCATTACACTAATTCCAAAGAAAACTGGTGCAATTAAGGTCAAGGATTTCAGGCCTATTAGCTTGGTGGGAGTTGTTTACAAGCTATTAGCCAAAGTTCTAGCTTCCAGGTTGCGGAAACTTATGAATTCAGTCATGCCTGCATCTCAACATGCTTTCGTTGGTGGCAGACAGATTCTTGATGCTGCCCTTGTTGCAAATGAAGCCATTGATTCAAGAATTAAAAGAAAGGAGACTGGCATTGTATGTAAATTGGATATTGAGAAAGCATTTGACCATGTTAATTGGAATTGTTTAATTTATTTGATGAGAAGAATGGGGTTTGGTAGAAGGTGGTGTCATTGGATACTATGGTGTATTTCTATTGTTAGATATTCTATTCTAATAAATGGCACTCCAGAAGGTTTCTTTGCATCGTCCAGGGGACTAAGACAAGGAGACCCTCTCTCCCCTTTCTTGTTTATAAGAGTCATGGAAGTACTCAGTAAAATGCTACAGAAAGTGGAAGAAGCAGGGCTGCTGGAAGGCTTTTCGATCAAGAACAGAGGCAGGGAATCTACAAGCATAACCCATCTCTTATTTGCCGATGACTCTATTGTCTTCTGTGATGCAGAATTGCTGCAAATGGGCCATCTTCGCTGTACTCTTCTGGGGTTTGAGGCAGTTACAGGTTTGAAAATAAACCTTTCCAAATCTGAATTGTTTTCAGTCGGCGATAATGATTTCCTAAGTGAGTTGGCAGATATCTTGGGCTGTAAAATTGGCACTCTTCCATCCACATATTTAGGTCTGCCCCTAGGAGCTCAATTTAAATCCAAAAATGTTTGGGAACCAATATTGGAAAGATGCAAAAATAGGCTAGTTGTTTGGCAACTAAAATATCTTTCTACAGGGGCCAGATTTACATTGATAAAGAGTGTTCTATCCAGCCTTCCTACATACTTCCTCTCCCTTTTTAAGGCCCCTACCTCTGTCATAAAAGAAATTGAAAGATTGCAAAGAAACTTTTTGTGGGGAAGAAGTGTGGGGGTCTTCAAACATAGCTTGGTGGATTGGAAGACAGTGTGTTCACCAATTTACTCAGGAGGTATAGGCATTAGGCAGCTACAGTTGCATAATGAAGCCCTCCTGGGGAAATGGATTTGGAGATTTTCCCAGGAAAATTCCAGCCTTTGGAAGAGAGTTATTGTAACCAAATATGGAGAGGACTTAGGCAGCTAGTGCTCAGCTCCTTGTTCCAACTCTTGTGGAGCGAGTTTATGGAGAGATATAAGGAAAATCTGGAGCAAGTTTACTGCCTGTTCAACCTGGAAAGTTGGGCAGAGGTGATAGGATACTATTCTAGAAGCATAATTGGTTAAATGTTGGCTGCCTATCAACTCTATTTCCAGAAATTTTTGCATTAGCCGTGAATAAGGAAGCACTTGTCAGAGATTACTGCAATGGAATGGGCACAAACAACACCTGGACAGTGCTGCTGCGTAGGAATGTTAATGATTGGGAGTTGGAGGGTTATTTGCTGCTTATGGGACTGCTGAATAATGTGTATTTGGAGGACACAGAGGACTCCCTTGTTTGGGAAGTATCAAAATAAAGAGTTTTCACTGTCAAGACCTTCTACAAAATCCTGCAAGGAGCTGCTAAGGACGACTTTCCATGGCTAAATCTCTGGAAAAAAGATGTCCCTACAAGAGTCCTTTTCTTTCTTTGGTGTGCTGCTAGAGGGAAAATCCTAACTATGGATAATCTAAAGCACAGAGGGTACTCCATTGTTAATCGCTGCATTTTATGTTTAAACCAAGAGGAAACTATATCACACCTTCTATTGCATTGTCAGTGGGCGACTGAGATATGGAACTTGACCTTAACAAGTTTTGGAATTCATTGTTGCTTCCCAAAAGGCTTCCGTGAGTTTCTATTGGCTTGGTGGGGGCAGCCCTTCCATAAACACATAAGGCATGTATGGAATTTGGTTCCATTTTGTGTGTGTTGGCTGATATGGAAGGAAAGGAATCGAAGGATTTTTGAAGATAAAAACAGATCTTCTCTGAGACTGAAGAATACATTTCTTAACTGTCTATATGGATGGGTGAATGATGGAAGGGAGATAGATTTATTCTCTTTTTTGATCATATAAGCTTGAATCCTGATTGATAGGTTTGATTGTAGCTGTTTTCCTCAATGGGCTGCTTGTTTTAGCATCAATTTGATGCTTATTTGATTATATTCCTATTAATAAAATTTACTTATCTTTTTCAAAAAAAAAAAAAAGTCGCGGTTGCGGCTATCATATCGGCTTGAGAATTTTTGATGCGGTCGCGATGTCATGTCGTGATATCGGACAATACGCACTATTTTATTTTTATAATTTAAAAAATCAAATAAAATGTAAAAAAAATCTAAATAATAAAATGGATATATTATATGACCAAAAATATATAATTGTTTTACTAAACATTAGGTAACTACTTATAACATGCAAATGAGCTAACTTTGTTTTTTTTTTCCTTTTACACAAATCACCGTGGTGTATGATGATATTGTTTTAGTAGATGAGACGAGAGAAAAAGTGAATGCTAAGTTAGAATTCTGACGAGAAACGTTAGAGACAAAAGGGTTTAGGCTAAGTCGATGCAAGACGGAATATATAGAATGTAAGTTTAGTCAAAGTAGGATAACGGGTAGTATAGAAGTAAGTTTGGGCACACAAAAGATTGTAGAGAAAGATAAATTTAGGTACCTTGAATCTATGGTGCAACAAGATAGAGGGATTGATACTAATGTAAGTCACAGGATTCAAGCCGGGGGGATCAAATGGAGGAGTGTTTCGGGGGTCTTATGCGACCGAAAAGTCCCCCTCAAGGTAAAAGGGAAGTATTATAAGGTAGCGGTTAGACCAGCACTGCTATATAGATCCGAGTGTTTGGCAGTAAAACATAATCACGGTCAGAAGATGGCTGTTGCAGAGACGAGAATGTTAAGGTGGATGTGCGGGATTACAAGGAAAGATAGGATTAGGAACGAGGAGATTAGGGGCAAAATAGGAATAGCACCGATTGAAAAGAAAATAGAGAAAACTGATTAAGATGGTTTGGCCATGTTAGAAGACGTCCAGCGAAGGCACCTGTTAGAAGGTGTGAAAGTATGAAAATTGCCAGGAATAGGAGAGGCAGAGGAAGACCAAAGAGAAGTTGGAAAGAAACTATCAAACATGACCTTCGCTACCTAGATCTATCGGAGGACATGGCCCTAAACAGATCTAATTGGCGTCAACAAATCCATATAGCCGACCCCACCTAGTGGGAAAAGACTTGGTTTGGTTTGGTTTTACACAAATCACCCAGAAATCGTTTGTCTCACCGATTTCTCGCCGTGACAGCTAGTTGTCTTGATGTTTTGCTGAGATAACAGCTTGTCTCAGCCACGACAGAGCAAGATGACTGTTCTTGACACGTTTCTTTGACGCGGACTGAGATTTCGTCGCGTCATCCATCGATTCCGATACGTCTCAGACAATATCTCGGCATCTCAGACGATACTTTGAACCATCTTTCACATTCTAGCCTCTACCCCTCAGTCTATATAATTGATTTATTTCATACAAGTATATATGTAAAGAAGCATCGTGGGAATGCAACCTATGCAAAAAAGAGGGAAAGAGAGAAAGAAAACCCTAAACCCTCTACCTTTGAAACCCTTGCAGTATTGATAATATCATGGTCTCTTACCAAATCAAGGATATAAGCAAGTTTACACGAGTTAATACCTTTTCCTCGAAAGCTTTCTCAGCATCATCAATATCCTCAAAAACAGATAAACCAATATCAGAAACACGTCTTCTAATTCTTAAATAGGCTTCTATACCAACCATAACTCTTTCAATCTCCTCGGGAACTTGCTGCACATTAAACCGCTTACTCATCAAATAGACAGCCATCAAACCGACCCAATTTAGTCAAAAAAAGGCTGAATTAACTATTTTCTCCAAAATTACAGTTCAGTAAATACATTCAAACAAATATAATAAAAGAATGTAAATGAATTAAACATGCATGATGAAAAAATGTAAATGAATTAAACATGCCTCCATCAACATTATTTTGAAAAATGAAATAAAAACCAAGTAAAAATGAAACTTCTTTGATAAATATATATTTATTTGTCTCATTTTTCTAATTCAATCAAAATTTTATCTCACGTTTTCAGTTTATTTTGTATTACTATATTTTCCTTCACTTTCCATTTCCCTCCACAAATCCATGTTCCATAAATAGCCTTAGTGGCTTTTCTATCTTAGAAGGCTACTTCCTCAAACATTTGCACAAGATAAATTTTTTCACCTGGGTCTAAAAAATTTTATGGAGGCTATGACTGTGCAGGGATAGTTTGCTTGATTTGCTGGCATACTCTAAATGCCTCTTTAACGAAATTTATTCACTTATCAAAAAAAAAAAATTGATACCTACTTGTAAAAATAAATAAATAATGGGTACCTCAACAAGTTCAGATAAATTTTTTCACCTGGGTCTAAAAAATTTTATGGAGGCTATGACTGTGCAGGGATAGTTTGCTTGATTTGCTGGCATATTCTAAATGCCTCTTTAACGAAATTTATTCACTTATCAAAAAAAAAAAATTGATACCTACTTGTAAAAATAAATAAATAATGGGTACCTCAACAAGTTCAGCTCCTCCCCATGGGAGGCAGGATAAAATGCAAGTTATGTAGAAGTCAGCACATGCTTGCCAGGAGGGGTTTCCTTTCTCCTCATCCACTATTGTTGCTGCTGATGATAACAGAGTTTCATAGACAACTACCATAGAACTTGGCTGGAGGACTTTGCTGCACGTCTAGAAGCAAAATGTCAAATTCACCAATAAAGAACAAGAAAGCAACAAGATCAATTAGCTATAGATGATTTAATTCTATGAAACACAAAATGGTTACTAGTATTTAACATCAATACATTAATGACTACCACTCCCCCCCCAACCAAAAAAAAAAGAAAAGAAAAGAAGAAGCCAAAGCAGCATTGAGACAAGTCCATATGCATTACCGAGCCAAAGCCATAGCCATATGGCATGTGCAAAACAATCTCTAATGGTCAATTATTTGAATAGAGAAGGTGGCCATGTTAACGCCATCTGGGAATAGATTGCAGTGCCAAGAAGGGAGATTGTAAATTGAAATAAGTAAGCAGTGATGGTAAACAACAAGGATATGTGAATACCGCTTCTCCTTCAGGTTATGTTAGGAACGGAGGAATGAAATGGAATGACCGTTTTTATAATTAATTAAGATTAAATTAAAATGAAATTTAAACTTAATGAAATTTTAAAAAATCTAATAATGGCGGCAGGGTGTTGGTGATGGCAACAAGCTAGCAACAAAGGTGGCGAAGGGTAATAGACGGAGGTAGAACGCAATGGAGGCTGTAGAAAGTGGTGGGGTGGTAGTGGTGGCAGCGTAGAGAAGGTGGTGGGGGTGGACGGCGGCCACCATTTGCTTTTTTATTCTCTCTCTTCTCTATCTCTTGGTTGGTTATTATTTTCACATACTTATTTGAGGAAGTGAAAATATGGTAATTGTTAATGTATGTAGCGTAATTAATGTAGTGCTAATACACTAGAGTTAATGTAAGAAGTGTATCTAGTCACTTGGTGATCCAAATGGATACCAAGGTAATGTGTATAGTCACTCCTTTTGTGTATATAAATTCACACAACAAAATTCAGTGTGTGTGTGTACAATTCTTGTCGATCTGGTAGTTTGACATGGTATCAGAGCGTTATTAAGTTCTTGTGAGTGAGTTAAATAAGAACAGTATAGTACCTATCTTGATCTGTATAAACGTGCAAGAGTCATAGGTAGGATCGAGGGTTTCCATCTCTGTCAAGCAATAGGCTATCAACCAATTGCTCTTTCAGTGTCGTACATAACTCAAAGTGGTCAACGGAGAGAGGCGACCACTATCGGAGGAACGCCGTCACCAGAAATTGCCCCACGCGCCATCACGCAATCTGCATGTGGGCCTCACACACTACCGTTGAAGCTTCAATTGATGACATGTGCAACTCCAGTGGACTTCCGGCCTTCTTTGTCTTCTGCTCTTCTCTTTTCAGCGAGTCTATCAGTACCCTTAATTTTGGGTTTGAACAATTTCTCTTTTCCTTCTCATCTGCCACTGTTCATCTAACTACTCATCTGCCACTGGTGGTATTTGAAGCTTCTGTTTGCTACTTCTAAATGGCTACTGAGACATCTTTTAAGCAGAAAATGATGGGTGATACCATTCCTATGCCTCAACAATTAACCACCAGAAAATTGAATGGAACGAACTACATTCAATGGTTCAAAGCTATTAAAATTGCATTAACGGGGTACGATGCTTGGGTCCAAGAAGATGCTCATCTTGTTAGTCTATTGTGGAATTCCATGGAGCTCAATATAGCTAACATGTGTACCCATCTTGACACATGTAAAGATATATGGGAGTATATTTGCCTTCTCTTCTCTAGTGATCTCACCCGGATGTATGACCTATCAATAGAATTTTTTCAACTCCGACAGTCTGGTAGACCAGTTACTGAATATTTCACCTCTCTGAAGCGTGTCCATAAGGAACTGAACTATTTGCAACCATTATTCACAGATATCAATGTGATGTAGAAACAAAGAGAACAAATAGTGGTACTTCGTTTTCTTGCCGGCTTAGATTCTAAGTCCGAGTTGGTAAAAGCCCAGATTCTCAGTGGAGCTACTCTTCTCTCATTTGCAGAAACCTATTCCAAGGTTATGAGGGCTGCTTCTAAAGATTCATCCACCACTCCATATTCTACATGTCCTACCCTAATCAGCAAGAATTCCGTTGACAATCAAGGTCCTATGAGCCTCTATCTCAATCTGGTGAACGTGGTCGTGGTCGTGGTCGTGGTCGTAGTCGTAGTCGTGGCACTAGACCCAAATGTCCTAATTGTGGTCGTGTTGGACACGTTAGGGAGAATTGCCGAGACCTTCATGGGAAGCCAGCCCATATGGTTCATGTAACTTCATCTGATATCCTTACATCTTCAGATAAACTTAGCACGGGTGAATCATCAATTGTGACTCTTTCAGGAGAAGAATATGCCAGATTTCTCCAGTATCAAATGGCTTAGTAGGCATCTCTTCCAATAGCTTCTTTAGCACATCGAGATAATTCTACTACTTGTGTGTCCACCTCTTCACATACATCTTGGGTTATTGATTCTAGTGCTTCAGGCCGTATGTCTGGAATTTCTTCATTGTTTTTTGATATTCAGTTCTCTCCTATCCCCAATGTCACCACAGCTAATGATTCATCTAATCCAGTAAAGGGTGTTAGTAAAATTTATCCATCTCCTAATTTACCTTTATCTTCAGCTTTATATGTTCCATCCTTGTCCTTCAACCTTCTATCTGTGAGTAGATTCCCTAGACAATTGAATTGCTCAATGACATTCTTTCCTAATTCTGTGATTATTCAGGATTTTAAGACAGAGAAGAAAATTGGAGAAAGGCACGAAGCTCAGAGACTCTATTATCTAGCTGATTCTTCATCTATTACTTGTTTTGCAGCCACCTCACTGTTTGCAACTCATTGTCAATTAAGTCATCCATCTTTTGACAGGCTGAAATTTATGGTTCTAAGTTTGAGTCAACTTCAGTCTTTAGATTATAAGTCTTATCAGTTAGAAAAACATCATCGTACTTCTTTCAATCCTAGAGTCAATAATATGCCCTTAAGTCCTTTTCATTTAGTTCATTCAAATGTATGGGGACCTAGTCAAGTTGTGTCAAAGTTGGGGTTCAAGTATTTAGTTATATTCATTAACGACTTTTCAAGGCTTACATGGGTTTATTTGATGAAAGATCGTTTTGAGTGATTGTTTATCTTTCAATCCTTTTGTACTGAAATAAAAACTCAGTTTGATGTGTCTATTAAAATTCTTCGAAGCGATAATGCCAAAGAATACTTCTCTAAGCCTTTCACAGATTTTATGACATCATTTCGTATGCTTTCATCAATCATCTTGTCCTTGCACTCCACAACAGAATGGAGTTGCTAAGAGGAAGAATTTACATTTAGTTGAAATAGTAACGTTTAATGTTTCATATAAAGGTTCCAAAGATTTTTTGAGGAGATGCTATTCTTAGAGCATGTTACTTGATTAACAAAATGCCATCTTCTGGTTTAAAGGGTTGTTCCCCTTATTCTGTATTGTTTCCCCAGGCACCGCCATTTCTTTTTCCTCCACAAATCTTTGAGTGTATTGCATTTGTCCATCAACTTGATAGAGGGACTGATAAGCTTGATCCCCGTGCTCTTAAATGTGTCTTTTTGGGATATTCACGGATACAAAAAGATATCAATGTTATAGTCATTTCCATCGATATTTTGTATGTGTTGATGTCTCATTCTTTGAGAGCACTCCTTCCCTCTTTGATGATTGCTTTGTCTCTGATGTAAATGAGAGTCTCCCTTTACCTATGATTTCTTCTTATTGTCTTTCTCGTCCTAATTTGTAGATTTATTCTAGTCAGTGGACAACTTCAAAGTCTTTCCCCGATACTTTAGGCTCTTCACCTTCTTCTCTCCAATCTTCAAATCCTACTCCTGAGCCAGCATCTCATGATCTTAATCTTCCGACTGCTTTTCGGAAAGGGATACACACTAGTACTTCTCATCGTATTTCTAGCTCTGTTTCCTATACAACTTTGTCTTCATCATATCATACTTTTGTTACCTTCTTGTCCACTATTTTTGTTCCTAACTCTGTGTCTGAAGCACTATCTCATTCTGGATGGCGTCATGCCATGGAGGAAGAAATATCAACTCTTCGAGCCAATAATACACAGGATTTGGTTACTCTACCTCCTGGCAAGTCAATAGTTGGTTGTCGATGGGTGTACAATGTCAAAGTTCATCCTGATAGTTCAGTTGATCAGTTGAAAGCAAGGTTTGTTGCCAAAGCATACACTCAACTTTATGGTCTTGATTTTTCAAAGACTTTCTCTCCTGTGGCCAATATCACATCAATCCGTCTTCTCATTTCTCTTACAACCATTTTTTTATGGTCACTTCATCAGCTCGACATTAAAAATGTCTTTTTCCATAATGACCTTACAGAAGAGGTGTATATGAAACAACCTCCTAACTTTGTTGCTTAGGGGGAGTTTGAACTAGTGTATAAATTGAAAAAGTCACTGTATGGCCTAAAGCAATCTCCTCGCGCATGGTTTGGCAGGTTTAGTGATGTGGCAATAGAATTTGGATTGATACGATACGGCATTGATCATTCTGTTTTCTACTGTCATTCCTCTCAAGGAAAGATATGGTTGTTGGTTTATATGGATGATATTGTAATCACAAGTAATGACACACAAAGAATTCATGATCTGAAAATATTCCTTCAAACTAAGTTCAACACCAAGGATTTGGGTGCACTAAAGTATTTCCTGAGGATTGAAATTGCAAGATTACACAAGGGTATTGCCCTTTCTCAAAGGAAATATGTTCTTGATCTACTATCTGAAACCAACATCTTAGGAGTCAAACCAATTGAAACTCCAATGGATCCCAATACGAAGCTTCTGGCAGATAAAGGAGAATTACTATATGATCCTGGTCGATACCACAAATTGTTGGGAAGCTTAACTATCTCACTGTTAAACAAGCAGATATCTCATTTGCTATGAGTGTAATGAGGCAGTTCCTTGAAGCTACTCGGTCAAGTCATCAAGTTGCGATTATTCGTAATCTAAGATATCAAAAAGAGTACACCAGGATATGGTTTGTTGTATCGAAATAATGGTTATACACATGTTCAAGGTTACACAAATGCAAATTAGGTTAGTTCACCATCAGATACACAATCAACTAATGAGTACTGTATCTTTATGGGAAAAGACTTAGTGTCATGGAAAAGTAAAAACCCAATAGTGGTAGCAAAGTCGTGCAGAATCAGAATATAGGGCCATAGCACATACTTCTTGTGAATTGGCCTGGATACGTCATATGTTGACAAAATTAGGAATTCATGAATCCCAGCCCATGGACCTATTTTGTGATAATCAAACTGCTATTCACATCGCTTCTAACCCAGTGTTTCATGAGCGAACCAAACATATCGAAGCTGATTATAACTTTGTTAGAGAAAAGATATTACAGAATATCATCAAAACTAGTCATGTGAAGTCAGAAGATCAATTAGCTAATTTGTTTACTAAGGCCTCAGGAGGAGCTAGAGTGAGAGAGATTTGTAACAAGCTTATAACATATAATATATATGCTCCAACTTGAAGGGGAGTGTTAATGTGTATAGTATAATTAATGTAATGTTAATACACTAGAGTTAATGTAGGAAATGTATCAAGCCACTTGGTGTTCCAAATGGCTACCAAGGTAATGTGTACAGTCACTCCTTTTGTTTATATAAAGTGTGTACAATTCTTGTCAATCTGTTAGTTTGACAGTGATAACCATTCTCTTCCATACTGAAATGGCATTCCCACTTCACGTAAGCGTACAAAACAAATGGGAATGAGCATTCCATTCTAGGTCATGCAACCATACCAAATGTAGCCTTAATGTTGACAAAAAAAAGGGGAGGGGGAGGAAAAGGACGAGAATTAGAATGGTTGTATGGGCAACCAAACAAAAAGTTATTATATGATTGTCCAAGTTGCAAACTAAGAAGCACAAATATGAACAGACACGAGACACGAACACAACATGACTCAAACATCTTAAAATGGCAGTATTTGAAACCTTAAGACATTGTTACAATAATTGACAAGAATAAAGGGCATACAGAGCATAAGAAAGCTTTTCTAATAGATCAAGGAAGCTTTTTCTAATGGATCAAGGAAAGGTGTACATTACAAATTATATACATATATATATCAAAATAGTAAGAAATCATTTTTTTTCATTATACATATTGAAAAGAAATGTAAAAGAAAATTCTGCAATATTAGAAATCTATTCATGGAAATTGGATGATTTAGGTTTAAAATTCCTAAAATTACAAAATCTGAAGGAAGAGATATCAATTGGTTCCATATTGTTATAATTTATTATTGGATTCAAATTCTGATTCAAATTTGCAACGCACTTCATGTATTTCTAGGTGACTGCCACACAAGTCCCGCAAATTTACAAAGAATATCCCTCGGATGTCCAAAGAGTGATTGGTTCCAAAAATACTAGAAAATGGGGAACAAGTTTGGACAAGTGTCCAAAACATGTAGGGAAAGTGCTTAACATTTCTTACAAGGTTATAGGCCTATAAGATTCCAAAAACTCACCATCTTGATTGAATTGGTAATAATAATAGAAATAAGCAACCAAACATAAAGCTATCATAAAATTGTCTTCCAAATCTCACCATCTTGTTCAAATCATAATTTTGTGGATGTCCCCATTGTTACAGTGCAAATTCCCGTTTTCAATAAATGGCAGAGTAAGAAAGTTTTATATTACCAGGGATCCTCGAATACTTGTTTGCTACCACACCACAATGTTAATGTTCACAATAAAGTCACAATAACTCCAACTCATCTATGTCATAGATAACAAAACGATAAATTGCAACAAAACATACCATAACAGTGAGAAACCGCATCAATGTACGAATCCTGTCCACATTTCCAGAATCTAAAGCATCCTGAAAACAAAAGAGACATGAGCCTGAAGCAAGTAATAATGATCAAAACACTTCATTTACCAGGCTACCATGATATGTTAGCTTCCTATATTCCTAATGAAGGGGAAAAAATGAAATTAAGTGACAAGAGTAGTTCATTTACAAGAAATGAAAACACAAAGGATCCTTTCATGAATTATGTTACACAACAAGGAAAATCCATTTTGGCTTCAAAAGTGACGCCTCTTTCAATGCATAAATATAAATATTAGCTCGTCAATTCCTGGCTATGTTATTTTTACATAATGTCTCAACCACGAAGAATACATAAACCAATCATCCCATCATGCCTTTCAACTTTCTAGGCTATCTTTCACATATGTAACTAAACCCTTCAATGGGATGGAGTCAAAGTGCTAGACACCCAATCAATTGTTGAAGCCTGACTAACAACTATAACAATCAAAGCTCAATAACCTTACCCTAAGGCCCCATTTGGGACTAGCTTTTAAACTAGCTTCCCTGACTTTTTGCTTTAAAAAAGCAAAGTATGCTCAGCTACCCAGCTTTTGGGGACATTTAAACTAGCTTTTGGGCACCCAAAAAAAAAAATATGAGCAAAATAGCAGGAAATCTAGAGCCTTTTCAGCTTTTTACGGACATGGAAGATTTGATAATTTTATTAAATTTCTAAAATTCCCTCAATCTCCATAATTCCTAAAATACCTCGATATATAAAAACCAAATTTAACCTCATTTGTTAAAAAAATAAAAATTATCAAATTATTATAAAATTAAAAACTATATCTAAATAAATATATTTAAAATTATAAAATAAATTCAAAAATTATATTTAAAAAATATATTAAAATTTATAAAATAAAATTACATTTAAGAAAAAACAAATAATATATAAATAAATTCATAAAACTATATCTAAATATTTACAATTATAAAATATATTCATAAATCTATATTTATCTTATTAACAGAAATATATTTTTTAATAAAATTATAAAATAATTTCTAAAATCATCACTAAAAGATTAATTTTAATCTACCAGTAACCAGATATAACATGATACTATTTTTTTACAAATAATATAAAACTATTCGATTAATTATAAAAGCACTCCAATCATTTTTCTATAAATACCAGCTTTATTTCAGCAGATACCGAACAACCTATGCATAAGAATCTGACTAAAAGTCAACTTTTTTAACATGTTACCAAAGATCTAGAAAGCTTTTTTCCAGCCAACTTAAACATTAAACTTACTTTCAAATGGCTTTTTAGCTTAAATGCTGGTAGCAAATGGACCTAAGAAGGGACAACTCAGCTTTCTTATGATGACTACATAAATGCATATCAACCATTATTGCTGTGAGATCTTAAGTTGCAACAGACTCAAAAAACTGCCAAAACTCACACTTGTTACCAAAAAATATATATATAAAAAAATAAAAACTTAAAACTCCAAACCAAATATGGTCCAAAAGCCAACCAAGACTGGTTCAAATGTATCCATTCATAGCAAGTTTAGAAAACGATATAAATTGTAGAGATAAAATTTTCAATGGTTCTTATTCCCTAGCCTTAATGGCAGCAAAAGAGAACTCGAATTCTTTCCACTACAAATCAAAAGGAGGAAAATATCCAAATTTGCCCTTGCTAACTAAACTCTTAGGTAGCCAATTATATCTGCCAAGGACATTAACGTGGCATTTGGAGGCCCCATTGACTAAAACCATGATTTCACGTATAATATTTAGATAGCCGTAATTTCACATATGATGCTGACATACATTTAGGTGAGCAGGCATTATACGAAAGAAGAGACAAAAGCAATTTTTATGAAAATAAACATCAATGAACAAGCATTGTTGTCAAATGAATTATGCATGAAGCACCATTTGTAACATATGTCTTCATAAATTATAATTTTAAAAGCAATTCTTGCAAACTAATAATCAAAACTAGAAGAAGACAGCCTTTCTCACCTGCAAATTAGTTTGAGTATTCTCCACTACTTCCCTGACAAAGTCCTCGTTTTCTAGGTTCAACAAACCAATCTACGCATAAAGAAACATGGGTTGTAACTTATATTTTACAGGGAACTTTCTCCAGAGGTGAACAATCAGTTCTAGAAATATTCATGCAGAAAAATACAGTAAACTAGAATAAAATATGGAAAACTGTGATTAAAAGAGATGGGAGGGGGAGAAAAAAAAAACAAATACACCCACCACCGTCCCATAAAGTGGAAGCTTGTGAGGCAGTTGTTCAGCACACTGGAGAAGGAACTGTAAAGATGGAAAGGACAAGGTAAATACACCAGCATGCAAATATATGGAAACCAGCAACATAAAAATGCCAAAAAGACCTTCAGTTTATATCTCAATTATTGACAAAGAAAACAAATAATGAAGTTGTCAATAATAGCAAAAACAGCAAAAAATTGTCCAAAATAGCAAATCTAAAAGAAGCTGTTGGCCAGTGAAGTGATCTATATTCTATACTATTACATAAAGGAAACAGCCTGTTTGGGATACCCATGTTAGGTTTTCATTTTCCACAAACCTAAGTATTTATAAAGTTATAATTAATTTGTTTCCCAGTAAATTGCATTATGAGTGGATGAAAATCAAATTTTAACTGTAAATTCATTTCAAGCATTAATAGGACAAACAAAAAGCAGATCCAGTGTAATCATCAATTTGGTGTCCAACTTGGGATAACACGGAACACTTCAACCCTAAACAAGTAAAAACATCTTTTGTTATACAAGTACAAATGCAAATGACCAATAATAAGAGCAAGGTTCAAGATGGATATGACCACATGTTGCGAAGATGCAGATGAAATCTAACTGAAAAACACTTCTCTTATCAATTTTCAGAACATATCCTCAAAAGAAGAGCACAAGTCAGCAAACATTCATTACATAAACATGCAGCACCGAGGTCCTAATAATATTTTTACAAATATTGCATGGTACTTCATTGTTTAAAAAAAAAAAAAATGAAAACAACAAGACGATGAAAGGCCTTTCACCCAAGAATCAATATGTGGGCCTAATAATTATACATTTCAAGCTACTGTATAATCAGGGTATCAAAACAAACAACAGAAATAAGAATAAACAGGATTCTGCACGGAATTGTCCTAATGAGTACCAAGTACATCCTACCCACAGTGAATGCTATTTTCAACACCACCCCCCCCCCAACACTAAAAAAAAAAAAAAAAAAAAGCTTCATAATCAATGTGTTCAGCATTGTAATTATTGAAACACACTAAAAACTGTAAAAACCTACAGACAAAATCTCATTTGCCGAGTGCTCCAACTCTCGCCGAACCACACCAGAGCACGTCTCCTGCAAAAAGCAAAACAAAATTGAAACTTCAATGAACCGCATGATGCGCACAGCATCGTTTGTTTAACGCATGTAGCATTACTGATAATTTAAAAATTGATCAGGAAAAGTAGATATATATATATATATATATAAGCAAAAGAAAATTTAAAAAAAAAAAAAAAAAACCTAGGGTTTTAAGAAATGAAAAGAGCAGACCGAAAAGGAATACTACTCACAATGTGATCTTTGAAATCGGTAATTCCACCATATTCGGGGCAGTTCTCTCCAATTCTCAGAAGCAAACTCTTCCAAGCGCTCATTTTTCACTTGTAGTATCGATCACCGACAACACACTGAAAGAAAGGGAATGATTGCTCCAGGGAGAACCAGAACAGTGCAGAGATGGCGGGGATAAACGAAAGAACGTGGTGATTCAAAGGGTTTTAATATAGGTTGCACAGACCAAACCCAACCCGTTTTCCGTCGGCCCAGCCCAATTCATGAGGCAACAGATCATCATCTTTTTTTGGCCCACGCACCATGGTAATACGAAACGCAGGCCCACGGTCCTAAGACTATATTTGGGGTATGTTTTGAGTGATATAAAGTAGCATAAAGTGAGATAAATTATAAGTTTGTAATTCATATAGTGAGATGAAAGAAAATAATTTTTAAAAATTTTCAGATATAGTGAGATGAAAGAAAATAATTTTTAAAAATTTTCAGATATTTTAGAGTTTTTTAGCAAACTAAACATAGCTTTGATAAGTTTTCTAAATATCTATGTGACATTTGCTATATCTATTTTATATCTATTTTTTATTTTACAATTTTAACAATAAAAAAAATAGTTCAAAACACATTCAGTTATTTTTGTTTTCAACATTTATTTTATAAAATAGAAAATAAATTTACACATAAAATGTAAAATGATAAAAATTCGTTTGAGTTTTTTCAATCAAAAATTAAAAAAAATCTTAAAACACAGAAAATAAGCGTTTTTTCATGATCCTGAGACTATATTTGGTTTGTTTTTCTATTTTTTATTTTCTATTTTTGTTTTTTATTTTATGTTTTGAGCTCATTTTTTATTTTACGGTGTTAAAAATAAAGAAATTAATTTAAAACGCATTTGGTCACTTGTATTTTCAAATTTTATTTTTCAAAAACAAAAAATAAATTTACACATGAAATAAAAAATGACAAAAAGTCGTTTTGAGTATTTTTAACCCAAAAAAGGAAATAAAGTATTTTTTATTTCTTTATTGTGGGGTCTTTAAAATATAAAACAAAAAAAATAAAAAATAGAAAATATCATAGCAAACCCAATGCCACCTAAAATATCAAACTAAATGCGTTTTCTATTTTATTTATTTTGGAATTTTAAAAACATAAAATATATAAAATAGAAAATAAGAAATAGAAATATAAACTAAATAGCACCTTAGTCTTTTCTCTTTTTTATGAAATGATCAAATTTATCTTTTTGTAATTTAAATTTCTTTTAAACCGTTAGGGTAAAAATGTTAAATTAATAAAAAGGTAAAAAAAAACTATTAAACAACTAAGATAGAATTTGAAATTGAAAAAATTTTAATTTTTTTCATAATTAGTTAGTAAAAAGTTAATTTTTCTGTATTTGGAAAGGGAAAAATTAATTTTTTAGTGGATAGTTTTTTAACATTTTGTTAATTTGACATTTTTTGTCCTTTATAATTTAAGATAAGTTTAAATGTAAGACGGCAAATTAGTTTTTTAATTTTTTTAAATGATCAAATTTGTCTTCTTAAATTTTGATTTTATTTTTTTAAATCATGAAGTATAAAATTGTAAAATTAACAATAGTTAAAAAGTTAGTCACTAAAAAAATTAATTTTTCTCTTCTTAAACTAAAGCATTTGGAAAAAAAAAAAGAAATAATTTTTTTTAATAACCGGTCACAACTAATTACTAAAAGCTAACGTTTTATGGTGTTTAAAATGGAAAAAAATTAAGCCCTAGTCTTCCAAAAAATGGTCAATGGCGGTGCATGAAGCGGCGTGCTCTTTCTATAGAATAAATCTGCTTGTGCGCCTTCTTGCATATAGAATTTCTCAGCACTTCCGACTCTCTTTGCTTGTTGCCTGAGTTGATCTCACCGGCGAAACACTGATCTACATCGTTTTGGTTTGTCTTTCGTAGTATCTCCATATTTATGCAGATCCTACATGAAAATACAGTATTCCAATTTGTTGATTATTTGTGTATCGTTGTTCTCTGATAGGAAGCGTTATGGCAAAAAAAAGGAGCATAGGTGATCTGAAGGAAGCAGATTCCCCCTTTCCAAGCGGGCCTTCTAAGTCCAGTAGATGGTCTTCGAAGGCATTGTTGTAATTGAACTGTGGGGCACAGTGGATGACCATAGACTGGAATGACATGCCCCACCCGGTAGGGAGGGCCGGACGGTCCCTCATCTCCTAGCTCGAACATGTGGTCCAGAATCCGATCAGATTCCCGCTAACTACCCTTGACTGGGACGCCTTCCCGCCAGACGCATTCAAGGGTCTCTGGGCCGAGGTACAGGTATCAAATTATTTTGCTTATGTTATACGTCATGTCTGTGTTGAAACTTACAATATTAAACAATATTCTGTAATTTATTATTTTCAAGCTAATGTAGTTGGGGGTATCCTAGACTTTCGGGACGTTTATTATAGCAAATGTCGGGAGATGTGGAAAGACCATAAAAACAAGGTAAAGTGATTTGCTGAAAGGGTCATGAGACGAACCATGACATCATTCAGCAGGTCTCACAGGGCGTCCTCCCCCCATCTGTGGGCTAAGCTCGTCAGTTACTGGTCGAGTGACAAAATACGAGTGAGTAGATTACGATTTGAATTTTTTTCCAGCTCGCCAGTTACTGGTCGAGTGACAAAATACGAGTGAGTAGATTACGATTTGAATTTTTTTCCAGCTCGTCAGTTACTGGTTGAGTGACAAGATACGAGTGAGTAGATTACGATTTGAATTTTTTTCCCTTTATTTTTTGGGTTATAAAGCGTAACTTACAAAAGCTAATCAATAAGAAATGAAAACCGATGGAGGCTGCGAGGAACTTGCGAAACCGAGGGTTGCAGGCCCCCCACACGAAAGGGACTTGGCAATGTACGCAAGTTTGCTACAAGCTAAAATGTTAACCTACCATGTAAAAATTTTGTTTATTTTCATGTCACATGATAATAAACTATTAACATATAATTTGCCATTCAACAGATGGCAGAGAAGGGCCAGAGGACTGATCGGATGGCTATGTGGTTAGCGACTCGACGTGACGATTCGTCGGAGGTTCAGGCTAGATGTACAATTAATTCATATATTTTTGCCAATGAGCATATTCAATTTTGCTTTACATAATTTAGTTACTTATCTTTCTTATCCATCTTACCTTATTTCCTTTAGGATCCGTTTGAGGCACATCTGGTCGAGCTGTCGCTAGATAAGAGTGAGTCTGAGAAGAGGAGATATGAGATATTTTTCTCTATCATCGGATGTGACACCCACAAATACATGTTCATGCGAGGCGCGAACATTCCACCCCCTTCCATCGCACGAGCGAAGTCATTATTGCAAGCCAAACGCCGCAACAAGGACCTGCTCTAGACCATTTGTGCAGAGATTGATGCACAAGAGGCGTCGCTTCGAGCCAAGATAATGGTCGAGATGGAGAGGCGCTTATTTTAGAGTCAAAGCCATCATTCTCCTCTTTAGATTAAAAATATTAATTTTTGTATTTATAGCTAATTAAAATTTTATAAATTTATTTATTTGTGTTTTGTTGTCACATTCTCATTCGGTTATTATTTCATTTTAGGACCCGACCAATTGTAGTTGGCCCTCCTGGATTGGATTAGAGTAATTGTGACCGGCTTATTTTGTTTTTTTTTTTATTTTATTCTTTGTATTTGTAAATTAATTGTTTGTAATTAAATTTTGTACTTTTTTGTTTGTTTTATTTTATTTACAAAATTTTCTATTACATGTGCAATTTAAATTATAATCAAATTAAATTAATTTAAAAATAAATATTTACAAATAAATAATAATATAAATAATAAATCTATTTTATGAAATTAATAAAAAAGTAATTAAAATAATTAAAAATTTAAAATATAATATTTTTAAAAAATAAAAAATCTTATTGCGACCGCCATATGCGGTCATTAATGAAAAAAATAAATACATAAAATAATTTTAAAAAATATATAATTAGGGTTTTTGCAATCGCATATAGCAGTTGCTAATAAGAACCAGTAGTCGCTACTGTCCACCCGCTGAATAGCGAGGAACTGGCGCCAAGTTTGCGGGAAAAAATAGCGATCGCTTCTAGTTATTAGTAACCATTATAAGCAATCGCAAAAGCCCTAACCTTTTACTCGTAGACGGTCGTTATTGTCGTCGCACATACAATAACGACCGCCTAAGCGTTTGTTAATAGTTTTTAGCGATGAGGCAAATGCGATCTCTCTCAGTGGTCACAAAACTGTCACTAAAATATATTAATGACCGCTTTTTCATTTTTCGGTGGTCGCTGAAATCACTATTTCTAGTAGTAAAACAGTGGTCTCTCTGTTGAGAGCCTTACTTGTTTTGTGGATTTCATTGGATGTACATTTATATATTTTTTAATGGGGTCTTGACCAAAGCGGTTTCAAATCATGATAGAGTTGGACTCGTGGAGAGGTAATGGATTAAACATGAATAAAATAAACCCAATCTAAGGTAAAATGATCATTTGCCATTGTATTTCCAGGCAATGAATACATTTCATGGCTGAGGAGCAATCCTTTGTTATATAGGTTATAATGGAGAAGTCACTTTCAAAAAGTGCTCTGGTTTTTCTGACTACAGTATTGATTTCCATGTGAATTGTGTGTTAGAATTTAAAGTAGATCTGTATATGAATTTGGGAACATCAAAATTATAAATACAATAATGCGGAAGCGTACCTATTTGTTACATGATCCTTGAACGCAAACGGAAATGATCTTCAAGTTCAAAAAGAACTTTGGTGGCTACGGATCTTCCTCTCTATACCCTAGGTCTGTATGACGGATTTTCTATGGGGCGTATTCTGTCTGTCTAGGGTAGAGAGGGGACCTAACCATATATTTATAGGGTAAACCCTAGCCTCACTGGGCCCTCCCACAAAAGGCCTATAGTGGGCTCCTTAGGCCCACACTAACCGTCTAACCTCATTATTCCTATTAGGTGCACATAGGCTCAACAATATAGATCACAGCAAAAATGGGCCTTATCATGTACGTTCCTATCTTTACTTGGTTCCAACCCGTTTTTGATAAACATAAAAATTAATTAATGTATGCTCAATATACAGAAAATTCCAACATTCTCCCACTTGAGCAAACATTAATTATTATTATTTTTTTTAGTTTTGGAAAAGATTTAAAAAATGACTCTCGGGTTAGAGACTATATGTGGCCACATTTTAAAGCCAAGTAAGATGAAAAATAACACCTAAAACAATCCCGTCCAACAAGATAATCAATATCGAACCAAGGCAGACATTACACTTATAATTCATGTAATACCACTTATGATTACAAATATCAACGATCTTATCGACATGAATTAAATGAGGTAGTGTGGTGGAAATTAGCACCCAACAGGTGATCTCACAAATGTGCTAATCCCTTATCAGTCCAATTCTCTTTAGATATGCTCATCAAACAAGTAAGAGAATTCTAATGTTTCAAATAGAAACCAATATGTCTTGCACAAATATCATAAAAGTAAGGCAAGACACATCTCAAAATATTTATCAAACAATTCTCCTTCAATATGCTCATTAAACAAGTAAGAGAATTCTAAGGTTTCAAATGAAAACCAACGTGCCTTGCACAAATATCACAAAAGTAAAGCAAGACACATCCCAAAAAATGTTTAAGCAACAACAAACTTAAAACTTCCAAAATATATAATTCATGAATATATATTCATGCATTAATATTATCAAATAAATCATAACTGATAACCTTTAATTGATTTATAACAATGAGAAATCAAATATCTCAATATGAATACAAATATCTGTTACATAGTATAAATAAAACAACTCCCACTAACCAAGTGCATCAAAAAACCTAATGATACCCATGTTAGAAACATGGTGATTAAAAAATAGGTCTAAATCCCTTGCTTAAGGAGCCCGCCATCATCTGTTATCAATATGACGATGTCACATTTCTTTGTTAAATCGTTAACAGATAAATATTTGATCTCTATATACTTAGAACCACTTGAAGATTTGCTGTTTTTTGGAAAAAGAAAATATTTGCACCATTATCATAGAAAATCTTTAGTGGTCTAACTATTAAATCAATCACCTTAAGTTATGAAATAAAATTTCATAACTAAATAGTATAAATTGTAGGCCCAAAACAAGTTACAAAGTCAAACACTCTTCCATAAAAACAGCTCCCTGGCTAATATAATATATATCATAAAACAAAACTTATGTCATTCAATATTCAACAAAATCTGAATCTGAATAGCTAATAACTTCACGAACATCAAATTTTTTTTATATATATTTAAATATGCATATAATCTTTAGTCATTTGCAAATATCTCATAAAATTATTTGCAACTACCCAATGATCATTTCAGGATTCGAGAGAGACCTCCCAAGAACAGTCAGAGAAAAAATATATCCGGCGAGGTACATACCTGTGCATACACAAAACTAGAAACTGCACTAGCAAAATGTATGTCCTGTATGGATTTCACTTCAAAGTCATTCTTGAGATTCTGACTTTTACTAAATTTGTCACCTTTGATAACAAGAATATCACCAAATTTACAATTTTTGCATATTAAATCTCTAAAGTATGTGATTAATATGCTCTTTCTAAGAAAACCCCAACGTATTACGAGATTTATTATGATGATCTTAATGCCCAAAGCAAATGAGGCTTCTCCTAAATCTTTTATATCAATAATATTAGACAACAGTGGCTTAGTATCTCTTGAGAGATACCCAAATCTGTACTAACTAGAAAGGTATCATCACATAAAGAATAAGGAAAATAAATTTCCTCCCACAGACCTAGGGTATATGCGCTAACCAACCTTATTTTCATAAAACTTATAGAAAAGACAATCTCATCTTTAAGTAACACTGGCGCGCAGCTAGTTTCAACCCGTAAGTAAATTTAGCAATTTACACACCATATGCTTCTTACCATTTAAGTTGCACCAAATAAATTTCTTAATTTAGGTCACTATTGAAAAAAATATTGACACCCAAATGCTAATGAAGCTTTAAATCATAATGAAGTACTAGAACCATGATGATTCTAAATGAATCCCTAGATGAAACTAAAAAAAAAAAATCTCATTAAAGCTGATGTCCATTTGCAGCTAATAGACGTTTAGCCAGCTAAAAGGTTAACCAGCTACCATACACTATTGTGTGCCATAGATGGTATCTTTTCATCATAATGTCCACCCAAAATGCTACATATGAACTCAAAATAACACCAGCATAAGTTACTAGGTCAACTTTATTTTGAAACCTCCAAGTTACACCATTCCATTCAAGACTACCAAGTATAGTTTATTGGGCAACAGTCTCACATTTTGTAAGTATTTGACAAATGGTCTTAATTCTATCCTATAACATCATGTCTGTCATAATACTTACTCCATAGTCAAACTTCAAAATTATGATCATTTTGATCAATTATCATAAATACAAGCAATATAAGTGTCTGAGTTCTCAAAATTAAGAGATATTAAAATATCATCATTTATATGCCTTTGAATTCTCTCTTTAGAAATATAATCTAATCTTTTATGCCAGAAAAATTATCTTCAACTTTTGATCTCTTGAACATGCTATTATCATCATGAAAATGAAACATACTCAAAATTTTCACTAAACTTATCTAAAGTACACCAGTACGTAAAACACCACGCTTAATGATTTGAAGATTTTAAAATAATAATTAGCAATCAAAGACAAAATATGCTTTAAACTTAATCAAGCATAAACTATAATTGATGACTCGATGCATAATTGTCATCTCCCATTTGGGCAGAGAATGCAATATGCTATGAGGTCCCCTCAGTAAACCACCAATAAGAATACCCAGATTTGAAAAGGCAATCTCTTTTGGGCAGAAAGACCCTTCTCACCCAAATATTCTCTGATCAGTCACTGAATTTTAACCATGTCATTAATACATACAACAATCCTCTTTGGGCAGATTATTATATGTACTGATACAATGGCTCGTCGTGTACAAATATGCAAGAAATATCAAGAATCAACGAGCTTACCCCTTTGGACAATAATGCTAATATCAACTTAACATTTCTTACCATGACATAATCATACTTAAGTTGTCTATGATTGTAGTTATTATTTTATGCCCAAAAAAATGTGCTTAAAAAATGTGATAGAAAAATATAAGTAAGCACTTTAGAGCCATTAAATAGCTCAATTAAAAAAAATCAATATTATGCAATTAAAAGCAGTGAGAGTATATATATTACTATTAGATCCAGAATATCAAAAATAGGTTACCTAAAAAATTTGCTCCCACTTCTTAAAATTAAAAACATTCAGTAGCACAATAATTATATTGCTATTAATAACTGCCAAAAAAAAAATTATGCATGCGAACACAAGAGGCAACAAATTAGATGAATATGGGTAATAAACAATCCTTATATGCTTTAAACTTAATTAAACATGATATTTATAATAATAGAGGTAGCCTAGCGTATCATTGTCATCTCCCCTTTAGGTAGAAAATGCAATATGATATGGGATTTCTCACGGCTAACTACAATGAGAATGCTCAAATATTTAAAATACCAGTCCCCTTTGGGCAGACCAACCTCTTAAAAATGAATATTCTCAAGTCAGTCACCGAAAATTATCCGTGTCATTAAAACATGCAATAGCCCCCTTTGGGTAGGCAATTACATGTAATAATACAATGGATATTGTCATATTTTATATATCAATAGATGTACTCTTTTGGGCAATAACATCTATATCAATCCACAAATCCTTAATATGCCATTTTTTTTTGTTTAAATTACCCTATGCTATTTCTAGCATTTCTGTATCAAAAGAATATGCTCGCAATCACGCCTTTATGGGTATTTAAATATCCGAACATACCCAGTGATCCCATAAATAACATATATGTTGCCAAAACTTGTGCTCAAAATTTTCTATTACAGAATTTCACATAAAACAACGAATTTAGGGCCTTTTTTTTAATGAGGGACAATGCGTAAGAGAGAATACACTATTTTAGAATGTTCACAAGATTTAAAAATTTGTTGCTCATTAAAAAAAAACAAAATTCTGCACAATTTTCAAGAATTTGAAAAAAATGACCTTTTTTTTTAATCCAATAATGTAAAAAAAAAAAATCAAAGAACTAAC
The DNA here is from genome assembly GCA_019916065.1 of Vitellaria paradoxa. Lineage (NCBI taxonomy): Eukaryota > Viridiplantae > Streptophyta > Magnoliopsida > Ericales > Sapotaceae > Vitellaria > Vitellaria paradoxa. The sequence continues at coordinate 19,514,448 of CM034234.1, read as the reverse complement.
AGGACATCAAGCAATCAAACCTTAGCTTTCAAAGTTCAAAAATCGTGACTATTTGTAACCCTCGTTTCCTTTTTTTTATTTTTAATATCAATAAAATACAATTCGATCAAAGAAGGAAAAAAGGGAAAAAATAAAATAAAATGAAATCAAAGCCTTCCAAGTCAAACCGAGACCAAGTCTGAGCAATAAAAAAACTTTAAATGGAGGGGCAATCAAAATTTGCGAGTCACATTCATTTAATGCATTCAATTGTGACTTTTTTTTTTTTGGATGAAAATAATTGAAACGTGCAAGTAGTATATATATATATATATATATTCTTTAATGGAAGCCTTGAATCTGCAAGTCTGGAAGCGATTTCCTAAACAGAAATTCCAATCATAGGACCCCCTTTTGGTAATAGGAGGGCTAAAAGTAAAGGGTAGCCTGTCTTACCCTCTTTCGGCAATAGGACAATGTCTAAATAAGGTGGGAAAGACACTATCAAGACAAAGCCGAAAAGAACCTTACAATCAAAGGAGTTCCTATATATATATATATATAGTTAAGGATGCCTAACCTACCCACCGACTGCTAATCCCTTTCTCAATTTAGATATATATAAGTACAATATATCTATATAGCTGGAAAAGATAAAATTGGAGGAAGCGTGATTCCAATTAAACATGAAACTTGGATTGCTAAACGTTAATCATAATACGAAAAGTCAACTCTTTCTTTTTTTTTATGTTTATCTATACTCTGTTCATATATATACAATATATATATAATTAGAGAAGACAAAATTGGAAGGCCCCGTGATTCTCAATAATTCAACTTTGCACCTTTTTTTTTATATCTTCCGTGCATATATACTATATAATATATATATGTATAACAGTAAAAGAAATAAAACTGAGAACCCATTTGTTCTTATGCATTTATACAGCTGCAATATGTATATATACACACAATTTTTTAATTACTTGCATTCAATTCACATACTGTAATTCCTAACAGGAAAAAAAAATAACAATAATAATCTAATAAACGTGGAAACACAATCAGACGAGAAAGAGTTGTTTTTTTTTTATCACAAAACTTCAAATTAATATATCTCCCTCTACGATCTGATTCCAAGAGAAACATAAGCCCTTTTATATGTCTTAAAAAAATATTTTATTGCTTTTCCATAACAAATCATTCAGGATCCTGGATTTAAATTTGAAATCAAGAATATAAATAAATCGATAATTTTGAGTCCCTAATCCATATACAGTGGCTCTGATACCACATGTAAGAATTTAAAGTAGATCTGTATATGAATTTAGGAACATCAAAATTATAAATACAATAATGCGGAAGTGTACCTATTTGTTACATGATCCTTGAATGCAAACGGAAATGATCTTCAAGTTCAAAAAGAACTTTGATGGCTACGGATCTTCCTCTCTATACCCTAGGTCTGTATGACGGATTTTCTATGGGGCGTATTCTGTTTGTCTAGGGTAGAGAGGGGACCTAACCATATATTTATAGGGTAAACCCTAGCCTCACTGGGCCCTCCCATAAAAGGCCTATAGTGGGCTCCTTAGGCCCACACTAACCGTCTAACCTCATTATTCCTATTAGGTGCACATAGGCCCAATAATATAGATCACAACAAAAATGGGCCTTATCATGTACGTTCCTATCTTTACTTGGTTCCAACCCGTTTTTGATAAACATAAAAATTAATTAATATATGCTCAATATACAGAAAATTCCAACATTGTGATATGGAGAAATGGTGGAAAATGCTTTACAACTAGATTTTTATTTATTTTTTTTTTTTTGCCAGAAAGTTGTAGAATAATATGTCAATGACATTTGCGATCGTGATGTTAATCGATTAATTTTTTGAAAGTGATCAATTGGCAGAGTTGGTTTCGCACGTACTGTTAATTCATTGATAACTGAGTTTGGAACCGTTGGATTAAAATTTAATGATCCAATCACATTAAAAAGTTATCCAATCACATTAAAAATGAATGTGATTGGAAATTTGAATTTTAATCTGACGACTAAGAGGTCAAAGTCACTGAGTTGATTATACGTGATATCAGCCTCTCCTTTTGCGACAAAGGACAAAGTTGGCTAATAGTTCTTGTGTAACTTTTTTCTGTTTATGGTAAGTTGGAAACTTGAATGGCTTGTTAAAATAAAAAGCCAGAGTCTATGGGCTCATTAACTCTGCCTTAATGTATGGTGAGGTAAGAATATCGGTCATTTGCAAATTATGAGCCTGTGTTTTTATGAGGGATGATGCACAATCAGTTGAGATCGTCTAAATGCATGTGTGGTTCGCAGTGAGGTTCACCAAATCAAAATTGTGTATGTAAGATTAAAGAATCGCTATTTCACCGTGAGATTCGCCAAATCAAATCAATAAATTGCATTGGACTCCTTAAGAAGTTTAGGCCATGCTATTTAACTAGAAGTTTTTTTTTTTTTTTTTTTTGTGAATGATTGAAAAATTTTGAGCCATGCTATATATGCGGATAAATGTGGGTGTTGGCACAGACAAAATTGGAGTTTTTGGCTTGGGAATTAAAATTTCCTTCTTTTTTTTTTCTTTTATTGAATTCAAACTTAGAAAAAATTATAACTAATATTATAAACTATAGCTAGTAAATAAAAAAAATTAATATTTGAGCTTTCAAATTTTGAATTACATAAAATAATTAAGAAAAAAATGAAATTTTAAGAAGATTTGTTTTGTAACTTAAATTTTTTTAACTCAAAATTTATATATACTAGCAGTGATGTTTTCTTGATAAAGACAGTTATTTTTTAGAATTTTAGTAGGGCCAAACAACAATATAAATTTGTTTTGTCAAAAATTATACATACGAATAACATTTTTCGAAATTCAATGAAGTCATGACCCCAGGTGCCATCACATTCTCATCTTTGGGTGTTGGATTTAAAGTTCAGATTTTTTATCTTAATGTTTTAGGCAAATGCTTCAAGGAAGATTAGAGGTGATATAAGTTTTGGAAATCTCTTGTTTTTGAAGATTTTTGGATCTAAAGTATGGATGGAGGTCATCTGGGTGCGAACGAAAAAGCACACGACCATTTACTGTAGTTTAAATAATGCTCGTGATAGCTCAAATGGACACTGTATCATGCTCTATTGTCCGGATAGTCGATGGATTTTTCTTAATTATTTAGTGGCATAGTGAAGCTGGTAAGAGGTATTATTCGGGCGACTAAAGTCTTCACAAAATTTTATTTTTTTACTTCGATTTTGATGTTTTTAATTGGCATGTATTTGGCAACTTCTTTAGGTAACTTCCTCTTTTACAAAACAAATGCACTTGAATCACATATTCATCATTCTTAAAGAGAAGAATGTGCTTGCCCTTTGAGCGCATGCTATTTCTTCGTTAGTGACAACTCCGCTGACTCAATAGGGGATGAATAATCTATTTCTTTCATCACTGACAACTGGAACAAATGGATCAAAGCCTTCCACAACTGGGCAATTGTTTGTATATATACTAGATTACTTTATCGAAGAAAGAGCTTGGGATGGTCATCTCGTATCAGAAAGCCATATCCAACAGTAACGATCAATAAACCTTTTCAAAAATTACACAAAAACTCCCTAAATATTTAATAATTACACATAGATCCCCCAATATTTAAAAATTACACTTAGATTCCTCGAACATTTGAGTAATTATAATGAACCCCCTTCCATTAATATGCTGGGAATTGTTGTTAAAGTGATCATATCAACAAAGTATTTTTTTCAATATACCAAATCTATCTTTTAGGTGGGTAAATCTTCTCTCTCTCTCCCTGTCTCCCCCTCCGGCATGATCAAATATGCACAAATCTCCTCGCCAGCTCTTCAAACTCCACTTCACCATGACTATCAGCCACCTTCAGCACCACCATTGCCAACTCCGATGCCACAGCCAAAATCTCAAGATGTTTTGAGAGCTATATCGGTTAGGCAATGGTGGAATAACTCAAAGGACATTAAGGTTTTGAAATTGGACCTGAGGGAAACCGAGTTCGATAACTCGCAGAGGTACGAGTTTCAATCTCGGATTGGGAAGTCTCAGTTGATTTTCAAACTTAGGGACGAAGTGTCTTCGTGGAAGAAGATGATTGATAAAAGGGGCGATTTTCTTGCTCCATTTGGTTGTTATGAAACTGAATATATTTTTTTATGTACCTGAATGATTTGGTTCTTCATAATCATTTCTAGCGTATAAAATTGAAGAATAGTTCAGTTTTCATGCTGGACCATTTCTCTTTTTAAAGTTTGGATTTTGATGTCAATGGCTCACCTGGTTGTATCAACAACTTCCCTAGTGAGATGACCATCTCTTCTCTAATTGGCTTTTTATTCTGTAGCAAGGAAACTCGCAACCAATACCCATCAAAACTCTCATGATCTTAAAATTTTATTTTTAAACCCAAACAACTATATCCTCACCTTGTTGCTTAATTTCATGATAGATCTCTGATTGTTGACTTTTCCCCCGCCGATATTTCTGCACAAAACAACACCAATATGCTCAAAATTCTTTCCTATACATTAAGATTTTAAACCAGAAAGGAAGGTGTTGACATATATAGAATATAAAACTTCAAAAAATTATAATCTTGTATATATAGAAATTAGAGAATCCTTTTTGTTATAGGTCTTTATTTTAATTTCCAATTCTATTTTTCAGCCTTGCCTATATAAATGCTTCTTGTACATACAATACTTCTATTTTTCATTAGTTTAATTCTCTATATTCTATTTATTTTATCATGGTATCAGAGTCATTGAATTTTGATTCCTAAAATTTTTTTAAACTGGTGATCAATTTTCTTGGCAGTTCTAGGTTTTTTTCCTCATTCGAAGCAATATTTCAGCCTTGAATTTTTGTTTTTTGGGTTTCTATTTTTTTTTTCTGGGTCTCTACCTGAAAGAGGTTTCTTCCCCTGCACGCTCACCAACCCATTTGTCAAACCCATGGTTCACAAGCATATGAATCTAGTACCTGATGAACCGAGCACTCCCTTCAAGGTTTTGCCTTAGTCAAAATCTTCTATGCTGTTTGACGTGAGCCATCTAATTTTTGCCTTTTGATCGTTTGACGTGATTGTGATCCATCTGCTGTTTGACAGAATTATTCGGTGCCCGCTCGATTTTGTTCACACTGTGCAGTTAAACCGATCCACCAGTTTTGCCATTGTATCTGCTTCAGATCGATTCTTGGGGTTTTTTTAAACCATTTGATTCAGAATTTGTCTTCTATTTCTGCCAATTCTATCATCTCAACACACTTTCTTCACCATAGCTTCTCAAACAATTTTGTACGCCCAATCGATACTGTTCTTGACCGCTTCAACTACAATATTTGGGTTCAACAAATGTCTGTGTTTCTAATTGGACGTAAGCTTTAGAGGTATGTCACTGGGGAACGTCTCAAGCCGTAGAAATTAAACAAAAAGACACAAGAAGAGTTTGACATTCGTATTAAAGATTAGAACAATGCTCACTGTAAGATTATTTACTAGTTTATTAATACTTCTAGTCCTGCCATTCAGAGTCTTCTTTCTAAGTTTCAGAATGCTGATGCTGCCTAGAAGTTTCTAGCAAATCGATATAATTGCACTAATGATGTTGCTCTACAATTCCAATTAGAATCTAAGTTCTATCAAATGCGGTAAGAACCTAGTCAGTCCATTGCCGACTATCATGCCCAAGTCCATAGCATCTGGGATCAACTCTCTCAAGCCGATCCGTCATTTACAGATACTGAGTCTATTATTTGCAACATATAGAGATCGACGCCAGTTCATTCATTTTATGATGAGGATTCAAGACGATTTTGAGAATATTCGAGCTTTTCTTTTGCATCGCTCTCCCTTACCATCTCTTGAAGCTGCTCTCACCGAGCTTCTTTCTAAGAAGACCCGCCAAAAGACTCGTCAACTATGGACCTCAGACTTATTCATGGCTAGCACTTCTACTCAGGTCGTCTCTGCCATATCATCTGCTTCTACTGCATCTTCAAATGCAACCAAGTCTGGTGCAATGTTGCAAGAAGGAGGGTCATCTTATCAGTGATTGCCTTAAACTCAAGGCTAAGCATTCCAAATCTCAGCTGCCCTATCAGACTGCTGCTGCATCCATCCTCTTTTGGACATCCAAGTTCTACCACCCCTTCACCCCTTTTTGCTGCTGATGTTGAGGCTATAGTTTACCAGGTTACCACTCGTTCTTCTTTTGCTTTATCCGCTGCCACAAGTATGACTCTATCCCCCTGATATATTGATTCTGTTTGCTGTAACCACGTGACTTCTAACTCTTCCTTACTTTCTCATAAGCAGTCTTTTTCACAAGCCCCATTAATATATACTGTTAATGGTTCTCATATGTTAGTTAGTCATGTTGACTCCATCACTAATCATAATTTTTGCATACCTAATACTTATATGGTTCCCAAGTTATCCTTAAATCTTCTCTCTGTGGGCCAACTTGTTGAACTTGGTTATATTGTAAATTTTTCTAATGATGGGTGTGTTGTGCAGGATCTTCCGACGGACCAGTTGATTGGAATAGGGCGTAAAGTTGGTCGCCTCTTTGAGCTTACTTCCTTTTATCTTCTAAGCTCTTCTTCATTAGTTTTTTTAACCAGTTGCGACTGTCACCACCACTTCTAGATTGTGGCATTCTTGTCTTGGTCATACTTCAGTGTCTCGTGTCCATTTGTTAGTGACAAAAGGACATTTTAAGTCCTGTTAATTTTTATTCTTTTGATTGTTTACCATGTCAATTACGAAAGCAAATTGTTTTACCAGTTAATAAAAGTGATTCTATTTCTGCTACACATTTTGATCTTGTTCATTCTGATATTTAGGGACCCGTACCTATTTCCACTAAAGAGGGAATCATTACTTTGTGATTTTTGTTGATGATTTTTCACTATATACTTGGATTTATTTATTTCATAATCGATCTGAGTTACCTAAAATTTTTTGATAATTTTCACAAAATGATCCAAACTCAATTTTCCCGCAAGATTAAAATTTTTCGTTCTGACAATGCTATGGAATAAAAAGATAATTCTATTCTTGCAAATCATGAACATAATGGGTCTCTTTCTCACTTATCTTATCTTTATACATCCCAGCAAAATAGTCGTGCTGAACAGAAATATTATCATATTTTAAATACCATTCGATCACTTTTCATTTCTGTGTCTCTACCTGAAACTTTTGGGGAGAAGCCGCTCTCATGGCTGTTTACACAATTAATATGGTTCATTCTTCTGCGATTTCTAATTGCTTTCCTTATGAGCATGTATATGGGAAGTTACCAGTCTATTCGTGTCTCAAAATTTTTGGCTGTTCTTGTTTTGTCCTTTTTTTCCTAACATGAGCGTACCAAATTAGAGCCTCGCTCTTACTTGTGTTATTTTATTGGTTATTGTATTGAACAAAAGGGCTATTGGTGTTATGATCCCAATTCAAAACGGCTCCGTCTTTCTTGCCATGTTCAGTTCTGGGAACATCATTTATTTATTAACATGATCAAACTTTCCTCTAGCCCTTCTTGTCATTCACCCATTTTTATTGATTCTTCTATTACCCTCTTTCTAGATACTAATTCATGTGATGCAGGTTCCTCAAACTCTTAAGGTGACCACTCATCGCCCTCACCTAGTTCATCTGGCGTGCCTGTGGACTCTCGTCTCCACCTTCTGTTCTTGAGCCTTCTCTTGTTGTTTCTACTCCATCATCACCTGAGTTTCACCATCTCACCCGGGTAAGAGCTCATCCTCCATATCTTAAAGATCACCATTGTTATTCCACTATTGTTTCTCTTTACTAGCCTCGCTTTTATCGCGAGACCAGTTCTGACCCACTTTGGCAACAAATAATGAATGATAAACTCAATACTCTTATTTCTAATCATACTTGGGACCTGGTTGACTTGCCATCTCATAAAACTGCAGTAGGGTGTAAATAGGTTTATAAAATAAAGACTTAAGCAAATAGATCAGTAGAACATTATAAAACTCGTCTCGTTGCAAAGGGATTTACTTAAAATATGGCATTGATTATGAGAAGACTTTTGCTCCAGTGGCTCGCCTAA